>RJWH01001360.1:0-394989 GCA_004363575.1 Solenodon paradoxus
GGAGGATGTGCTGGGGAGGTGGGGATGCAGGTGTGGGGTGGGGAGGATGTGCTGGGGAGGTGGGGGTGCAGGTGTGGGGTGGGGAGGATGTGCTGGGGAAGTAGGGGTGCAGATGTGTGGTAGGGAGGACGTGCTGAGGAAATGGGGTGAAGATGTGGGTGGGGAAGGCGTGCTGGTGGGTAGCGTGTTTGATTGAGCTAAGCTGGAGTTGTTAGGGTGCAGATGGTCAATTTATGTCCTGAGTGAAGATTGAGGAAGCTCCCTCGTGGGACCTGACGTCTCTCAGGAGGGGACTCCTTAAAGACGGAGTGGCCCTCACATGGCAGGGAGATGCCTGTGACGCTCTTGGTACCAGGTGGTCAGGTCGGCTGGTCTCAGCACTGGCGGAGCGCCACGGCCGTCGGTTGGCACGCTCGCTCACGTGACTCGCTGTTGTCCAGCCCTGGACAGCGAGTCGGCCTCCAGCAGCATCCGTTTCAGTAAGGCCTGCCTGAAGAACGTCTTCTCCGTCCTGCTCATCTTCATCTACCTGCTGCTCATGGCCGTGGCTGTCTTCCTGGTCTACCAGACCATCACAGACTTCCGGGAGAAGCTCAAGCACCCCGTCATGTCGGTGTCCTACAAGGAGGTGGACCACTACGATGCCCCGGGTAGGCACAGCCGCTGGGGTGCAGGGAAGGGGCGTCAGGGAGAGAGGGGAGCCCACCGAGAGCTGTGGTCCGTGCTGGGAGGGTGGATGGAGCAGGGCAGTCCCTGCAGAAGTGGGCTGGGCCCTGGGGAGACTAGGAGGAGGACAAAGTGGGCAAAGGAACGCAGGGCTTCCGGGGCGTGGGATGGGGGCGTTTCCCTGTCCACACTTGCCCTGTCACAGTCGGGAGCCCAGTCCCAAGTGGGGGGCTGTCTGTGGCTCTGGAAGTCTTGCTCAGTATTTAGGATGCCCAAGTGACCCTTGGGTTACAGGACAGAGACAGGATCATCGGACAAGTGAGCCTCGCATCTTCCCTGCGTCTGCTGTGCTCTGCTCCCCAAGCCCTGCCTGCCCTGGTGCCCCGTGTGCCCTCAGTGTCCCTGTCGGGAGGTTGGGGCAGCCCGTTGGCAAACAAGGTCCATGGCTGGGCTGGGGCCATGGGCAGACCGCACGCGGAGCTCAAGTTGGAGCAGGAGAGGGGCCCTGCCAGGCCTGGGGATGCGCACACCCACAGTGGGCCAGGCTGGGTGGTGTCCTGGGGACTTGCATATGCAGGGCAGCTTCAAGTTGGCTCTGAGGTGCGGGTGGTGTAGCGCTGGGGAGGATGCCCCCCAGGTGAGGGCACAAGGCTTCCTGGGGCAGAGCTAGGCCCCCCACCTCTGTAGCCCCTCATCCCCTTGGGGTGTGGTGGGTGTGAAACCACTTGTGGGATGTGATTTCGGGGTCTGTTTGAAGCTGACCTCTGACCTCGCACCCCTGTGCCCCAGGGATCGCTCTGTACCCAGGCCGCGCCCAGCTGCTTAGCTGCCAGCACCACTACGAGGTCATCCCTCCCCTGAAGAGCCCAGGCCAGCTGGGTGACAGGAACTGCACCATGCGGAGCGTCAACTACACGGACCCTTTCTCCAACCGGACTCTGGTAACTGTCTCTGAGCGAGACAGTCTGGTTGCGAGGCCACCGCCTTCCAGTGACCGGGCTCCTGTCCCTGACAGGAGGGGGCAGGTGTGGTTGATCATTCACAGAGTGGCTGGGATGCTTCTTGGAAATGGAGGCTTCCGGTTCCCTGGCGACCGGGACTCAGTCCTGACATGAGTGGGCAGTGGCAGGCCCACCGAGCGGCTGGCTGAGGGGCTGTGGGGTCACTTGGGACTGAAGGGGCTGAGGAGCTTTTCCAGGTCAAACAGGAGGGAGAGTCTCCAGGCCAAGGCATGGGAGCCCACAGAGCCTCCTCTGCGTGGAATGGTTTTGTGGAGGGTCTCCCAGACCAGCGGTGGGAGGGTCCACTGGATGGCAATGACAGATGGGAACAGTGCTTTGCTCCCTAGGATGGAGCCATGCCGGTCGGAGGAAGGATCCACGGTGAGACCCACCAGTATGTTTGCTCTGGGCCGCCTTCTACATCCACTGGTGTGGTTCCGACACCTGCAGAGGCAGAGCCGCAGAAACACTGCTCGTGACCCCACAGTGCAAGAAGGGTCCTTGTAGGCATTGTGAGAGGCTGGAGTGAGATCCGAGTAGGGCCAACTGATGGAGAGAACAAAGCAGCGAGCCAGGCCCCAGAGCGGGCAGGGTGCGCGGCCAGCCGGAGGGTCTAGGCCTTGTCTCACGCCCACCCGCCAGGCAGTTGTTGGGGGGTAATTAAGGCGTCGCTGGGCCGCCTGGCTTCTGGTGCCCCGGGCCACCCCCAGCACTTACGTGTCCCTACTGGCTGGAGGAAAAGTGGATAGACCTCTGGGGAAATGCAGGAACAGTTAGACAAGGAGAATTGTCAACATCAGGATGGAACCCCACAGTAAAGGAGGGCTATTCAAGCTGGAACAGGGGTTCAGGCCCACAAAGAAGACTTAACAGTCCTGAGTCTTCATGTGCCAGACAGCACACGATTCGTTTAAGTAAAACCTGTCTGAAATAGAGTGTGACAGACACTGAGAAATTTGCAGGTCAGATGGACAAAGTGGTGAGGACAAGTGTCAAACGAGACACGGCTAATACATTTAGAGCAACGTGTGCACAGCACTGTGTGTTTGTAACAGTCACGACATAAGGAGGTTTCCCCAAATTAACCTATAAATTTAGCAGCATCACAGGGAAAAGTCCTTGTGGAATTTCTGTGGACCTTGACTGGCTAGTAAGGTCATTTCAGAGGGACACGAGGAAAGGCCCCGCCAGGTGGGATAGGCACAGGGACATGGCCCTATGGGGCAGGGGCCCAGCCTGCATCTTTGTCTCCCTAGTGGGGAGCAGAAATGGAGCCCTATATCACGTGTACAGAACTGACAGCAGGCATTACAGTGTGTGTCAAATGGTGGAGACCTTTTAGGAAGAAACAGGAGACTGATAGACTTTGGGTTTTCCTTCACAAGCAACATCCAGCAGCCAGAACATGATTTACATGATTACAGATTTCAGGCCCAGACCTGAGACCTGAGGGACATGAGAACAGACCTAATGGAAGTGCCAGGAGGCACAAACATCTTCATGCACAGCAGACAGACAGACGCCAATGTGTCACTAAGAGCTTCCCCCGCACAGCCTCCAATCCTGCACCGGTCGAGCCGGGGCCGTGACCCATGGGCCACCTGGGGCTCCCTGCTGAGGGGCAGAGGCTGTGCTCCTGGGGTGGAGCTGGTGGCAGCAGGCATGGGGCACCAGCCAACTGCGCGTGTCGTTCGCAGAAGTCGGCTCTGGTGGTGCAGGGTCCCCGGGAGGTGAAGCGGCGGGAGCTGGTCTTCCTGCAGTTCCGCCTGAACCAGAGTAATGAGGACTTCAGCGCCATCGACTACCTGCTCTTCTCCAACTTCCGGGAGTTCCTGCACAGGTGTGTCCACCAGCCCTGCCCCAGGACATGGACGGGAGAATGATGGGGCCAGGGGGTGGGGGCTCAGGGAGGAGGAGGGTTTTGGGGGTGAGCATTTTGCATGTGGTCGAGTCCCTCCTGGCTGCAGGAGCCTACCGGTGACTCTTGAAGAAAGTGGGGTGATCTCAGTGGAGTGAGGAGTAGCGCTCCCCCAACTGGAAGGATAGGGTTGGGGGCACCACTGACACCCCATTGCCCCATGTCCCCTCAGCACTGGCTCATGTGCTTGGTGTCCAAGTGAGGGTCCCCTCCAGCCAAGAGCTCCTTGAGACCCCGCTTTCCTCCCAGGGGCCGCAGCGCTGAAGGCCAGAGTGATCTGTTTGGGGGGGGGGGGCAGGAGCCCCTTGGGAGTCGGAGGCTTCATTCTTCCTGAGGCCCCTTTCTGGGGCCTGACACGTGGGACCCTCTCGTGAGGGGAGTGGCCCACCTGATGCCCCCACCACCCGCCCAGCCCAGACCGGAGCGCCTTCATGCGGGCCTGTGAGAGCGCGTACTCCGGCTGGAAGTTCTCGGGGGGCTTCCGCACCTGGGTCAAGATGTCCCTGGTGGAGACCGAGGAGAAGGACGGGCGGGAAGCAGTGGAGTTCCGGCAGGAGGTGGGTGCACTGCGGCTGCCGCCCTGGGTCTGGGGTGGAGGGCAGGGGCGGGGACCTGCAGGGCCGGGCAGGGCACGCAGAGGAGCCCAGATGAGCCCCTGAAGTCGAGGCACGATGGGCTGTGCTTTGGAAGCTGGAAGAGCTCTGGCTTCCTTTTTGTAGTCTCTTTATCTCACTGTCTTCTGGTGTCGAACATGTTCAAATGCGTGCATATTGAACACTAGTGAAGTCGCTTCACTCCTAGTACTGTGATACAGTGAGCGGGTGCACACGGCCTTTTCCCCAGTGAGGAGTGTGACTGACAGCCCAGATCTGGTGGCGGTGACAGTAAACGCCCTGGAGGGTGGAGGCGGGTAGAGGGCCTGCTGCCTTTGGGGTTGCCTCCACTCCAGAGCAGCCTTCCAGGCACCAGCGGCTGGATCTGTCCTCACAGCCAGGCGTCCTCGGGGGTGTCACACGGGCTGGCATCCAGGGTCAGCTAGGAGTGGGGTAGCTGGTCTAGGGGCTGGCACTGGAGGACACGCACTTGCTGCCCGTCTGCACACTAACCTGGGTGCTTGATTGGAGACCTGGGCGAAGGGCATGAAGCCAGTTTTCACCCAGGAATAGGCTTTTTTCTACCTGAGGAGGTGACAGAAACCTGGTAATAGGTCCTTAAAAATAATTCTATTTTCTAAGACAATAATCATCTGGATTTTTCTTCTTCTTCTTCTTTTTTTTTTTTTTAAGAGGGTGGAACAGGCAGGCAGGTAGGCAGGGAGAGGAGAAAGAAGCATTTTTATTTATTTCTTGGTTGTTCCCCTGGCCCTGGGACAAACCTGGGTCTTGGGCTTCTTTGGTTTACACCCCAGCTGTCGGCTTAGCACCTGAGTCACCAGGGCACTAAAGCATCTTAATTTTTTTTTTTTGTTACTTCCCTGGGTCTGGGTCTTGAACCCAGGTCCTTGGGCTTTGCATTGCCTGCACCTCAGCCGCTGAGCCACTGGGGTGCACCCTCTCCACACTTCTTGCCTAGACCTTTCAGCCCATTCTCTGGCCCCACAGCAGCTGAGATGCAGTATGACCACCTTCCAGAGGGACAGGTGCCCGTCTACCTGGCCTCCCCAGAGCAGCCACATGGTTTAGAAGGCCCTTGTGCCTTTGAGTGCTGTCTCCACTGTTTTCCTTTGTCAGGAACACGAACTCTTTTGCACAGAGTTCCTGTTTCCGAGTCAGAGATGCTGTCCTAGCTGTCTCCGCTTGTCCTGGTGGACAGAGGTTCCCAGAGGCCCGCCTGCTCGGCCACTGCCAGTCTCTGCAGTAACTGACTATGCTGACCCAGCCACTCTCCTGGACGCTCTCAGGACGTCCTCTGTGGGCCTGTCGCTGTGGACGTGGAGGAGAGAAACACTCAGCTCTCAAGATCGAGTGTTTGGAAATTTGCGCTCATTAGGGCTGTTATATATGAGTCTGTCTTTGACTGTGGCTTAACCATGAGTGGAGATACCTGGTGACAGATTCCTCTGACAATCCAAAATATCTGTTATACTCCCAGATAGTGTCTGTCCCCAAGAATCTATGGAACCAGTACCCCCTTCAGAGCGCCGTGTGTGGGGTGCCTGGCTCTCCACTCTCCTCCTGGGGCCTGCCCAGGCAGGCCCCCACACCAGTCCTTCGTCTCCACCCAGACGAGCGTGGTGAACTACGTGGACCAACGGCCCGCTGCTGAGAAGAGCACCCAGTTGTTCTTCGTGGTCTTTGAGTGGAAAGATCCTTTCATCCAGAAGGTCCAAGACGTGAGTGCCACTTACGATCGGGCGCTAGGCCCCTCACGCCGTCCTCACCGCTGTCCAGGCATGTCACTGTCGGGTGTGACGTTTCCCTAGGTGTCACTGCTTAACTGAGTTTGATCCTGTCACTGGCTTGTCACTGTGAAAGTGGGACTGTTGTCCACCCCGGCATCCAGTCTTAGGGCAGTGGCTGCGTAGTAGTGATGCAGATGGACACGGGTGGGAAGGGCTGAGCCAGTGCTCGGGCCGCAGCCCAGGCATCATTCAAGTCGTTCCTGTGGGGTAACTTGCCACTCAGGCGACTCGGGGCAGAAAGGCAAGTGGAGTCTTCAGTGTGCTTTCTGTCCAGTTCCCAGACTGGCGGGGGACTGGGGAGCGGGCACAGGCGGCTTTACCCCGAGTCTGACACTGGTGCTCACGCCCTGGCAGGATGCACTGCGTGCTTATGGCGCAGGGGGACAATTTCATACATGAGACCCAGACACGTAAGCTCCTGACCCACATGTGACGGGACTGTCGGTCCCTCACGTAATCCTGCTGGCGGGCTGGGGGCCTGCCAACTCTGGATGCAGGGGTGAACCCTTCAGTTCCCCAGGTGATCCATGGTCCGCGTCTTTACCAGCTGGCCACTCAGGCGGCCTCTCCCAGTTTCACAGTTGAGCATGACCCACAGTGTTGGTGCTGGCGTGACTGCGTATCTGAATCACCCTGCAACTGCTCCACGTTCACCCTGTGGGGCACTTAAATGAGCGTGTGACCTTGGCCTTAGAGAGCTAACACCTGGGGATGGAGTGTCCACAGCAGTCCCGGGACTCCTCCCAGACAGGGACCACCACGAATGTCTCTGCTGGGGTCCTGAGAAGTCTGCTGAGTGTCGAGGAAGAGCCTTGAGGCGTGGGAAGGGGGCGCTCCGGGAGGAAAGCCTCGCAGGCGGGCGGACAGAGCCTGGGGAGAGTGCGGGCATTGCTGAGACTTTGGAGGTCCGGTTGCTGTGAGACAGCTGTCTTGTAGACCGGGTGTGGTTCCCGAGACGTGTCTCAACATCAGGTTACTTCTGTGGATTAGCAGAACTCAAGCTCAGGACCGAATACCTTGTTAAGAACTTTTTTTTTGGAAAGCTTTTTACTTTCAGTGACTTTGTGGGAGGATTTAGCGCTATTTGCTCAAACTGAGCTCCGGCCAGAAGAGCCGAGTCTTGAATGAGTGGGGGTCACAGCAGTCAGACCCCGGGTGATTTTCTCGTCGCCCTGATAACCTGGGGCGAGGTCTCATGCCAGGAAGACAGGAGCACAGGGAGCACATGTTCTGTTCGCAGATCATCACGGCCAACCCCTGGAACACCATCGCGCTCCTCTGCGGGGCCTTCCTGGCGCTGTTTAAAGCTGCGGAGTTCGCCAAGCTGAGTGTGAAGTGGATGATCAAAGTGAGGAAGCGATACTTGAGAAAGAGAGGCCAGGCAGCAAGCCACATAAGCTGACGGCGCCAAGTCACTCCCCAGCTGCCCATGGGTGGGCCTCATCACCTCGCTTGGTGCCCGCGGCCGGCAGTCGTGCTCACTGGAACCCGGGGCCTGGCTGGGCGGGCAGCAGTCAAATGCAGGTGCTCCCGACCTGAGACTGTTTGGACCTCGCGGAACAGTCGCAACGGATGCCGTAAACGGGATTAAGTATTTAAATTATTGATGAGCACTAGCTCCCCAGGGACTACACAGGCTCTGTGGCAGATGGTACAGAGGCAGAGACACCAAGTTCCCCAAAAGGCTGTGGGAGCTGCCAGCTGCGTCTGGTGTGTAGCTAAGTCCTGACAGATGATGACGACTCTGAACCTTCGGTCTTTTAACACAGATGGAAAGGAGTGTGGGTTTTTCTTCCCTGGGTCCTGGCCATCCAGCTGGGCAGGATGTACTGACACCTGTGCCCCATGCAGAGCAAGACACCATCTGCCACTTACACTGTGCCGCCTCTGACAAGCCCTCCCATTGGTTAAATATTAAATATTTTTAAATAATTCTAGAAACTATTAAATTTCTTCTAAACCGACAAGCCACTAGCCTGGCTAGGACACTTGTTGACGCAGGTCTAAGCGTTTAGAGCACTGAGGTGTATGTATATCGTGCTGTATACTCAGTGTATTTTGATTCCATTAAGAGATAAATAAATGCTAGGTTAATACAAAAGGAACAGTGTGCCAGTCAGAGTGTCTGTCTCCTCCTGAGCTCTGACGCCTGAGATGGATGGCACCGACTTCTGGGACCAGGTGAGTGGACAAGCATGGGGTGAAAGGCAGCTGATCAGGAAGTGACAGCGAGGCATCAACCCCATGAAGGCAGTGTGTTCACTTTGTAGCCTGCAAAGACAGCCACCTGTGAGGGGCCCGGGACCCTTGGCGCTTCAGCCTGCCTTTGACACAGCGCCTTCCAGAACTTTTCACATGATAGCTGTTGATTTAAAGTTAGAAACATTGTTTCCAAAGTTTTAAATTATGTACATGCCCTTTGCATCTATTCCCTGAGTTTTGAAATCTGGGGATAAGTAATTTAATGAGAAAAACTCCAATGTGTAATGGGGGCATTTTCCTTTCCTAATTTAATGGCAAGAAACAGTTTAGGCTCAGTTAGTAAAAGTAAACTTGTGTAAGGAAGTCCCTGCTACTCTTCTAAGCCAGAGAAGCATGAGAATCCAAAGAGACTATGGCTTATCTTTTATAAACTACAGGAAGACAAATGTAAGCCAGGCCTACAAGCCTCTAGTATTGAAAAACCAGGGTCACTTTTAACATGTTTCTAAAGATGCCACATCACTTTAATATTACTTAACTATATAACAGAATTTGTTCCAAAGAGCATCCTAAAACTACATTTCCTAAATTGTGGAAAATTGAAAGACTTCATAAATATGCTTTAGAGCAAGCAGGTAATTTGGAAATGAGTGTTTTCACTGTTCAGAGAGCAGAAACTAAGCACAACGGAGCCTGCCCAAATATCCCAGATCTGTATGTACTGCCCACATTCACTCTGGCTGCTCTGCAGTGAGGACCGTCCACCGTTGGACATGACCTGCCCTCCTGGAAAGGCGGGAGCGTGCCCATCGAGGTACGGCCCCGTCCCTTTACATGTGCTGCAGCTGCCCCAGCACAGCCGGCCCTGGAAGGCCAAGGCAGGTGCTGATACCTGTTTCTAGAGGCCACTGTCCAGCCCATTAGACTCGAGTTTCTCCTGGTGCCACAGCAAGCAGGAGTGGCTCTGGCAGTGACCTGGGAGGAGTGTGCAGATGCTGTGTTAGCTTTTAACTGAGGTTGTAGAGTAAAATCCAACATCCATGGTTGAAAAGTTGTGTGAGTCTACTTGTAGTGAAACAGTTAAAGTAGGCACTGCCTACGTTTCAGTGTGTGGACAGAGCTTGGTGGTCCCTGCGGCTTCGGTGTGCAGTACTCTGCCATCTGGGCGTACAGAAGTACGTGTTGTGATCTGCACCACGACCTGGTCTAAGGGCGCAGCTGAACATACCTGTACTGGTGATGTATGACTACAAAACTATCCTGACATAGAGGATGTAATTTATCCTAGGACTACCATCTTAGCTTTAAGTGAAAAAAATGCCAAAATAGTCTGTCTCAGGTTTTCCTATATGTGCCTGTATGTATATAAAAGAGAGGCATCTTCTAGACACCTAAGCTTAGAGCTGAAAAAAGCAAAGACCACATAAGGCAAAATACAAACATAGACTTTATTAAATGCTGCTCAATCCCGATGAAGATCTTTCATTACAAAACAGTTTCCACACAACTGCGAGTTAAAGAGATTGGAATGGTACTCTGATACAGAAGAGGTGAGAAAGGCTTGACCAGATAAAACATACAAAACCCCTCAAGTCTGCTTTCCACAACTATGGAGGGAGCTACACAGCTCCTCTAACAGCCAGGCTATGGCAGGGAGCGCCTGGTCCCCACACCGGGACTCGGCCTCTGACCCTGGGGAGCAGGGACTGGAGGAGGGTGGGCGTGAGGACTGGGAGCCCCTGCCTTCAGCCCACAGGGAGAGGAGGAATGGACTGACCAGCTGGGTCCCCTGCACTGCCTCCACTCACCTGGCAGTCACAGGTGATGGGGGGTTCAGGAGGAACAATGGAAAATTTTGGTTTACTTTCCCAGCTTTTCTTTCTTTTTGTGCTTTAAAAAGCCCAGAGATTTAAGTTTTTTTGCTCAAATTCCAGAGTATGGTAGTATCTCTAATGAGGGAGGACTTAGGACAAGGAACCCCTCCTCGTACTTCTGGGAGAGGTGAAGGGATGAGTAGGGAGATACCCCTTAGTTTTATTTTAGGAAATAATTCCTTTCCCTAGAATGTAACTAAGGTCTGCAGCAATGTGAAAAGCACATTATAAAAGGGGAAAATATACAGAGCAGATCACTATTATCTATGTGCAACACAATCAAAAAAGAATTCAAGTCATAATTCTTACCACTCCCATAATTATCTCACTTAGGTCATAGATGATATAATTCATTTCTGTGAAACTTCAGAAGTGACACAATAAATCAATGATTAGACAAAGGTTATAATATACTGTGGCCATGATGTAGCACAAGGCTATGTTTAGTCCTTTACAGTTGCCAGAAAAAAAAAAAAAAAAGGCCTTTAATTACATGGATGAGGTTTGTTTTGTAATTTTTACATATTTTAAAAAGTGTACAAAACTGCCTGCCCACCAGAGGTGGAAGGTGTTGTCTCTAGTTGGTGTTTGTACTGCTGAGAGTACTGTGCGTGTTGTAAGTACTGCTCTGCTTTTCTAAAGCTCTCCTGAGCTTTAGCTCCTCTAATCTTTTCCATAGTTCTTCACGCTCCAGTTCCTTCTTTTTCTCTCTGCAGATCAACCAAAGATATTTGTAATCGGAAACTATTATTTCAGAATCTGAAACTGTGTTGTTTGGCTATTTACTGGAGAACACATTGTCAACCCACATTCCACTTAAATCCCTCTACCTGGCACCTACTCCTCCGGGTCAGTCTCCTCTGTTGGTTAACGACTTGCTCCCCCACCCCATACTTCCCCTCACAAGGCATCCTACCCCTTTTAAAGCTGAAACAGCGAAGTTTGCCCCCACACCTCCCCCCCACCCCAACATTCTAGAGGCTGAGGGCTGCCCCTGCAGCCCACATCCCGGCACCACAACTAACCAGTTTCTTACATGACAAATGAAAACTAAGTTTAAAGTCTGAATAATGATTCAACATCTCTTATATGTTGCTTGAATGACTTTCAATTCGAAGGAAAACGTATTAATCATGAGGACCAAACTATTCTGAAGGGCATATGTAAAATATGGGCTTATATTTCTACAGTTACACATGATGTAAAGGCAAAATAAGTTTCAGATGCTCCTACTCATTTACTTTCTTCCAACTGCTTCCTGGTGCTCAAACTATGTGTCTAATTTCTATTCCTGCCTGAAAGCTGCTGTTTAAAACACATAATGCATCATGTTAGTTACTGATGAGGTAGGCTGGGCTGAAAAATACCCTTTCTCTAAAGAAAACTGATTAGGGACTTGGTTGAAATGGATCAGCTTTTCCAAACTACAGGCATGTGCAACAACAGAAAATACATATTGGGCTCTGCCTCTTCCTGACATGGGCTGGAGTCTCACCTATGGGAGTCAGGTTCTAACTGTGGGACTCCCCCCTGGTGTTACAGATAATTTTCCAGAGTGGGGAAACCTCCACAGGCTTGGTGGCGAAAACTGCAGTGTGTTGTGTGAGCGGGAGAGGACCACAGAGGACACCCACAGCAGGAGAACTGGGTTTCCCTTGACAAGGTCAGAATTATTAGCAGTTACTGGTTGGTAGCTCTTAACCTAAAATAAGGCTCAGGTGAGCAGTTACTGCCCACCGTTTAAAGTTTGAAATATAAGAGAAGTGATTTTAAAAGATTATTTGGTAGTAATTATGTAATTTTCAAGAGGTTATCAGTAAGCCACATTCCTAGAGGCTGATGTATGTTATCATTTACTCTTCAAAATAATAGGCAAGAAAATATTACAGTGCTCTGAGCCAATGGTGTATCATTATGTAAATTCCCACTTCCAAAAAGAGAACTATGCTTTCAAGCACCTCCATATTAAAACGTGCAGTTTTAACACTATCAAATTATGCAAGGGGCAGCTAAAGAGTAAAGCTCAGTATGATATTCATAAATATAAGAAACTACATAAAATAGTATTTAAAATTCTATATAAATTACATTTCACAAGGCAGATGATAAATCAGTCTGATGAACTAGAAACAGGCAATTTATGATCCACATTAAAATTGTAATTCCACTTTTACAGATTTATCTGGAAATGACTTAAGTCATTGGCTTCTTAAACATTATAATTTTAACTTCTCTAGGGAAGATACCTCATTGAATTTAATCACACTTAACCCAAAATGTGCAGATAATTCAAAATATCAAATACCTTTGTCTTTCAGCTTTGTATGAGCTAGTAAGGTCATCGAAAAGCTTGCCGTTCATTTCCATGAGGGTCTTTAGCACATTGTACACCAGTGCCACAATGGTCCTAAAATAAAAATGAGCAGTACTGGTGACCATGCTGAGGACAGGCAGTGTATCGCAGGCTGAACACTGTCCCACGCACGTGGCCCATGGTAGAGACGATGGGCTGAGGTGCAAAGGTGTGGCCATTTGCTCAAGGCCCTACAGCCAGTGGTGGGTAGTCCACCCAAGTCACCCAATCAGTGTCTTCCCACTATGCATGCTCAGTGTGAACCTGAGCTCAGTGTTCTGGCTCCCTTCCTTTCTGCTGTGGAGCCTCCTCTGAATGCTGAGCGTCAGCCTTAGAAAGACAAAAAGGTTTAACTACTGTAACTTGTAGGAGAAAGGTAGAAAGGATGAGGCCATTACAGAAGTTGGGACCTACAGCACCCAGCTTCTCCCTGGGACAGGGCTGTCCATGGAAGCTAGCCCACTTCGCACAATCCTTTGTGCGGCCTCCACCAGCATTGGGGTGGTCTCCCCAGTATGGTGCAGGATGTCAAATCGGATAGTCCTGCCTTCAGAGAGCGTTCCAATTACCACTTTCTAAAGTTATGTGGATATAAAGTATAGAACAGAATAAAACTGGTGTTAACCTAGGAATAAGTTCCAAATCTGTAGAGGTTTCATGTATGATGGAAGAGATCAAATGACAAAAATGTTTAAAAAACATGACAGATATAAAAGACACTTACGGATTCCAGTGTTCTTTGGAGATTTTGTACAAACTGCCGAACATAATAGGCAGAATTTTGTCGATATTCTCCTCAATCAAACTAAGAATATATTCATTATTCCAGAAGTACAATGCCCTTTCTGCAACCTGAAAAAGACATTTAGAAATGTCAAAACTAAACAAGGAAAGAAAGAAATACTAGTATAAAATGAACGGCTTCACTGAAAACACCATACCTGGAAATGTGAGCTGGACACACACTTGGATATCTGCTTAAAAAGGGGCTCTTCAATCTTTTTGAATTGTGTTGGTTCAATGACATCTAAGATTTCTTCAATTTCTCCTAAAAACATCACCTAGGTTAAAAAAATTTTCTTTTAAGAAACATGACAGATTATATGATGCTAATACAGAAAAGATACAAATAAGGTTAATGTACAAATTGCACAATCAGCAAAAAAGTCTGATGGTGCATGAAATTTATTGTTCCGCTCCAACACCAGTCTCCCTAACCCCCACAGACCACCTCCAGCCCAGAGCAGGAAAAACAGTCAGTCCAGAGACTGAAGGATTCTAATAAAATGTTCTGCTTGTATTGAACAAAACCCACCTCTTTCTGACTGCATGTTTTTGGCCAAAATTTCAGCAATCCTCTGATTACCTTCAAGGAAAAGTTTAGCAGGAATTAAAACAATGAAGCTGGTTAATCCCAGAACAGTTTTAACAATTGTGCTTATATCACTGTTTGTTCTGAAGTAGATCTTTATTATTTAATAGCTTAAGTGTATACCTAGGCTCTGCTCACCTTTAGACTTTAATGTAGTCAACAAAGATTGATTCCTATACCAGAAACTGCTCTAGATGCAAGGGATGCATAGGTAAAAGAGAGGTGAGGGCACCTGCCTTTCAAGAAACTCGCATGCTAAGTCAGGTGACCGACATAAGCTCCCAGGGTGCTACTTACAAGGAAATAAAGGAAAATATGTGATAATGACTTGGTGGGGTGAAATTAGTACATTTAGGGAAGAATTAAAGAACTGATAATTCCCATTATTTAAACCATTATGAAGCACAAAACAAGCCCCAAAATTTCCCATTTTATTTCATGATCAGCACAACCGTTATAACCCAAAATAACACAATAAAAGGGATCATGAATTGAAAGTTTACAAAATTGTGTATTAAACAATTTAACAGTATATTAATAGGAGACTATATGCTCAATTATAATTTATTCCAGAAATTCCAGGATTCATTACAGTTCCAGATTAAAAGGGAAAAACACTAAATGATCATCTCGAAGATTCTAGAGTTATTTGATATTTTTAATTGATTCTGATAAAATTTAGTAATGATGGTCTTAGAACTAGGCTGCAAAGCCATCTGGGCCTGGTCCTTTTGTAGAAATAGATCTTTAACAGCCTATTAGGTTTTTTAAGTTAATGGTCTGATCCAGTAATGAACACTCAAAAGTGGAAAGAAAAATGTTTTGGATCCAATCCAGTGAGTAAAAGAATTACATTTATTTGTCTAAGTATATGATATTTAAAAGCTAAAAATTTTAAGACTTGAAAAATGATTTAAATGGCACACCCTGTTGTAATGGTGGTTGGGCCTACTGTCTCCAGCTGAGCATAGTCCCCATACATCCCAGGGACCCAGGTTCACCTCCAAGTCCAGGGGAACAACCAAGGTGAACAGCTGAAAAAGAGTAGTGAATGATTTGGTCAAGTACCTCCAGCTGAAGCACAGTCCACATACGTCCCAAGGACCGGGGTTCCTGTTCCGGGCTAGAGAGAGCTAATAAGATGTACAACTAAAAATAAACAGGGGGATCAACTTTCAGATGGCGTGACTAGATCGGATGCACTTTTGGGTCACTCCCCACCGACACCGAAAAAAAAGACAAAAATCACCTATTTTCCTGAGACAAACACCAAGAAATGACTGGCACTTCAGCTGGAGACAGAACAGCTGAAGACTTATGGGTGGGTGAGGACACCGGGTAAGAACACCCAGTGCAGTTCTGAGTTAAGCCACAGATTTGGATTTGGGACAGAGCTCAGGAGTCTCCAGATGCTCAGTGGGGCGGAAGCTAGGAATTTCAGGACCAGCCGCTGAGGCAGAGAGGGGCAGGCCCAGTGGGGCCGAGATGCACACGGAGGGCTGACTTGGGAGAGGCTAAAAGGAGAGCCAGTTCACCTGGAGCTGAGCTGGAGCGTGCGGGGTAAAATTGCACTGGGCACAGCCATAGTGGAAATCAGTCAAATCAAACCCCTCCCACAACTTTCCACAACCATTTCCTGCCAGAGCCTGGGGTCCAATGAGTAGAAATCCTGCCCGACGGATGCCCCACCTTGTGGGAAGATGAGAAACTGCAGTCTGATTGCCAATCCCGGGCAAGTCAAATCTACGCAAGGCCAGGCAAACCGAACCCTCAGAAATATAAACAGAATGTCGAATAGAGCAAAGGCACAGAGAAATGTATGTGAAATGATGGATCCAATCAGAAGTCCAGAGGAAAATCTGAATATAGCAGACTATGCAAATTACCTGAAGAGGAATTTAGGGTAAGTGATTAACATACTTATGGGAATCAAGAAATCAGTAGAGACAGTAAATGAGAATGTAAGGAAGCAAAGAGAATTAAAACAAGACATCAGATAAGGTAAGACATCAGGTAAGAGACACGATGGCTGAATTAAAGAACTCAATAGGATGGATGAAGCTTCCAACAGACTCAGTGTTCGGGAAGACAAGACAGAGGAACTCAATCAAGCAAACCAGCAAAGAGATAAAAAGAATTCAAAGAATCAAAGACAGCCTTCGAGATCTCTGGGTAACATCAAAAGGAACAACAATCGCATCATAGGGGTCCCAGAAGAGAGAGAAAAGGGGGCAGAAACCGTATTTGAACAAATAATAGATGAGAACTTCCCCAATCTGAAGAATGAAACATGCCTCCAGATCCAGGAAGCTCAAAAGAGTTCCTAATAAAAGAAACCCACACTAAAATACACCTAGACACATCATCATAAAAATACAAGATAAAGACTATTAAAAGCAACCAGACAAAAACGTGTCACATACAGAGGAGCCCCCATAAGACTGTCAGGAGACTTCTCAAATGAAACTCTACAGACCAGAAGGGAATGGCATAATATATTCAAAGTGCTGAAAGAAAGGGAGTTTCAACCTAGGATACTATATCCCGCAAGATTATCATTCAGAACTGAAGGAATGATAAAAACCTTTTCTGACAAGCAAAAGTTAAAGGAGTTTATCACCACAGAACCAGCTTTGCAAAAAAATATTAAAGGATGCTCTATAAAGCATAAAGAAACCCCACAGAAAAACAGTAAGACAGCAAATACACCACAGTGGGTTTTGTCTGCCAGTCATGATCAGATTAAAACCTCCAGCATAGTTTCTTGCTTCCAGTCTTTGTTCATCATTACAACTCGTCAACAACCTGGTGGAAGTGTCCCTTTCTTGCCTGCCAGCTTCTGTGTCCTTTCCATGAACGAGTCCTGACCCAAGACAACACAGTGACTTTCTTCACCACCAATGGACAACAGCTACACCTTCTCCAGACGACAAGAATCCCAACCTTAGTGAGAGGTTCCATTTTTACAACATGTTCTTTCCTTCTATACTCAGCTCTCATTCCCAGTTTACATTTTAGAGTACTCCACCCCTTTATAGTTAGTGCCCCAATGTAATTCACAATTACATGTAAACGTCCCATGTTTTCATTAAAAAAAAAAAAATGAAGGTATACCTTCTCCCTCCTCTCTCCTCCTGCCTGCTGCCTATTCACCTTCATTCCTAACTGTACCTTTCCTTTAAATAAATAAAAACAAGTAGGAAAATTCAGTATGTGGCACTTAAAGCACCAAAGAACACTGGAAGACACCAAAAACTAGAAGTTATAATGTGGGGACAGTCCTGCCCACACCTGGGTTCTGGGCTTCTTATGTCCAGCACTGTAAGACTAGGCATTTCTGTTATTTTGAGCCACCATCTTTGTGGTGATTCATCATGCAGCCTAGGAAACTATGATAAAGAAATGTTGCAGTAAAAACTAAATCCATAAAGTAACTAGAATGTGAAACTAGAAAATGTATTTTTTATAATCTCCAGGGTAGAAGGATTTTTCTTAGCATACCAAGGCCACAGCCTGTAATGAACAGATTCCACTATATTAAAGGTCTTACTCAAGGCAGATTAAAAACTATATTCAAAGTTAAAAGGAAAGATCCAAACATAAATATTTGTATAGTAGGAAAAAGGCTGTAACAATTAAAAAAAAAGCTGACAAAAAAACAGTATTGCACATCTATTAGACTAGCAAAGATTTCAATGCTTTGTATCCAGTTTTGGCTAAGTTGAAGGAAAACAGGAATCTTCATACTCTGAATTAACTATGAAATTCTTCGACCCTTTTCAAAGGTAATTTGGAATATGTTAATATTTTTCCATGTACTCTGACCCATGGTTTTTATTATTTTTAAGAATTTGGTTTTATCTATCTATGGTTTATCACTATAAGACAGGCCTATTTCTCAAACTGAAACTCAAGGGATTAGTAGTTTGGGGACCCTCACAGCATGTTTTAACACTAAAGGTGAATGAAGATTAAAAAGATTATCAGTGAAGATAATATGTATGTAAAAGTTCACTATATTCATTTGATCCTGTTGTCACACAACTACATTAATATTAATCTGTAGTTTCATCAAGACACATCTCCCCCTCCCAACCCTGTTCTCTGAGGACTAACCTCATTCCTTCTAAATAATTTAGTTTAAAGTACATTACTACTACTGTTTAATAACTCTATAAGGCTAAAGAAAAATACAATGAAATGCTTTTATAATAAAGACCAAGAACATAAGCACAGAACACTTACTGGCTCTGTTAATGTTGTATCTTTCTCCAGAAACTGCACAACGCAGTAGGCTAGCTGAAATGTAAAGAAGTTTACAGTATTACTGAGGGAAATGACATTTAGTGATGAAGGTTTTTTATATCTTGGTAACAAAAAAGACTACCTCATTTTTGAAAAATTTTACTCTAGTTAATCTCAATATATAAAAATGAATATACTTGGTGTGCTCTGGTGGTTTAATAGTTAAATATGCCAGAGTCCACATACAGCCCAAGGTCCTGGGTTTGCAACCCAGAGCTAGGGGGAAACAACTAAAATAAACAATAAGTAAATAAAATGCTTCTCCTTCCTGTCTTCCTGCCTGCCTGCCACTGCTCGCCTTCATTCCTGCTTGTACCATTCCTTTAAAAAAAAAAAAAAAGTGTGTGTATGTATATATATGTTTTTTTTCCCCAGAGTTTTAACCTTGAAAGTAACTTGTACCTCAAAAAGAATGTTCTTTTTTCAGTAACTTCTGAATATAAAGTTTACTCAAATAAGATTAGAACTAACATTTCAGAAAGTTTCTACATGCTTCTACGAGTTTCCTATACTTGATATATTATTCTCTAGTAATAAAAGAGACTAAAACGTTTTCTAACTAGGTTATCATGGCTAGATGGGAACATTCTGAATATTATAGGGGATTAATTCAAAGTCACATAGGTCAGGACTCTGACCTGAAAAGAAGTTGGTATTACCTTTCCTATATCTATAGTTAAAGTACACTTACCTCATTTAATAACACTAAATAGCATAATATTTTTAAATTATAATAAAAGTTTGCTTTGGGTAACTTACACTTAAAAAATGCCATCTTACTTTCTCTATCTTTATATTAGTCTTTGAAACAATATTCATTTCATTGGAAATGTTTCTGGAACTTACCTGGGCATGGAACAAAGCTAATCCTTTCGCAGTATGCATAGGAATAAGAACCTTCATGAGAAACTGTTTATGCTCTGCTTTCAGTGGTAGTGCAAAGCCATTGATAATACTGGAGGGAAAAGAAGACAGGGAAAGAGTTAACTAGTTTTTTTCTAAGTTATTATAGCCATGAGTACATAAGGAACGATGCTATTTCAATCCTGATGTTAAGTCAAACAAGCCACTTTTGACTGTAACTATGCAGTGCGTTCCTCTAATCATTCAATGATGTTCAAGAAAGCTAGGACTGTCAGTGTCTCAATAAGCAATGTCTATCTTCATTTTTGATACACCATCATTTATTTGTGCATTGTTGCCTTTATTTTCTTCCCTAAAGCCACAAAAGAGTCAATATCACACTATTGTTAGAATTTTCCTATTTTCTGAAGTAAATGGGTAGTTTCATCTACTTAAAATATCTGAAATTAAGCAATTCTCTCCATCATCATATTCTAAATATTAATAGAAGACACTGAAATCATTCTTCCACTGTAGCAGAGTCTAAACTTCCCTCAAGTTAAGGTGCTATATGAACAAAGAAGGCAAAATGTTCATGCGAACTAAAATCAACGGCTGTAGATTCTTCTAAAAAGAACAGATGGATTAGGAATGGTGCATCAACATCTGAATAAGAATTCTTACAACTTCATCAAAGTTACTATAGCTTATTTCATCTCTTCCCAATTAGATCCTATAAATTTCAGAGGCAGTCTGGCAAAAGCAGGCATGGAACAGGCCACAGCTTCAAAAGCAGGAAGCCTCCTCTGAAACAAAATGTCTTCCATGGCAGTACTTAAACATGCTGACCCCCTCAAAAACTGTAAGAAGAATTCAGTTGAGAAAATGGCTTACATGCTATATTTAAAGGCTAAATATAGTTAAATGCTAAATATACTTAAATGCTAAAATACAATTTTTCTTACCTCAGATAATATTTTAATACATAAAACACAAGTTACTTAATTCTTAAAAAGAACAACAAAAAAATATTTACCTTCCTAATATTTCAAGGAGCTCAGCAACACCATTGAAATGTTCTGTTTCATATATAAACCTACATTTAAAATAAAGATAAAGGTAATGAAAAATCATACATCGGAAAACTGAACTGAAAGAGGCAGGAAGGGAAAGAATCAGTTCAAATGAACAACTCCCTAAGAAACAGACCAGCATGCTTTAGATTTCTTTGTAAGTTATTTTACCCCTAATCAGTTACTTCTTAGCAATCTTATAGAAGAGTTCTATTTCCTATTAAATCACATGTATTTTTGGCAAAACTTGCCATATATTAAGATAACAATATAACTTGACTTGGAATGTTCTATTTAAAAATTTACAAGATGGGTTTTTAAAAATATTTTTCAAAATAGGAAACTGCTACTCCCAGGGAAGTCCAAGATAAAAGGACCTAAACCGAAAATAAAGCCATCTTTATTCAGAATTGCTCTCAGCCTCAATCTATACAGGCGGCTTGGCTTTCCAACATTAGGACTTTTATTCTTTTAAAGGAAAGGTTCAGGCAGAAATGAAGGCAAGTAAGCAGACGGGCTGGAAAAGAGAGGAGGAAGAAGCATTTTAACTTTATTTTGTTTAGTTATTTACACTAGTTGTTTCCCATGGGACTGGAACCCAGGTATATATGGCCTGTGCTCCTTTGGAGGCGACTGACTTCCAGGATTTGGCAGGACTGCCTTTAAAGCAGAGAGCCATGAACTCAAATGATTACAGGATGGAAAGGTATCACAAATGACTGAAGTGGCTAAGGAGAGGATGGCAGAGGCAGCCAGTACTCATCTCTAATGAACAATGGAATGCTGGCCTATTGTCAGATCTTCAATTAAACAAATAAACCTGGAAAATGGGTGTTAATGTGAAACGTCCTAGTTTGAAGCAACTACCTAGGAATTAACACATAAAGTAGTCAAAATATAAGTCCCATGTAATTTAATTAGCACTGTCAAACAATTCAAGGTACTTTCAAAAGGTATTGATATAAATAGTATTTATACACAAGCTTAAACAAATTCAAATCTTAAATGAGTATCACCTATAAAATTATCATTACCACTGTAATTATTACACATTTCCAAAAAGTTAGATGCAGTCAAATGATGCACATTAAAAAGGATAAAATGGACTTAAATATAAAGTTTCAGAGGGTCCTGGTAGAGTAGCAGTTGGGTCAGTTGTCTCCAGAGGAGCTCAGGTGACATACCCCTGCGTTCAAGTACTGGGTCTGGGGGAAACAACCAGTATGAACAATTAGATAAAAACATAGTGCTTCTTCCTCCTCTCTCTGCCTGTCTTGTCTACTTGCTTTCATTCCTGCCCGTAACTTTCCCTTAGAAAAAATTTGAAGCTTTCAGTTATTAAACTAAAGGAACTAAAATATACAGAAAATACAGAGAAATAAAGTGAAACATATCAGTATCTGACCAATTTACCTGAGGAATATGTTGTTAATTTGTTTTCTGATGAATGCTCTTAGTCCAAGAAACTTCCCATAAATCCGATGCAGAACAGTCTTCAGGAAGTCACGTTCTCGGGGGTCTTCACTATCAAAAAGCTCCAGGAGCTTTAAAAAAAATCTGAGAAATTACTTTTAAAAAATAATCGAGCTAAAACTTCACTTTAATTTTTATTTTAAGATCTCATGAAATCTTAAAAACTTTTAGATTTTGCCTTATCAGATTAATTTTCTTCTTACTAAAAAATGAAGCTAAATAAAAGCTTAGGGATTATGTTCATTTCAAAAGCTGACACAATATAAATACCTTTAAAAGTGAATTTTTTGTCTTGCCACTCATTTTAAGTCTATTCTTGACTACTAGAGATGACTTATCATTTGGATGTGTTGCATTTTGAAAGATTTTTAATGCTTTTTGATACGAAGTCTAAACTACATGTAAAATCTTAAACTTGGCAAGCCCTGGTGGCTCAGAGGTTAAGCTCATACCTAGGCAGAAGGTAGGGAAGGTCCCTGTAATGATTTTTACCTGGCCCAGCACTGCGTTATTACTGCCTGACACCTGATTTCTAGAAGACTTCCTTTAAAATGCAGGTAACTCCAGAAAGGAGAGCATCAAGTTTCTAAGGAGACTGCATATGCTAAAGAGCATTTCTGAAGAGAGAATGGATCTAGAAAACCTTAGTCTACTTCACAATTTTGTCTAGGATCGGCCAATCTCATAGTTAAAAATAGGTCTTTTAAACTGTTGAAAATATAGAAGGCAGTCTAAGAGATTAACTTGAATATGCAGGTTCCAAAAATACCAGCTTGGTAGGATAGATAAGCTCTCCCTTGATTACAACTTCTGTTCTTAAGGCGACTTTACTTTCACCCTAATCGGCAAGAATATTAAGTGTTGTTAAATTGAGATAAATTGTTATAGTTTTAAAAGGCTTTTAATCACAAGTTAATAAATCATTGCTAAGATGAATTAAGAACATTTAAGAGATAAGAATTCCTTACCTGTTGTACAAATTTCTGATCAATATATCGCTTTGCAATGCTAGGCTGGAAATCAGGGCTCTCCAGAAATCTTAAGAAGAATTCATACACCAACTATGAGAAAAAGTCAAAAGCTAAGATGATGCCTATAAAATTTTACCCTAAGTTATCACACTTCATACCAAAAATACCTTCTTGCAAACTTAGTAGGGGAGATTTCAGATCGCATTATGTTTTCATGGTAAGTTGATAAAAGAGTTTTTTAAAAATTACATACATGAGCATGCCCTGGTGGCTTAGTGGATAAATCTATTGGGCATAGCCCAAATACATCCTAAGGACCCATGTTCCTGACCCAGAGCTGTGGGGAACAACTAAGATGAGCATCTGAAATAAAGTAAAATGCTTCTTCCTCCTCTCCCTGACTGTCTCTACCTACCTTTATTAAAAATACACACACACACACATACACATTCACAATTTGGTCTAAGCTGGTAAATTTGGGGATTTATTTATTGCTTTGTACCACTCGTTGAAAATGTTAAATTACAGAAGCTAGAAAAGAAAGATGATGCCTATAAAACACCGAGTTAAGAAGACTATTTTTAAATGCGCTAGTAGCCCAGGGATTGGACCGGCGCCTGGGGCGCAGTCCACATACAGCCCAGAAGCCTGGGTTTGCAGCTGGGGATGGTGTGGGGAGGTTGTGCAGGCGGGGAGGGAGGAATAATTAAAATGAACAACTAAGTAAGTAAAATGCTTTCTTTTCTCACTTTCTTCCTCTTTAAACAAAAACAAAAGGACTATTTTACAGGCTAGAGTCATTAGGAACAGGTTCTTTTTCTAGCAGACTACTAACCTACCTCAATTTAATCTCAAGTTCCTAAAATACAGGTTCGAAAATCTCCAGAGAAGAGTAAACTGGGTTGTAAGGGGCAATGTATCAAAAATTTTTGGAAAAGAAAGAAAACTAAGTTTTTCTATGTAACTGAAGTGGAGAAAAAATTAAAACCAGCATACCTTATCTACACTTGGGAAATAATGACCCAAATTATAAGCACAGAGCTCAGGAAGGAATATCTGCACCTCACTGAATAAACTAGAAGTCATAGTATGACTTCTACTTAAACAGGACCAAATAATTTAAAAGTAAACAGCAAATATTTACTTGCTACCACAAATCAGAATTAAAAACATCTAGTTTAACTTGCCTCTATCACACTTATACTTAATGTTTAAGTAAAGAAAAATAGACTAAAGTTTTTGTTTTTTTAACCAAACAACTTTACAAAGCAGGAATTTAGCCCGAATGTTCCTTACTTTAGAGGCTATTAAACAACATATCAACTTCGTGCTCTAAAAATAAAAAGGATTAGATCCCAAAATAAAAGTAGTCACTTCAATACACATTTAGGTAGTCAGTGAGGAAAGGGAGAGGGGAAAAAAAGTGTTATACTAAATTCACAGACCCCACAACACAGAGATGGCATTATCAGGTCTGAACCCTATCATTCACCACAGAACCATAAAGTTTCACTCCTGAGAGTTCAGCAATAGTCAAAAATTGCAAGTTTTGGGATGTGAGTAAATCATTTTATTTGATACATCTTTGGCCACCTATGTGAAAGGAGTAATGCTGATTAACCCTCATTATTATCTAACTTTTAATGATTAGCATGAATTAAAGAATATAACAAGAAAAAATAGCAGTTGATATCAGTTAAGTTGCTAACCATAAATAATCTCTAATCAACTACACAGGAATTTTACTTGATGGTACACGTGCAAAAACTACACTACACCTAAACAGCATGTGCTGTAGTCAGGGAGACTCCTGGCTGCTGAGGCTTCCTGGTGGCACACTTGCTGAGTGCCTACTTTCATTTCATGTCCCACACTACCACTACGGTGTTGTGACATACGAAGAAAGATGTATTTGGTCTCCTTCCCTGCTTATTGGCACATCCTAAAACCTTGGACTGTCCTAAGTGGTGGGGTGATGGGAGTACCTTTTGTTCTTCATAATAAGCATCTTTCAACCAGACCTGAGTTTATGCTAATGAGGTGATTCTAGGGGGATGATGGCTGGTTATCAGATCTTAACATTCTTAAAACAACCATGTGACCAAAGCTGAAACTTATAGCACTGACCCACTTGCTCCATCCTCCAGAGGGAAGAGAGGGGCTGGAGACTGAGTCCATTCACCAGTGGCCAATGATTTAGTCGTGCCCACCTAATGAACTACCATAAAATCCTAAACAAAGAGGTTTGGAGAGTTTCTGGCTTGTGACCACATTGAGTGCTGGGGAGGGTGGCCTATTTCAAGAAGGACATGGAAACTCAGTTTCTTCTTCATATCTTATCCTTTGCTTCTCTTCTGTTTGGCTGTTTCTAATTTTTATCTGTTATAATAAACTGATAATAATCAAGTGTTTCCCTGTATTCTGTTAATCATTATAGAAAATTACTGAAATCAAGGAGCTATTATGGGAACCCCTGGCTTATAGTCAGTTGATTAGAATTACTGGAGGTCTGGAGTTTTGATTGGCCTCTGAAGTGGGGGAGCATTCTTAAGGGACAGAGTTTTTTTCTAACTTTGGGTAGTTAATGTCAGAATTGATACCACCAACCTATACGTAACACAGTCTTCTTAAGACATGTTCTAACTTTACATAAAAACCCTCTTCTTGGCTTGTCCAAAATCAGACTGAATAGAGGGTTCAAGTTGCATGTCCTCCTTAAAACTCTTCCTACTGACCTTATTTCCCAGTGACTCAGCCCTTTCCTAAGTGTCTCCTGCCATATAGTTAATTTTTGTGTACATATCATTTTATATGTTTTTATTTTTGTCTTACCTCCCTAACATGTAAATGAGCTTTTTGGAACTGAATAGTGCTCACTATCAGTTCGCACTAAACAGGAAAAACTGTAACCTCTACCCATAACACTACTGACACCAAATATGTGGATTTTCTACATTGTTCTCCAATTTTCTGTGGATGCCAGTGGGCATCCACTGAGTAACCGACAATTTATTAAGTTTATTTAAATTCCTTGACTAGACTCCTTTTTAACTTTCACTGACCAGAGAGCTCAGCATAGTCTGAATCTCTGATCCCACACTCAATGACTTCCTGTGTGTCATGAGAGTAAACCCATTGAAAAAAATTTCTGAAAGCAACTCGCCACCTCCTAAAATGTTAAGAACTCCTAGGTTCAGGGGAATTTTAATGAAACTTAATATCATACAAGCAAAAAATAGAAAGCATATTATTTATTTGGCTGAATTTCTACTATTAATTTCCATGCGCATATAAAAATATCTTAATGGAAAAACTTTTTAAAAAGTCAGACTAAGACTTTTTTATATTAAACATGAAAATGTCATGTTTTTTAAAACCTTTGCATTATTATAGTACCACTCTGTCCTTCAGCGGAGTATCATAAATGTAAAAATTACCGATACATAATCATGTGCCATACTTGTATATGAGGCCAAGAGGCCTCAAGCGTGGGTTGTATCATAAATGTAAAAATTACCGATACATAATCATGTGCCATACTTGTATATGAGGCCAAGAGGCCTCAAGCGTGGGTTCATCCTCTTCTGGATCAAAGTCTGGATTATCACTTGGAGGAAGAGTACGGAAGATGTTAGCACTGATCTGTAAAGAAAAATAACTTTAGGTGTATGTTCTTTGATGTGTAACTGAATTTAATAATGCAAAATGAAACAGGTTTTACAATAACAATGTAAGAAAAAAATTAAGTTGAAGCTACAAGCTTAGTTTAAAACCTATAAACCTTTTCAGATAAGAAGGCAGGTGTTAGTTTCTCGCTTCCCTCTATCCAATATCTCGACGTCTTCAGATGCTCAACTACTACAGTTAGATTACCTCTGGATTCCTTTTCTTTAAATTACAAGTTGTTTTAAATTTTGCTTAGGGAAGGGTTTTGCTAAGGGAGAGAGAGGGGTGGAGAGGGAATTGGATAGAGGATATGTGAAATTCCTAACCCTTTTTTACTTAACTAGATTCTTTTCATTTTATTCACAACTTGCCCGCCCCCCGCTTTTTTTTTTTTTAAGGAAAGGTATAGGCAGGATTGAAGGCAAGTAGGCAGGCAGGAAGAGAGAGGAAAAGAAGCAGTTTATTTATATTTTTATTTAGTTGTTCACATTGGTTGTTCCCCAGGGCTCTGGACACTGGATTGTATGTGGGACTGCTCCCAGGGTGTATTAGACTGCTAGGCCACCAGGGTGCGCCATCCCCCCCATATTCTAATTGAGTCATTTATTTACCTTAGAACCCAAAAGGGCTTGCTAACATACCTCCAATCAATACACACACCACTCTAAGGAAGAGAAGAGAGAGGGTAGAATACCTTTACTGTTATTACGAAGTCTGTAGTATCCCATGGTGATTTAATTTATTATATTTCATTTACACTGAGTCTTTGAAAAATTAATATCTGAAATCAGGATGTTTTTGATATTATTTTAGATTCCATGAAATACAGTATCTTTAGTTTCATCTTTTGTCTGTCTCAGGTAAACTACTATCCTTTTTCTCTATCAGTGGATAGATTGTGATTATCATGAACCATTCTTGGAAGAATATTAAATAGATTGACCAAATGGTTTAGTAATCACGAAGGTCACACTCATGAATTTGGTCACTAGATAAACAATTTGGGGGATAGAGGATAAGATAAAGGGTGTTTGGTGGTGCAAGCATATTTCCAACTGTTCTTTTTTTTTTTTTTAAGTGAAGAAGGCAGGGAGAGGAAAGGAAGAAGAATTTTTATTTATTTACTTATTTTTTCCCCATGGCCCTGGGTCTCACACCCAATCCATGGCTTTACATGTTTCACACTCCAGAAGTCTCAACTGCCTTAGTCATCAAGGACTTACCCCAAATATTCTTATTAAGTGACCTATGGTAGACTAAATAATTGCTAAAAATCAATTACTATAACCCTAAGACTTAGAAAGTAATAACTTAGAATTTGATGTGCTATGAGACTATGAGAACAGAGCCAATAAAAGATTGGATATAAATCTCAGTAAGAGTGGCAGGAAGTCAGAGAGAACTTAAAAAGAAAATATATCCCTTAAAAGGGTAAATAATATGCTTTTAAGATAAATCTTACAGATCTCAGAAATAAGAAAAAAAGTAACAGGCAGGAAAATGAAGTTAACTTTACAGCTACCAATGAAATGAACTGTGTATAATATAATAAAATGTAGGTGAGTTGGCTTCACTCTTATCTAGAATAAGTACCCAAAAGTTATAAAAAACACGTACCCTGTTTATTTGAGTGAAAAAATTAAATCCCACAGTTTATAAATATATAGCAAATTACAGAATAATTTGACTCAAATGTTTGAGTACTTTTAATATCTAAGTCAACAACTTTATAGGGATAAAAATAAAGCATCTTTCCCAGAATTAAAAAACGTGCTGACTACAAACCCTTTAAAATCAGCAAACTAGAAATACTACCTTTACCCCCTGAATTTTTTAAATTATATAAAATAAAATAGGAAGTCTATAACATTCATGCTTTATATTCTCAAGCTTTTTTCACTTTTTACTGTTTAGGAGTTTAAGAAATCAACTTCATTTTATTAGTTGTCTCTCTATACCTAAACTGTAAAGAGTTTTATGGCTTTTATTTTCATTTTCAAAAAAGCAACCAAAATTTCTTAACAGGTCTTCTAGGTACAATGTGGTTAAAGAAAAACTCAACTAGTATATTAGA
Source organism: Solenodon paradoxus (assembly GCA_004363575.1). Classification (NCBI taxonomy): domain Eukaryota; kingdom Metazoa; phylum Chordata; class Mammalia; order Eulipotyphla; family Solenodontidae; genus Solenodon; species Solenodon paradoxus. The sequence goes on from RJWH01001360.1 coordinate 28,193, forward strand.
GCCTAATTCAATTTTCCTAAATATTTTTGCTCTTCCCCTGGAACATATACTAGGGTAGGGGGATGACGTGAAGTTAACTATGATATATTTATGTACTCAGTGACTCTATTCTGATTTTTTTTATTTGGTAGTATGAACCAAAATATGAAATTCACAAATCCTATATAAATTTCTGTTTGATAAAGAGCAAGGCTGAATTATTAATATAGTATCCTAAATATCTTGCTTCAATAAAGGTGGCAGTAATTTACTTTTAATATCAGATATTTCAAATAATATATATCATTAAATTACTTAAATATGTGGAGTTTTAATTAAAATTCAAGTGGTACAGAATCTGTAAATATATTAAAATATTCTAAATAATAATTTTTTAGACTTGACTCTCCTACTTATCATTGAAATGTTGAAGAGCCCCATGTTTTTTGACTGGTCTTCTCTTTCCCTTTGAAAGTTCTCTCTTGGTGACTGTTCAGCCCTATTGACATGAATTACCTCTCAATATGTAATCTGTATAATCCCGAGCCTTTATTTTCTTCCTATATTCCCTAGATTTGTACTATCCAATAAGGTAGCCACCAGTCTTTGTGGCTACTGAATTCCCAAACTCTTATAAACAATGTCAGCATCATCAGAATAGACGGATAATCTTTCAAATGTACTTTTAAAAAAACCATTCTTTTGAGAACATTGTTGTACATTTATTAAATGAATTCATTAATTCATAATTACACCTCAGATCTTACTTGAATTTATAAACATCTGAGGATCATAAATCTAGAGGCTTACCATTTTAACTATATCAGAATACGCTGATTCAACAATTACACCACGATTAGTTGAAACATACTCAACCAGTTCATTCAGTGTTGCTCTTTTAATTTCTTTGCTCTTCAAGTCTGAAACAGAGTCCATGAAATCAAATAGTATACAACACTGCTGCAACTTCTGACAGAAAAGCTCTTGTTGTTCATTTGAAGTGGCATCTAGAAATGAAAATAAAGAAAAACTTAGAAATAATCTACTCAGAAGTTACCTTTATATGCTTATTAATTTTATAGAAGCTTATTACATACATAAAACTTCTCTCAAGAATCTAGTGAAAAAGATTCTAATTCTATCGCTCATGAAAGAAACTAGAATTTATACTGGATTCCTCCCGCCATAATATCCACAATCAACCATTAAATGTTACTGATCTTGCTTCTTTAACTAAGCTGGACTCTCCTCTTTTCTTGTCATTCCCAATGCCATTTTAACTCCCTCCTCATACATCATCAGGACTATACCCTAACTGTTCCTCTTTCTAGTCCCATAACCACTACAACTCTTCTTGATTTATCCTCTGAATTACCCCCGAAAACTAAAATCTTGCTAAAATGAGAATCATTCTAATCATATTTAATACTTTTCAAAATTCCTCCATAAATTACAAAATGAAGTTCAAACTCCTCAGAACTTCTTAAAAAATTCAGCTGTTACTGTCAAGACATATCTGAATACTGCTAGCATGCATCTCTCTCCACTTTGGTTAAACTAAATTCCCTACAGTTCCTTGAAGAAAACTGTTTTTTCTGTTTGTAATGTTGTTTACCTATCTGGGAATTCCCTCCATGTATTACATTTCAACATAAGCATATTCTTCCCCTCAGCCCCTTTTTCTGTGGCATGGAAGCTAAATTTAGTCACTAATTCAGTATCACACAAATGTATCTTACATGCTTATATCTCGCTTTTGTTCTGCTATATGACAATGAGCTTTTACATAACACTCCTAGATTCTGAAGCCCCCACTGATAGGAAACAAATCTTAATTTTTCTTTTTCTCTCTCTTCTCCCTAACCCTTTCTCATATCTAGTGCACTACCTGGCATATAACAGGTAATCAATACATTTTGCTGTTTTATCTTCTACTTATAAAAATATGAACACATTATATTGATCTGATTCTAATAAACATTAAATACTTTTTTCCAACATTCAAAAAACAGAACCTTAATTAGCTCAGTTATTAAGGATTCTTGATCAACTGAGATTAAATTTTAAAAAATCTTATTTCAAGGCTTATATTCAGTTCACAGTTCACAAAAGCATTCCTCCATCGCAGGATAAAGATTTAGGTAGAAATCCTCATAGAGATGATAATCTGGCCAAAGATGCCTATGCTTCTAAATTTCTCTGAAGCAGGAAACTAGTGAAATTATGTTGCAATTATATTCAGCTGTCCTCCTTTAAAAAACTGGCATGCTCTGGGAGTTTAGTAGTCATTAAGTCCACTGCCTCTGACTAGCGTAGTCCACATACATTCCAAGGACAGTGGTTTGCAAACCAGGCTGGGGTGAGAGGCAAGGACAATCAAGATGAACAGCTAACTACAAATAAATAAAATGCTTCTTTCTTCCTCCTGCCTGCCTGCCTACTCATCTTCATTCCTGCCTATACCTTTCCTTAAAAAAAAAAAAAAAAAAAAAAAGCCTAAACTAAAAAGTTCATTAGATAAAGTATGTCTAAAATGCAGGTCAGATATCCTAAATCTGTTCACACAATGTCAAAAGACAAATATAACACACCCTTTAAATTGGTCCATTTTATTCAATATAAAACGTAACTTTCATAATAGAGCAAATGTGGATATAAGAAATGACTAAATTCACATGACTTTTGAAGTAAAAAGAAGTTTGATTTGTTGCAGCCCAGAGAAATGACTTCTGAGGTAGTTCCACACAAAGAACTTGTGTACCTCTCTGTTCCAGAGTCATTAATAGCGCTCTGCTGCAAGATTGAGGGCTGCAGTCCGTAGACTGGCATCACAGTTTACGTAATACTGAGAGTGCATATTCTCTGTGAAGACAGTTTGAATAAAGTTTTGAGTCAGGATCACTTTTAATGGAACTATTCTAAAGTGGGAATATTTTTGATGTATCCTTAAAAAGACCATTACATTTGAGGCTATTTTTAATGCCAGATTATCTTTACCCCATAATTAGTCCTTATTCTACTAATTAAGCCTACTGGGACAAGAATGAAGCACCATCTGTACACAGTTCATAGAACCTTTCCAGTCAGTCACTGGCCTTGCACATCCCCAAATGGCCAGTCATTATTCTACGAATCTGCTTCTTCTCTGAGAGGTCAGCTGTATGTTAAATGGTCTTTTTCTTAAATCTTCTAGGGGTTATCTCCCTTAAAACTGAAATGGTCATATGCATTTAATTTAAATTAATGGTGTTCACTTAATATTGGTATTAGTTGATTTCAATTAATACACAGATGTCTGCTTAACACTGATAATTTAAAAAAACAGAAGGACACTTCTGCTTTAGTAAGAGCTCCTTAATCATGGTAAACTTATTAGATAGGGTATGTGGTATACAACAGAGAAAGGGGTGATTATTTGAAGTGTAAGAATCCTTCTCAACTCGCACTATATAGGAAATCCCCATAGTTTTCTCAAAGTAATTACAAAGCAATATATTTATAAATACACCTATATCCTTATTACACACAATTACTATATAACTGTCATATGATGCTTTGGGGGGAAAAGGTGCCATACCTGTGGAAGTTAATTCAGTTCTAACAGTTTTAAAACATTTTTTAGCTTTTCCTCCATAGGCTAAAATCAATGCAAATTTGTATAGTACATTTCATAGTGGAATACAATGGGGACATTGTTCTCTTACACCACACCACAGGCTAACCTGATGGCTAACACGCTGGAAGACATGAAATGATTTTCAGGATTGGCAAATAGTAGATTTGGGAACATGCTACACATGAAAAAAGACATTTCTTTTTCTAAGCCTGTCTTCTTGAGTATTCTCTGGAAATAAATGTTTTTCAGTCTCATTATTCAGTAATTCATTACTTAGCTTAAAGATTTACCCAAATTTGTTTTTACTGCTCCAAAACTGTATCCCAGCATTACCTAATGCTTGGATGGTATAGGTCATACCTGGATTTCCCCAACGTTAAAAATACGTAGAAAATCATTAATATTTCCACTTCTTTGGTTCCTGGTTAAAATAGAAATTTCCAATCCAAAATAATTTTTAGGTTATCAGGCAACAGAAAAATGTTTTCCCACTTAATCTTTCCCAGAAGCCCATGTTCTATGGGGCAATCTGTTGTACTACATAATAAAATAAAAACTACTACTAACAGGGCTTGCTTCACACCAAACACAATTCTAAGTGCTGTTTATATGGGAGAATTTATTCCAAACAATCCTTTGAGGTTAGTTCTGAAAGTTAGAGATGACTTCCTGCCTTCAAGAGATTAGAAGCAGGCTAGGAAGGCAAAATAACAAAACGAAAAGAAAATGCAATCAAGCAATAAACAAATGCAAAGGTATCATTTGTGTATATTACCATATATGAATGTCCTATCCTCTATATAATCTGAAATAAAAAAATAATGGAATGTTTACAAGATTAAATATAAAAACAATTAAAAGCAGAATTCATTAAAACAGGAAAGTTATAGTTATTACAAGGTATTTGAATGCTTATTTAAGCATGTTCTTTGTGCTGAATTTCTTTTAACTAAAATTAAACAGCTTTGCAAGAGAAGACCAGATTGTGAAATGTTAAGTGAGAGAAGAGAGGAAATGACTGTCATCTCCTATTGGCTAGCCTACTTCTGGGGTTCAAGACATGTAACATTTTAATCTAAGTCATAAAATATTTTTATATAAGGTATCGAGGAATAACCATAGCAAAGAATTGATGAAAGACTCATATACTGAAAACTACAAAACAATATTAAAAGAAATAGAAGACAAGAAGAGATGAAAAGCTATTCTACATTCATGAATGGGAAGAATAAATAATTAAAATGGTCATCTTACCTAAAGTAATGTATAGATTTAACGTAATCCCTAATAAAGTTGCAATGATATTTTTAAGGAAATAGAAAATACAAAAATGTATACAGAACTACAGAAGACTCTTAATAGCAAAATGAATGAGAGAAAAAAAATGGAGGCATCACATTACCATCTGAAACTATATTACAAAGTGACAGTAATTAAATCAGTATAGGCACACCCTGGTGGAACAGTGGTTTGGTCCGTCCCTTCTGATGAACATAGTCCACATACATCACAAGGAATTGGGTCCTGGTCCACAGGGGCAGGGGAAACAACCAAGATGACCAACTGAAACTAGGCCGACCATATATACCATTTTAAACGGGACAGTCCCATTTTTTTCATATTTCCCATACTGTCTCATTGTTTTAATGTCAATTGTTTTTAATAAAGCAGGACATATCCAGTCCATTTTGAGTTAATTTTTTGTGAATGGTGTAGAGAGTAGTCTAGCTTCATTCTTTTGCATGTGGCTGTCCAGTTTTCCCAGCACCTTTATTGATGAGACTTTTCTTTCTTCAACGTATGTTTTTGGTTCCTTTGTCATAGATTTATTGATTGTGTGAGTCAGTTTCTGGTGTTTGGTTCTAGTCCACTGATCTGTATCTGCTATTATTTCTGTGTCTGCTGTTATTCCAGTATATAGTTTTGATCACTGTCACTTTGTAGTACAGGCTCAATGTCTGGGAGTGTAATCCCACCAGATTTGTTCTTTTTTCTCATAACACTTTTGGTGATCAGGGGTCTTTTGTGGCTCCATATAAATTTTAAGATTTTTTTTTTGTTCTATTTCCTTGATGTAACTCCATGGGATTTTAATGGGGATTGCATTAAATCTGTATAATGCTTTAGGTAAGATGATCATTTAACAATGTTAGTTCTTTGAAACTAAGATGGAAGAGGATGTTGGTCCATCTCTTTGTGTCCTCTATTTCTTTGAAGGAAGACTTGAAGTTTTCATTGCACAGGTCTTTTACCTCCTTTGCTAAGTATATTCTAAGATATTTTATTCTTTTTACTTCTCTTTTGAACAGTATGGTTTTCTTGACTTCATTTTCTTCTAACATGTTGTTTGTGTACAAAAAAAAAATGCAAGGTATTTTTGTGCATTTATTTTGTAGCCTGACACTTTACTGTATTTTTTGATTAGTCTAGTAGTTTTTTGACAGAGTTTTTAGGGTTTTCAATATATGTAATCAGATTATCTGCAAATAATGATAGTTTTATTTCCTCCTTTCTGATTTGGATCACTTTTATTTCTTCTTTGCCTAAGTGCTCTGGTTAAAACCCCAGTACAATGTTAAATAGCAGTGGTGAGTGTGGAAGCCCTTGCCTTGTTCCTGACCTTAGAAGAAATGCTTTCAATTTTTCACCTGGACTATGACGTGGGTTTGTCATATATGGCCTTTATTATGTTGAGGTATGTATCTTCTACTGTCATTTTATGCAGTTTTTATCATAAGTGGTTGTTGGATCTTATCAAAAGATTTGTGTCTACTGATACAATCATGTAGTTCTTGCTCTTGTTGATATGGTGTAGTACATTAATAGATTTATGTATGTTGAACCATCCTTGCATCCCTGGGATTAATCCCACTTGGTTATGATGGATGGTCCTTTTGATGCATTATTGAATTAAGTTCGCTAATATTGTGTTGAGAATTTTTGCATCAATGTTCCTTGAGGTATTGGTCTATAATTTTCTGGTGCTATCTATATCAGCTTTTGGTATCAGCATGATCTTAACCTTGTAAAAAGTGGAAGCATTCCCTGTTCCTCAATATTTTTGAAGAGTTTGAAAAGAATAGGTTATTATTTCTTTACTGAAAGTTTGGTAAAACTCCCTACTGGGTGATTCTCTTCTTCCTTTAAGCCTGAGGGTCAGATTGTCAGTGGGTGGGTTTTGCCACTACAGAGGAATATGATGGGAGGGGATGGGGGTTGGTGATTCTCCTACCTGCTTTCCAGTTATGACAACATATTGTGTAAATTTCTCCCCAGGAGCTCCTGCCCTGACCATAGGGGCCCTGGTCCTCCTTCCACCCACATTAAGACCTTCCCGGCTCCATATCCCAGTCCTGCTAGTAGGGCTCTCTGCTGCTTTCAGAGTGACTGCTGGGAGGTCCAGTTCTTCCCAAGGCTCTACCTGCTCCAAAAGCATGAGCCTAGGAGTCCGGAATCTGCGATGCAGCTCTAAACCATCGCCTTTGCCTACCCTTGTGGTGGTGATTGGTACCATTGTCTCTTCAGCCTCCAGACCTGCCCTTCCACAGCATGTCTGAAAAATCAGTACTTCCTAGTTGCTCCGTGGGGAGGAGACCTGACATGCTCCTACTAGATCACCAACTTGACACCTATCTCAACTTCTTTATTTCTCTCCATACAATATTAACTTATATTTTCTATAAGAATTTCACTTCATTTTGGAAACAGTATCTCTGAAAACCTCTGAAAATCTACTCATTCACAGAAAAATTCAAAAGCACCTTATAGGACTTTATCACACTGCAACTGGAATGGTGGCGATGCTGACAGTTGCAATATCTGCTAAGTCACCTGAACATTACCATACTAGACTCAAAATTTTTGTTGGAGCAGTTTAAAGCAACTCTTATTGAAATGATAACTATTTCAACCAGATATTAATTTCTTCTAAAATGTGTACATGGATCATAAGCAAATAAGAAATGAATATTTAAGATCCTAGTAACTGCCATTAAATAGAACAACTCAGTCCTACACATAAACCTATTAGTGTATTTTTAACTTTCTAAATTAGAAAGAGATGTCTGGGAGCAATTCAGACCACTAATTATGGTAGTATTAACTGTTCAACAATTTTGAACACCGAAAGTCTTTATGTTGCCTCAAGGAAACTTGATCACGATTCAAGATTATTATGTACTGAAATACTAATTTATATTCATCTCTTTAATAACATCAGAGTTAAGGATTTACTAAAAGCACTTTTCTAGAAAATATTACTAAATCCACAATTTGAAAAAAAGGCTCCACATGTAAATTATAGGAAGATACAAGAAAAACTGCACAATCAAGGGATTATCTAAAAAACAGATGTGCCTTCCCTTGCCAAAGATATAATTAATTAACTTTGACTGGAAGGTAAGTTTTCAAATGCATCTTCACAGTCTTATTTTGACTCAAATTTGATCCCACTAAAAATTTTCACCACTGTAGAAATTCCTGCATGGGTTTGGGTAGAGGAGAATTAAGATAATTCTAAGGTAGTGAGGCATTGTATCTTTGGGGAATTATTAACACAACACTTAAAACTCACAAAACTCCTGTTAGGTTTTCCCTAATTATTTCTAAATTCTTAACTTCTTCTCAAAACTCAAGTTGAAGATGTATCTGGCACATACTTTAACTCTAGAGAACTATCTTTCCAGGAGTGGGCTACATACCCATTGATGGGCACTAAGATAATTTTAGTAAGTCACAATCAGAATATATATATGTGTGTGTATATATATATATATATATATATATATATATCAGCATGTGGCATGTGAAAGCATTATTTCAGGAAATTATATATGATACTACATTGTAAAGTTAACATTTAATGCCTCTTACTAGTTTTCATTTAATGTCTCTTACTAGTTTTCAATCACAACGGTTCCTGTATTCTAAATCCTTACCTACTTATCAGAGATTCATGGCATGTATTAAAAATTGTAAATCTTTTTCCTCCTTCACTCTAAAATAAAGAGTAGACAAAAAAGAAAAGGGTTATAAACTCATAATACCAAAGAAAATTAAAAAATGAACTCCTAGTTAAGAGAATTCAACGAATTTCTGCAAAACTCAAAAAAGTATATGAAGAAGTGGTAACTAACAAAACCAAAACAGAGGAAGTTACAGCCTAGAATAAACAGAAAGAGGAAAGGAAATGACACAGATGAGAAATGCCTGGTGAAACAGAGGGTGGGATTAATGTCCCATGGGAGATATACATAAATCTGTGTGTGTTAAACAGTTTACCCACCCCACTCCAAAAGACAGTCAAGCATTCATGCTCCAGGTAAAAATAAATGGGAAGGTTATTCCTTCAAGAGACTAAATAGTGGGAAATGCCCTTGTGGGTCAGGTGACTGAGACATTGGTGTGTGAACCACATACTGCCCAAAGACCCAGGTTCTAGACCCAGGACAGAGTAAAAACCAAAATAAACAACTAAGTAAAGATATTTCTTTCTTTCCTTCAAAAAAACCTTTTTGTTCCTGTCCCCTCTTTAAAAAAAAAACAACCCAAAAAAAACGCTCCTGTTTGGAAAAAAAAAAAAAAGAAAGAAACTGAATAGTCCTAAAGAAAGATTCATACATTGTAGCTTTTAACTAATTCCCTGCCTGAAGGTCTGACAAGCTTCTTCAGCCTTCCAGAGTGATTTTTTGTTTGCTCATGTGTATTAATAGGAAATAAAGAAGCACATACATTTCAGGAAAAGTTTGTAACAGGAAAGAAAATCAAATAAATAGAAAAATATGACCTCTAGCAAAGGGATAATTTAAGATATCACTGAAATTTCAGATCTCATGAGAAAAGACCAAGAGCTTTCAGATTTAAAAGAATCAAAAGAAAAAAAGTCACTCCTAAAACAGCTCCATAGAAACAGCTCCATAATATCAGCCTTAGAATGTCTTTGGGGATTTGATCCCAATAGCAAGGGAAACAAAAGAAAAAAAAAATAAATGGGACTATGTCAACTAAAAACCTGCACAGAGAAAATATTGGCAAAATGAAAAGAGTCTGAGAGAAAATAATTTGCACATCATTCATCTGACAAAGGGTTAACATCCAAGTTATATAAAGAACTCATACAACTCAACAACAACAAATAAGCTAATCGAAAAAGTGGACAGAAGATATGAAAGACACTTCCAAAGAGGGCATACGGATGGCCAAAAGGCACATGAAAAAATGTTCATCATCATTTATGATTAAGGAAGTGCAAATCAAAATCACAATGTGATATAACCCCACCCCTGTTGAGAATGGCTTACTTCAAAAAGACCAGTAACAGCAAGTACTGGAGAAGGATATGGAGAAAGGGAATGCAAATTGTTGGTAGGAATGTAAATTGGTGCAACCATTTTGGAAAACAGTATGGAGGTTCCTCAAACAACTAAAAACAGAATTACCTTATTACCTAGGAATCCCATTTCTGGGTATCTGTCTGAAGAATGTGAAATCATTAACTGAAAAAAATAAACATTCCTCTGTTTATTGAAACACTATTTACAATAACTAAGATATGGAAACAACCTAAGTGCTGATAAATGACTGGATAAAGGAGATAGTCATATACACAATGGAATATTACTCTGTGCCATAAAAAAGATGATAATATTGCCATTTCTAACAAAATAAAATTCAAAGGAATTATGTTAAGTGAAATAAGCCAGAAAAAGACAAACTGAATAATTTCAAACTATGAGTGGAATATAAGCAACTGAACATATTAACAAAATTAAAATAAACTACTGTACTTAGATAACAGAACCATGGTTATCAGAGAAGATGGTGGTGCTTGTCTTTTTTTTAAAAGGATGTGCAGACAGGGGATAGGCACCAAGTATTTGTCCCTGTGCAGCACGTCACCTTATATCTCATCCAAAAAGGAACGTTGTGCAATAAATATACATCCTGGAACCAGGTAAACACATTGCAGTTTGGGGATTTTATGATCATAAACATATACCCACAGGAGGCAAGTGTGAGCTCTTCCATGGAGCAGATTGACAAGGCTCCCATATCCACATTTGCCTATATTTCTTACCTATCAATCTAGATTTGCCCCCAAAAGAAATACAGTAAGATTAATATTGCTGCTATATGCTGCCCTTTAGATACTTTTAGACAGCTATCATGTAGCTCTAAGTCCTTTCTTCCTTGAGAAAATGCCTCCAGAGCATTGGATTACTTTTTGTATAATATGCTTTCTGGAGGGAGGAAAAAAAAAAAAAAAGAAGAATCAGAGGTAGTAGATACACCAGATTTTGTATCAGCAAGAGTGAAGAGTGATGCCAGTAGATAATGGGGCTATGATATTAGAATTCTAATGCCACTAAAATTCTGGAAATGGCTAACCATCAATAAAGTATGAGGGTTCAGTAAGGGCATTTGCAGACATGCAAATACTTGGAAAATTTAGCACTCTCAAGATCTTTTTAGGAAATTAACCAAGATATGCTATAGCAATAAGGGAGAAAGAGAAAGGAAGGGAACCTAGGAATAGGGAAACTGACCCGGAAAGCAGTATAGGTCCAGGTTGCAATTGGTCCAGGTTATTGAAGAGCAAAGCACACTCCACAAAAGTGGTCTCTAGGGGAGGATTAACAGACTCTTATCAGTACATGGAGATCTGGGGGCGGGGGATGAGGGATGGCAGGAGACATAACTGGAAATTCCGGTAAATACTAAAAACTACACAAGAAAGGAAATATAATTATCTTACAATGGAAGTATTGTTCACTGACTTTCAACTTTTAGAATTAACTTGGCTATAGAAAATGTTGCCAACCTTAAAAATGTAACAGAGAGGACAAAAGCTGAGGGTAAAAGGAAAGGAGAAACTAAGGGTCACTACCTTTCCAACTTCACACCCCATGACCCACTCATACTGGTAGTTCAAGCTTCCTGAATGGCACATGCTGGGTTGCAATGACTCTCCCATCATTACTCTTCATTCTCTTTAGAAGAAAATAAGGAGAGTGCCCATCTAAACACTAACCAATGAAAAATAAAAACCCATTTAAAAAAAAAAACTTTAGTAAAAGCATTTCAAGTTTACAGACCATTAAACACAACTATAGCTCCTGTTGTAAGACAAGAGAATCCCGATATTTGAGCCTACTATTATTAAATATTTACAAAACTCTCCTTGTTCTAATTTCATTCTTATCAAGTATAGTCGTTCTAAATTTTGTACACAAATTTAACAGTCCTTTTTGAAAAGGTGAAGTCAGCTTCTGGTGGGTTGGACTTAGTGACTTAATTCTAGGGAAGAGTTGAATACTGCCAAAGTGATTCTGTATGACTTCCAAGGCTGATTCTCCTGGATCTGAAGATGCCTAGTCTTAAGAGACCTCAAGGTTCACAGAACAAGCTATTTGAGAAAAAGAATACTTAGTAGTTGATATAGTCTTGCTGATCACCCTGAGTCATTTGATACTGGCAAATTTTCTAAGAATTTTTTTTGAAGTAAATTAAAATCTTTAGGGAAATCTTGTAAAGAAGTTTTGCACTGTATTCACTGACACCAGTTTATGAAACCTACAGAGGAAGATTGTACCACTAAATCAAGAGGTCCTTGAAACTTATTTTTTTAAAACACTGTACAAGTTAAATCTAACTACAGAAATGTCATGGAAAATGAAAACTCTCATTCTCAACCGCATGGGGAATATTGGTCTGTCCCACAAAGACTAAGGCCAAATTTCCCAAGCAGCATGATGTTCAAGATGAATTTCAATGTCTGAGTCCATTTCTCTATCTTATACATTCAGATGCATGGTTTCTTTTTATCATACACAATACAAATCTAAATTAACCAAGCTCACAAAATATTAATTTCAACTTACCAATTTTAGGATGAGAAATTACCCCCAATGCACTATATTAAAATAGGCTATTACGTGTTCCTTAGGCAGAGCTACAGATGCCAAATCATAATCAGAATGTTTGCTGTATTGATTTTCTGTTGCTTAGTAACAAATGATTCCAAAATCCAGTGGCTTAAAATAATAATTATTTATCATAATGTCTTTGGGTCAGAGATTCAGAACTCAGTAGGAACAACTTATCTCTGCTCCACAATGTCTAAGACCTCAGCTGAAAAACCAGAAAGCTGAAGGCTGGAATCTTGAAGGCCACATTTCCTCAGATGATTCTGTTTTTGGGTGAAGGACTACCTGGCCCAGTGTCAGAACCCTCACATGTAACTTTCTCAATGTGGTCTGAGCCTCTGCATAACATGGTGACTGGGTTCCAGGGGAAAATAATTTAAGGGGTCTAACAAAAGACAAGCAAAACTTTTGTATAGTAAATTATATTGCCTTTATGAAATATATATAAATGGCACAAATTAAACTAACAAATGATAAGAAAACTCAATGTCTTCCCCGATGAATTTATAGAGGGAATGCAATTCGGACTGCAACAAGGTACTACAATCAATCAAAATGGGGTTGAAACTTGAAGAGTGGCTCAGAAAATTCATCTGGAAAAATAAAGAGCCAAGAACAACCTAGATGATTTTTAAGAAGATTAAAAATTTTCTTTATGTACAATGGCCTAGTGGACAAGGCCACCAGACATAACCATATACATCCAAGGACCCAGGTTCAAGACCTGAGCAGAGGGAAACAACCAAGATAAACAACTAAATAAACTATATTTCTCTTCTTCCTCTCTCTGCCTGACTGCCTACTCACCTTCATTCCTGAATGCATTTTTCCTTTAAAAAAAAAAGCGGGGGAGGGGGAGATGAAGCATAGTCATCTTAGCACATACAGTAACTAAAATTACATGGTGTTGTACAAGAATAGACAAAAAGACTATGGATGGAGGAAGACCCCATTTTTCCTTTAAAAAAAAAATCTAGAAACATACCAGTGTGGGTACAAATACATGTGCATGCATGTGCACACACACACACGGGCTAACATAATAAGGATTAATTTTTATTTAAAGTCAGAAGAGAATTTTTAAAATTCAATAAATTAGTGTACCCTGGTGGCTGGGGCACTTAGTCTGTGGCTACAGCATAGTTCCACATGAAACCCAAGGGCCCAGGTTCAAGACCCAGGGCTAGGGAAACAACCAAAATGAAAAAACTAAATAAATGAAAAATGCTTCTTCCTCCTCTCTCTGCCTTCCTACCTGCTTCCTTCTTTAAAAAAAAAAAATACTAGTAATAAAAATAATCAATAAAGTATGTTAGGACCCATGGCTAGTCATAAAAAAAACTGGATCCTTTCCTCGTTCTATTTACAAAAACTAATTCCAAGAGAATTAATAAATGCAAATAAGAAAACATAAAACATTTAGGGTTTTATAATGAACTCTGAATTGGTATCCACCCAGAATGCATAAAGAACATCTATAAAATAATAAGAAAAAGGAAAATGGATCTATAGAAAAAGGGACACAGCGTGCCCTGGCAGAGTAGTGGTGGGGCACCATCCACATACATCCCAAGGTCCCGGGTTCACATTCCAGGGCCAAAGAAAACGACCAAGATGCACAACTAAATGAAATGAATAAAGTGCTTCTTCCTCCTCATTCTTCCTGCCTGCCTGTCTACTTGCTTTCATTCTTGCCTGCACCTTTCCTTTAAAAAAAAATGGGAGGACACATGAAACATAAATGACCAATAAGTATATGAAAAGGCATTAACCATACTGAATATATTTAAGTATTTATTAACTGCATATATGTATGAACTTATGTATTAAATGCCATACATCATTTCATACATATTGGATAAGGATGACAAAAAAATGTGGCAAGACTTCTGCTTCCAGCACTGCCACTGTAACTACTAAAACCTGGACAAAATATGTATATTTCAGAGGTCAGAAAACAGGCAGTCTGGGGCTGTGATCACTGGGAGAAAGGGTGCAGAGTGAAGTGTCTGTCTGCACCCTCCAGATTGTAACACAGGTCAAGGAGCAAAATCACAACAGCTTTATGAACTCAACAGACAGAAAGTGATATCAGAGCTACTGAAATGATTGGAATCTGCACAAAACGAATAGAAGGGAATGGTACAGGGAAAAGAATTTTCTATTTATATTGATATGATGGTATGATTTTCTTATTCCATTTATGTGACACTACTTTTGAATGTTAAACCAGCCTTGACTCATGGAATAAATTCTACATGATCATAATGTATCTTCCTACTTGTGTTGCTAAATTCAGTCTGATAACATTTTGTATACAAATTCTGCAAAAATGTTCATAAAGAATATTGATTTGTAACTTATTTTCTTTAATGTCTTTGTCAGAGATTTTCGTTAGGATTCGTTAAATAGATATGACTTCCTCAGACTTTTGTGTCTTCTTGTGTTTTATTTCACGGGATTTTCCCAATTTCTCTACGTTTTCAAATTTACTGGCACGACGATATACCCAAAAGCTATGAATTCTTAGATAAGAGTAAGGTATATTATTACTACAAAAGAAGCTATAATTTTAGTCCACAGGGAGAACAACTTCTAGCAAGACGACGTAAACAGGCACCTGTTCCCTAGTAAAACTAATGAAATTATTTTTTCTAAAGGAATGGTGCAAGTAGGAATAAATGAAGGTGATCAAGTAGACAGGCAGGAAGAAAGAAACATTTTATTAATTCATTTCTATTTAGTTGTACAGCTTAGTTGTTCTCCTCCACCCAGGATGTCAACCCGGGTCCCTGGGATGTATGTGGACTACGCTTCGATCAGAGGCAGTTAACTAAATAACTACTCCACCAGGGTACACCTGAAATTACTTTTAATACAGCATTTTAAAGGCTCTGGAAATGGTTCTAAGTCAAACAGTAAATGAGGAAACATCTATCCAAAATATAAATAAAAAATAAACAAACAAATCTTGGCATGCCCTCCCAATATAGCAGATAAGTCTGTGGCCTCTGGCTGGCACAAACCACATACATCCCAAGGGCCTGGGTTTGCATCCCAGGGCTGGGAGGGTTGGGGCAACCAAGATGAACTAAATAAAAAATAAAATGCTTCTTTCTCTTTCTTTTTACCTGCCTACTACCATTCATATTTGCCTGCACCTTTCTTAAAAACAAACAAAAATTTACAAACCTAAGAAAACTTGGTAAGAATAAGCAAGAATCCATGGTATCTGAACCGAGATAGCTCCCTCCCACCTCTGCTAGCTACACAAAACTCCACACCAGAGAGGTGACGGCTAAGAACATAGGGAGCCCCAACTTCCAGCTCCCAGTTAGACAGCCTTCTTCAGATGAGAAGAATTTTGGCATTTTTCATCCTGTCCACAACTACCTGTTACTGAGGCTAAATTCCAGGCCAGTGTAGTTAAGAAAGGGTGCTCCTTTCTCTGTTCAACTTCCATTCATGGGACAGAAGCACCTTTGGTGCAGCACCACTGAGAGTACTGATGCCTAACTGCCTTAGTCCTAGCCTGTAAGGTAGGGGTTCCACTAGAAGAGGCAGGCTACTGCTCCTCTCCACCTCACGCTCAGCAATTGAGTTGGTACCACTTAGAGAGAAGCATGCCATTGTTCCCAACTCTAGGTAGAATCCTGACTCAGAAATTTTGGGGTACAGTGGGAAAGAGGGGCAAGAAGCAATAAACAGCTGTTATGTCTCCTCCCAAAGCAATTAACTTCATTTGCAATTGAGCATGGAAAATTTCAAGCTTCAGGGAACTCTCTAAAATAGGGGGGTCTGTTATAAAAGACAATGGAGAGATGTGCAGATTCAGTGAGGATATAGACTAAATTGTATGCTAAGGGAAAAAACTGACAACCAAAATCCCATACACAGCAAAGTGATCTTTCAAAAATGAAGGCAAAAAGAAAGACATCTGCAGATTAAAAAATGAGAGAACGTACTGCCAGGAAGTTTGCTTCATAGGAAACATTAAAAGAATGCCTTCAGGCTGAAAGTGAGTGACCGCAGAAATTAATTCAAGTCCACACGTGGAAAACAAAGAATATCAAATAAAGCTAATTATGTAATTATAAAAGTATTAATGCATTTCTTCTTTTGTCTCTTAACTGATTTTTAAACTATTGTATACAATATTTATATAATGTATTACTGGGTCATTAACACAGGCAATATATTTGTAATATATTTGCCAAAAATAGTACAAACAGGTGACAGCAAAGCTCACTGGGCTTAAGAAATAACTACTCATGGTAAAATAATTATAGCAATATATTGTTAGATTTGTAACATTAACAAATGTAATTTTCTAACAGTAACATCACAAAAAGGGGAGAAAGAAAAAGAGCAATATAGGAGTAATGTTTCTACATCTCGCTGGAATAAAGCTAGTATAAATGTTATATTGATTGTAATATCTATATATCTGTCTGGAAAGTCCAAGAGCAACCACTAGAAATAAATTAAAAAAGACAGAGTGAAAAAAAAATTGAATGTAAATGCTGCAATGGAAAATACTCAGTACTAAAGAAAGCAGTAAAGGAAGAATGCAGAACAAAAAAGGAGACACAGAAAACAAAAAGTAAAATGGCAGCCATAAATCCAATTATATTAACATTAAATATTAATAAAGTAAGCAATTCGATCAAAGGGCAGAGATTGTCAGTCTACAGTTTTATGATGATCTAACTACATCCTATCTCCAGAAGACCTACTTTAAAGATATAAACAGATGGACAGTGAAAGGATGTAGAGTAGCATAACATGCATGCAAACAACCACTGGAAAGCTGGGTGGCTAACAAGAGATAAAGAGACTTTAAAACAAAACAAAACATTAGAAATAAAGAAGATCATTTTACAAAGATAAAAGGGTCAACTCCTTAGGAACATGTTGACAAGTATATTTGCACCTATAAACAGTACCAAAATATATGCAACAAAAACTGACAAATTAAGATAGAAATAGTCGAGTCAACAATATTTGGAGACTTTGATATCTCACTCTCAATGGACAAAATGACTAGGTAGATGGTCAAGAAGCAAAGAGAAGACATGAATACTACATACCAACTAGACCTAAAAGACTTCTAAAGGACATGACACAATTTATATTTACTATAAAATACCCAACAACAGGTGTGTCCTGGTGGCTTAACAGTTAATTTTGCCAGATATAGTCCACATACATCCCAAGGACCCAGGTTTGAGACCAAAGACCAGGGGGAACAACAACGATGAACATCTAAATAAAAATAAAATGCTTCTTCCTCCTCTCTCTTCCTGATTGTCTCTGCTTGCTTTCATTCCTGCCTGTACCTTTCCTTTAAAAAAAAAAACAGCAGAATAGATATGGAATATGGATATGCATATTGAATATTCTCAAGGACAGACTATGTGTTACATAATAAAACAATCTTAAAAAATTTAAAACATAAAAAAATAATACTAAGTATGTTCCCCAACTATACTGGAATAAAATATAACTCTATAGTAATAGAAATTTTGGGAAATTCAAAAATATGTAGAAACTCAGTAATATGCTCCTAAATAAATAACTAAGGAATCAAAGGAAAAATCAGAAAATACATTGAGTATTTATATTCAAAAGAAAATGAATACAAAATACACTAAAGCATACGGGATATAGTTCAAGCAGTATATAGAAGGAAATTTATAGCTGCAAATGCTTATATAAGAGATCTAAAATCAATAAACCAATCCCTAATAATTGCAAGTGATCTAGAATAGCCAAAATATCAACATAGGGTAACTCAATACTTCCCCATTTCAAAATGTACTATAAAACAAAAGAAATCAAGACAGTGTGATACTGATAAAAACAGACACACAGATAAACAGAATAGGGCTGAGAATACAGAAATAAAATTATATGGCAACTTATTTTCACCAAGGGTACCAAGACCATTCAACGGATAAAGCACAGTCTTTTCAACAAAAGTGTTCAGATAACTGAAAAGCCACAAGAAAAATAATAAATAAACTCTATATAAAAATTAACGCAAAGTCAGTCAAAGACTTAAATACGAGGGCTAAATACTAGAAAATTCTTAAAAGCACACAAAAGCATATAGATCTTGATGACCTCAGTTTGGGACTTTTAGATATGACACCAAAGCATGCGTAGCAAGCAAAAAAAGATACTCTGGATTTTTTATCAAAATTAAAAAATTTGTGGTTCAGAGAACACCAATAAGGAAGTAAAAAGGCAAAGGGACTTATTGAGACTATATTAAGCATTTGTACAACTGAATGATTAAAAAAAAAAAATGTTTAATGGCAAAGCCTGGTAGAGTAGCAGTTGTGTCTGCTGCCTCTGGCTGAGCACAATCCATATACATCCCAGGGACCTGAGTTCAGGTCCCAGGGCCGGAAGAAAACACAACTAAGATGAACAACTAAATAAAATAAATGTTAAAGTGCTTCTTCCTCTTCTCTCTTGCTACCTGTCTGCCTACTGGCCTTCATTCCTTCCTGTGCCTTTCCTATAAAAACAAAACAAAACCAAACAGGCAAAGGATCTCAAGAACCATTTCTCGAAGGACAATACATGACATGGTCAATAAACACATTAAAAGCTGCTGACATCACTTAGTCACTAGAGAAATGCAATTCATAATGAAAAAAGAGATGACACTTTATATGGCATTTTTAGGATGGTTAAAATTTTAAAAATCAGAATAGTAAGTGTTAGGGTATGAAAAGATCAGAATTCTATAAACCGCTTCTTATAATGCAAGATGGTACAGCTGAGGTGGAAAACAGTGTGTCAGTTCCTCAAGTGATTAAACAGAATTACATGACCCAGCAATTACACTCCTAGGTATACATCCAAAATAAACAAAAACTCATTCCACCAAAAAATAGTACACAAATGTTTATAACAGCATTTTTCACAATACTCAAACGCAGAAAAAACACAAGTGCCCATCAGCTGATGAACGAATAAATTAAAATGTGGTGCTAATGTCACATAATGGAATATTGTTCAGTCATAAAAGGAATGAAGTAATGACACATGATATACAACATGGAAGAACCTAAGAACAGTATGTTAAGTGAAAAGCAACCAGTTTAAAAGAACATATATAGTTCCACTCTATAAAACATCCAGAACAGTAAAATCCGTAAAGTCAGAAAAAAAGTAGGTTATTGATTGCTTGTGGGTAGAAAGGGAGACGAGGGGAGAGGAGGTAGTAATTAAAGGGTATAATGTTTCTTTTACTTTTTTTTTCTTTTAAAGGAAAGGGCAGGCAGAAATGAAGAGAGGAGGAAAAATCCTACTTTATTTTTCTTTAGTTGTTCACTCTGGTTGTTTCCCTCCAGGTCTGGTACTCAAAACCCAGAGCTCATTCCTTCAGAGGCAACTGATTTAACAGCTTCTCCACCAGGGTGCACCACATTTCTTTTTAAGATGATGAAAATGTTCTATAACTGTAGTGACGATTGCTCCTATCTGTGAATATACTGAAAGTCAAATTGTATACTTTATATGGTTGAACTGCATGTGAGTTACATCTCGAAAAAGCTGTTTAAAAAATTTTATTGAGTGTGCCCTGCTGGACAAGCAGTTGAGTACACTGGGTGCAGTCTACATACTTCCAAAGTCCAGATTCAAGACTGGGGGCCTGGTGGGACAACCAAGAAAAACTACATAAAATAAAGGGTTTCTTCCTCTTCCTTCTTTCTGCCTGCCTGCCTGTCCACTCACCTTCATTCTGCTCGTTATCTTTCCTTTAAAAACAGAAACAGAAAAAGATCAAACATCGCTAACCAAAAATTTTACAAACATCATTCCATCACAACTGTGCACACAACACATACCTAGCCTACACACCCTGTTCTGTCTTTATGTTGCCTAATTTATATTACCAATTTATAATATTAAATCAGACTGATAAGACATGTAAATGAAAGCCCCCAAGCCACCACATAAAATGAAAAATAACAATGGTTATGTAGGGTTGGGTTTTAAGAACAGTTCATTGAATTAAAAAAGCTAAAAAAATTCAGTACAGTAAGATAATGTGGAGTTTTTCCTTGCAAGTAGTTTTGCTGGTACTGTTCTCAAATGCATCTTACCAGAATATTAGTCTATATTAATTTCTCTGAAGACCTCAAATATTAAGAACAATGACATTTTAACATTATCATAAAGCATTGTTTTCATTTTCATAAAGCCAATATGCTACACCAAACTTCTCAGGAATAACCAAATTATTTCATGCTGCTCATTATTAATCCTCTATTTTACATCTAGGAAAAGTTAGCTGTACCAGGTGTTATAATTTATAATATAAAAAGTTTTATAGGTAAAATTTTCCTTAAAGGAAAAGTAGCACATTCCCAAACACTGATGCTCACATATTGAAAATCTAAGTAGAACTGCATATAGGATTCATGCACAAATTACAGAATAAGCACTGTATCATAGCAACCCAGTAATACCACACAGTGACACGCTGAGGATGCAATCCAAGATTCTAATTTAAGTAACTGGCACAGAATATAGGACATGCAGCTTTTTTTGGCAATACCCGGAGAACATTAATAACTAAGAGTCTAAAATCAGCTTTTATTTGAAACTTCAGAGGATCAAGAAGCTATTATAAAGTTAACAATGGAAACATTTATTAACAAATGATTCACAGCATTGTAACTAAATATGACTTAGTTAAGGGTCTATGATTTCATTAAAATTGAAAATGGTGGGAAAAGTGTAGGTAACACATTTTAGGCAAGTTGAATACATGTACCACACCAGTTTGATAATGAATTCTTACATACAAATGTATATTATTCTAAGAAAGCCCCGAGAATACTATATAAAATTTTAAGACCATAAATATTTCCATGCTTTACTCAATTACTAGTCAAATGTGAATACACCCACAGCTATTTCATCATAAATGAGTTAAAATACTGCTCAATTTTCATTTTAAAAAATGCTATCCTTTGTATTTAAAAAAATTCTGATAAAGTAGAAAAAGGAATGGAAATGAGTTGATGGGGCATGTTATATGGATTCCTTGGGATGCAGAACCTTGAACTTTAAGCAGTAGAATATTGAAAAAGTCTCCTCAGAGAATACATGGAATATTTGTGTTATCTGCTTAATTCAGGTTGAATATAAATATTCATTAAATAAAATGTTTTCTCAGATTATCAGAAACATCTTTCTCATGGGACTCGGGAGAAGTATGAAACAGTCTTCTAGATAGAATGGCCATTTTCAGTGTTGATGGCTGTGGTGAAGTTTCATCTGGTGGCTACTCCTACCTGTAACTCCTGGAAACACTTGGTACCACGTAAGGAAAAGTAATGCCTACTTGAACGAGGTCTCCAGAGCAGAGCCTAAGGTCCACCAACACTCTACTTCCCTTCTCCTTCAGACTATAATGGGCTTCAGGTGAGGTGGGGGGAGGAGAATTCAAGAAACCTGAAATTATAAAAGCTACATTCCTTTAACTGAATTTTTAAGAGATCAATGTATAACTTCCTTACAATTAAATACAGGTATATTAGAAGTTATAGCCTTTCCTTTAAATAGAAAGTTTTATAACCAAGGTTTGAAAGACCTGATTCATACTTTCAGAAATAAAAACTATTCAGATATAATTCTAAATTGACTTAAATTTTTTATTTCAGTAATATGCTATTTACAATAATCTATCAAAATAAAAATTATGGATTACAGAACAGCATACAACATATGATACCACGAGTGGGAAATTATAGGAAGATGCTCAAAACTTTAAGTTTCCTCTGCCTGGGAATTTTTACTTTCTACCTCTGTGAAGTTTTCTTTTGACTTCATCTTAATAGTGAGTCTATATGTTTTTACAAAAATAATAAATCCATGAGGGGTTCATTATATGGTGAAGGACAGAACTGAACTGTTGGTGATAAACTTAATGTATTATATACAGATGTTGAGTAATAACAGTGCATGCCTTAAATCTATATAGTGTTATGATGCAGTGTCACTTTCAATACAAATTTTTAAATAAGATAGTTAAGAGTATGGCATTTCTCACTGCACAGTCTTTAAATTAGTTTATTTTAGAAAACCATGAAAACTGAGATTCACTCATGACTCACAGCAAGAATTGTGTCCTAAAATAGTTATTCCTATTCCACAGGAGAAGCTGCTTTTCCAGATCTTAAAAGAAACAAAAAAAGCAAGGAAGCAAACATGTCTCAAAATACTAAAATATGTTACTTGTAAGGTCATCAGGTGGTCCAAATTAAAAACAGAACATCAAATATGAGGTACCAAAACTGGTGACTCGGCATCTGTTAACTAAGTCATTTTTTACCTTTCCTACATGAATTAGATACAAAATGTCCCATGAAGGAAACCAGGCTGGGAAAATTAAATGCAACTTGAAAGCATTTCATTGTTACATTTGCTACTTTACTTCGATCTGTACTCAAATTTAGGCTGGTTCATTCACTAGAAGCACAAGTATATGTGAAACACTACTTAAGGAGATAACATTGTCTAATTTCAGTTTTCCTGGAAATTTGAGCAAGATAATAAAATCACTAAAGTGATCAATTAACTAGCCCAAGTGACTTTTTTTTTTTTTATCCAAGTTTCACTTATCTTTCCCCAATTTATTTTCCTCCCTTAAATTGGGAAATAACAATCAGGGAGACAGTGCTATAACAACATGGCCACAGTTAGAAATTTTAAAAATAATAATAAATTTCAAAGACTGTCTGTCCATAGCTTGTGAAACGGGTACTGAAATATACCCAGAATTTCCAACAGAAAAGCAAAAATAACTAGACAGTCTAATCAGTTCTTGATATTCCTTAATAATTCCTCAAAGTTGCTAATTATAGATACTTATAACTTTAGCTAAGTGACTCTATATTATAAATCCAGCTCTGAGACATACATCCTGAGTGATTAAAAATTCACTTTATCTTGTTTCTTAGTACTTGTTCATAAGACAAATGTTCTTTAATTTTTTCTCCAGAAAAATTTTATAGTACTTGAAAAAGGGCAGTGTTAAAAGGGTGAACAAATATTTTTATATCAAAAGAATTTAATAAACAAAGATCCTCTACTTTAAAGATCCTTAGAAAATCCTATGTTCAATACTTGCCGCTTTTCCCAGGACCTAAAAGAAATCAGTATCGCTCAAGTACAGATATTTCTCCTTTGCACCATTAGAAAGTAAGAGAGGACTAGAGCGGACTGTTTGGTGAAAGAAGAACTAGAATGGTCCTCGTGACCTTAATGAATTATATACAGATGTTAATTTACAAAGATGCACACCTTAAACCTGTATAATGTTATGATGTAATGTTCCTGCAATAAAATTATTTTTTAAGTTGTTAATTTGCTACACATCTTCAGTTTAATTTTATAGAGAAAGCAAACAGAAAAGATCAAGCTATAAAAACTTGCACAAGAATATACCAGTTTTGGTTGCTTCATTAATAAACTGCTAAACTTGGGGCTGAATACAAACATTAGTTATAAATCACTGTAAATTTGTGAATTACTTTGTATGCTTTTCTTTAAATGAGTTTAATAGCTTTTGCTTCATTATTTCATCCAAATAAATATTACAAACACTGAATGTCTAAATGCTGTGGGAGGAAGATCTCAGGTCTTTTGGGGGCTCTTAGGTCTTGGAGCACTTAACTTTTATAGTCTAATGGCAAAAAACAGTCAGTTGTGGGATTCTAACCTCATTCATGCATTTGTCCCAAAATATTTTGTCATCTCCCTCATATGTATCTTGCCATCTGGTATACACAGACAGTCCATTGAATGAGGACTAGGTAATTCCCATTTGGCCAGAAGACCAAGTGGCCAGCATCCCAAACTATGAATATTTTCTAATAAATGAACCTAAAATAAAATGTTGTAATTAATGTTTAGAAATTACAGAAGTTAACAAACAGGCATGCCATAATTCACACATCCAAAAGTCTATTTGATATGTACACCTGAGTTTCCAAAAGACAACCCAAGATTAAAATGTCCAATATACAACCCTGGATCTTCCTTGTGTGCCTGGTGTCTTTACTAATGTATTCCCTTCTCAGCTGTGGCAGAGATATCCACGCAGGTGTCCATCATCCTTGACTTCTTACCTCTCTTTCCATCTCTCCCCCAAAAATTCCTTAACAAGTCCTATCTAAGACATATCTCAAACACATCTTTCTCTTCATCTTTACTGCTGCTGTCCCAGCCCAAGTCATATCATGGATCACTTAGCCTATAGAAATAAACTCCTCTCTGGTCCTCCTTCTAAAAATCTTGTTCTGCTACAATCCTTTCTCCACCCAGCAGCTACAGTGATTTTGTCTTGTCACACTTCCTGAAAGAGATGTCCCATACATACTGACTCGGCTTCCACAATTTCTAATCACTCTTTTTTTCAAATCTATCAACCTCTAAAACACCAATGCTTTCCAGTGTTTATTTGACTTGTCAAAGTTCTTCTCAATGTTACCCCCGCCACACACACACACTTTAAAAAAAAAAAGATTCTTTCTCTATTGCCTGCCTTATCTCCACGCTCTTCTGTCTTCCTTTGTTTCCACTCAGGCCGTCTCTCTTTTCCAATGGGTTGCTCCTTTTTCTTTGATCATCATCTAAATGATAGTCCTTGGTCTCTTTTTATTATATATATTTTCAGTAGGCGCTCACCTACATCTACTTGTGTGACTTCAAATGCCACCTTTAATCTGAGGCTCCCAAATGGTGATCCTGAGTACAAATCTTTCTAAGTTACTTTTGACCCTAATATCCAATTTCCCAAAGGCACTTCAACCTGTCCAACAACCAACCATTAGCTCCTCCCAAATCTGATCTTCCTCGCTTTCCTTTTCAGTAAATTGCTATCCTTCATCTAGTCGTCCAAGTCAGAAATATATCATCGCTGATTCTTCTCTCTCAATCCTGCCTGTGGTGTCAGCCCATACCCACTTAGACAAGACTACTATCACTTGTCTGGATTACTGTGCCAGCATCCTACCAGTGTTCCTCATTCCTATTGCCCAACATACTCTTCACTCTACTCAGAAAAAAATGTAGCATATGGCATTAGATGACAGCCTAGACTCAAATTGTTGCTCCAGTCACTTCTCTAGCTAGCTCCCTATTTAATATTCTTTATCGCAGCCACATAGACTGCTATATGCTCACTTACCTCTGCTGCACCAATTGTCCTTTAGGTGAACCACTCAGACCCCCATTTGTCTTGGTTAACATCTCTGGCCTTTCAAGTCTCAACCTACCTGTCATTTTCTCCAGGAAGCTTTCCCTGATCTCTCGCCTGACTACTCAAACTGGGTTGGGTTCCTCACATACTACCCAAGCCTGTACTCTTATCACAACACTTATCAGACTAATTGAAGCTGCATGCTTACATGTTTGTATTTCCCACCAAACCACAAGCTCATAAAGACATTTAATTCCAAAAGAACAAGCATTCATCATTGTATATTCACTTTACAGAATAAAGCTTTAATCTCTACAATAGTTCACCAAAATTTTAAGCACTATGAACACTTGAGAATGTCTGTACTGGGTTTTCTAAGGAATCCAATTTCACAGCAAGCAAGCAAAAATCTTCTAGCCAATTTAAAAAAGAAGAGTAGTGCAAGTTTAAACAAACACAAATATATATGTATATATATATATATTCCTACAGACATTATATACAGATGTTTATCTTGAGAAGTCTGTCTGAAAATAACATGTTTTTTAAAGAAACACCTTGTTCTAGTTCTAGTTGTCAAAAGTGAGCATTCACAACAAAAATTGCCCCAACTTTTTCATGTTATCCAATTAGAAGCATGGGATTCATAATGAGTTCAAACAGTCAAAGATTTCTGATAATAGCTATAATTCTAAAACATCTTTTACCAGTGAGTGTGAAACAAAAGCGAAACCAATTAAACAGAGTACATGTATAATTTCTAAAGCTATATTTAAGATTTGACACTCTTGAACTACAAGTTGTAAGGCCAGTCACTTAAAAATTCTTGTTTCTGACATTTAACATCTTTTTAGCTAATATCTATTACAGTTCATTCATTAAGCAAAATCTGAAAAAGTACCTAAGAGATTGAAAAAGAACACACTGTATTTTCCTTCCTACCTTAAAGATCACTTCTTTGGTGCAATGACAAAACAACTATGTTTAGAATAAACATGATTCCCAATGGAGGCTAAAGTCCCATTCAGGACTGGAAGACTCAACCAGATAAAACATCACAGTAAGGTTAGAGCAAATGTAATTAGCATCACCCTTCCAGTAGGAGGAGTGTGTTCCCAAGAAATCCCTTACCTTTAGTAATACAAATTAGAAATAGGTTCTTTGAATCTTAGCTATGTGAACCTACAACAACAAAAGATCATAACAGGTTTCTTTAGGAAACTGAAAAAGTCGACATAAACAAAATGTATATGTATATACATATACATAAAAAAATAGGTTTGAAAGTGTTTACTAGTCAAATATCTTCCTCAAACAAGTGGAACTTATTTTGCATAAACCTAGCTTATCAAAACTCAGCAAAGCATTTAGGTTCCTTGTTATATAGCAATGCACTAAAATTAATTATGTATTTAAAATGTTTCTTTCATCTTACAGGACATCCTTATAAAGACTGCACCTGAAATTAGGAATTATTGCAAACTACTTACTTCCATGTACTCAATGTTTATATATACACGTGGCCATATATGGGAGTCAATCAGTAGTACCTTTTTTTTTTAAAGGAAAGTACAGGCAGGAATGAAGGCAAGTAGTCAGGCAAGGAAAGGAGGAAGAAGAACTTCAGTTGTTCACAATAGTTGTTCTCCGGCACTGAGTCTTAAACCTGGAACCTTGGGATGTATGTGGGACTGTTCCCAGAGTGTACTAGACTCCCAGGTCACCAGAGCGCACTCAACCAAACATTATTACTTTTCCACATAAACTTTACACAACAGCATGCCCAGCAATAAGCCTATCAATAATATTATGTCACACTAGTCATTGGCAAAGCATAAACTATAAGAGCAAAGAACATTGTTTTAAACCTATGTTTATATTTACTATCATGGTATTAAAAACCTGGAATTCATTTATTTTAAATAACCCTGAAGCAGATTTAGGCACAAATACATTAAAACAAAAAGCAAATGAAAGAGAACCAACTTGCAGGTAGACAGCATGGAACCTCAAGAAAGTAACAATTAACAGCTGGGCGTGTGTGTCAAGGAAGAGGTCATTTCTTCATCAAAACAGTGACTCTGACCATTTATTAGCACAGAATACTGTCTATGGTTCTCCAACAGAATAAGAAAACATGGATGACTTCTGCTTTCATAAGTTTTATCATCTCATTCTCGATAGAACACACTACATAACAAATGAACACTAACTCAATACAACAAATACAAGTAATGAGTTAGCAGAAAGGCCTAAGACAATATAAAAATCAGAATCTAAGTGGCCTCAGGTCCTTGCTTTCCTACTTTCAATAAAAAGCCATGGTGAAAGTAAGATGATAGATGAGAAAACACTCAGGAGAAAAACTTTTCTTTTTTCCTTTTTTCTTTTTTTTGGCGACATGCTCTGTTTATTCTGCAAGATTATGGAGCATTTCACAAAATTTTTCACATCATCTTTTTGTGTAGGAACCATGCTAATCCTAGGTATCCTTACACTTTTAGTAGGTATGGTGCCAAAGCAGGCAGGAGAAACATTTCTTGATGCTAAATAAATATAAAGCACAACCAAAGGACAATTAAACTAAAGAACAATTTATTTGTTCAATACCTAGTATTTAACATTTATATAGCAGTAATCTAAGTTCTAATCTTCGGGAAGAAAAACAATGTGGTCAGCATAATAAAGATCAGTTTTATGTTCCAAAGTGGAAGGAATCACCATCAGTAAGCTCACACCTAGGCAAACCTCTATTACATGTCTTTATTTTTACCCGACAGTTCAGCCACATCTCCAAAAATGAGAGAATAAAAGCTGATTATGTGATATCCAAGGACAATAGTTGAGTTTTAATTATGACAACTACAGCAAAATCCAATAGATAGCATTATCTCATACCTAAAACTCCAGATTCCAAGGGCACTACCCCTTCAGGAAAGCAGCTGATTAGCCACAGTGGGCAGCAAAGTTAAGAAAGTGAGAAGCAAATAGCAGGAGGTGAAGGGAGGGCAGTGAATGTTAACAAGCGTGATAATGAGCCATGAGCATCAGAGAGGAAAGGACAATGTCTCAATTAATGAATTAAATCAATAGACAGAAAAGCTAAACCAGTGATTCTTAACCCTGGTAGTACATTAGAATCAACTAGGGAGCTTTAAAAAAACAACACAGGAGTGCCTGAATCCTGCCTTTGACCAATTTAGAAATCTCTTGAGGATGGAACCAAAGCACTGACATTTTTTAAAGCTCTCCAAGTGTATAGCTAGGGTTCAGAATCAGAGTGCTAAACAAAAAAGATAAAAATAAGCTAGTCTCTAGCACCAGCTTTTTACAAGGCAAAAAGTTACTATTTTAAAAAAGCACAAAAATCTATCATTTGCCAGATGCATTATTTTTGTTGCCAGACCTGTCTCTCATCCAAAGAGGTACAGTAACTCATTAAAGATAAATTCACTTTGTGATTTTATCATGGAAAAATGTTATTTTTACAAGTGAAAATGATTAAACTGAAGTTCAAAGGGGTTAAGCAACTAGCCCAAAGCAACTGTGAATCATCAAAGATGCAGGAAGACAGCTTAAGTCTACTACTTACAGGAGAGAGCTCCCTGTATCCCAAAGACCAGTGTCTTTACTAGATATATTTTACTGGATTATCACTTTATTCAAGTAGATTCTTCACAAAACAAGCAAAAATTCCATTAAGAATCAGACAAGGGAACAAAATCAAGGGGAAAAGAAATCTGACCCTAAATAGGAATTCCAAAGATGTGAAATGAGACTTAAACAGAAAAGTTTTCCCTTTATGTGAACGTCAGTAATGGATGCTATATTTCTCCAGACATATCTCGAAAGTTTTAAAAATTAAAAACAAGTCAGAAGTATAACATTACTTTCATAAAAGTCCTAAAATGAATAAAATCTTATATCCCTTTGTAAACAAACATTTTTCTTAATATATTCAGATGGATTTCAACTCTTTATTGCCATCCCAATTATGAAAAACATTTGGGGTTTAGATGGAATAATTTTAAGTTTGAGAAACTGTACACATTGAAGGTTGAATGAGTGGTTTCCTCATTAAAAAAAAAATGCTTATGCAACTTCAGATCATTTCAGCGTTCATGTTCTAGTTATTCTAAAAGACCACATACTTCAAGAGGGGGAAAAAAAAAAAAAAAAAAAACTTTTCCTAAAGTAAGCAAGGTGCTTCAAAAGTCAACATCATTGTTATGGCAGGACAGCTTCACTGGGAGGTATCTTAAGATACCCAATACTCTGAATCTGAGTGACTTTTGGTAATTCTTTATGCATCTGAAGGGAACTTCAATGTCAACATCAGTTTTATTCTGTTCTTTGCTGTTACTGCTATCTTGTGGGAGAAATGCATATCAATATCACTCTATTGGTAATTCAATTTCTGTGGTGAAAAACCTTCTAACTACAGCTTTTAATATTTGAAAGAATCTGACTATTTCCAATTCCACATGCATGCTGGAATTCCACATACAGCTTCATCTCGCTTCATACAAATCTGAAAACATTATAAATGAAATCATATTTTACCTACATTAGGAAGGTTTACTATTTATGTGAATCCTGCATTTAAAACTATTGTTTAATCTGGATTATCAAATATCAAGGCGAATGAAAACTAATTCTTTGCATATTTTTAGGCACATTAATTACATTATTTCACTAATTCCCAATATCCTAGGGAGATAGATCCCATTTTACAGGTAAAGATGGCCTTTGACCCAAGACTGAGCACAATGACCCAACTTTCCGTCATACTACTCCAAATGTTTGTGAAGGAGCAAAAATGCTGAAATCATTTGACCTGGGTACCAGTGTCAGTTGCAACACCAACTAGATAAATAATCACAGATCTGAAACTAAGCTGTTTAAGCCTCAACTTTCTCATCAATAAGATGAGAGGACTAGTCTTGTACAGAGTTTTTGGGATGACCCAATGAAATGCAGTATTTGTAAGATGTGAAAAGCTGTGGATTGTCATATAACAGCATTACTTGAGGGGTGAAAAAACAAGGGATATTAGGATTAAGGGTACAACATCTTTGAGCTGTCTCACTTGTTATGCGCAATGCTGTTTTTATAATTAAAATAAAGTATAAGATAACTTGTAAATGCTAAGTGCTATATAACTGTGAGGCATCTGCTACTTTACCAAACCAATCCTTCCAAAGACTTAAAAACACATGGGAAAACTTCCTACTGTAAATAACAGATTTGTTTTTAAAGTTAAGTTTCCTAACCGTTGGTTACCACAGAAAAAGTTTAAGGTACCAAAAATTAAGTCCTATACTAAGATAAATTTAAATACAGAAAAATGATTGATAAGATAATCCTACTTTTATTTTCTAATACCTCACTCTCAGAGGAGCTTTAGAATGAACATATTAAGAAATTTTAAGTGGGTTTTAGAAAAAAACTTGGTAACCTATTCAATATAATTTTAAGAACCAATGTAAGTTTCACATCAAAAAAATCCTTTAACAAGGCTTGTTTCATTAAATACTTTCTATAACAAAGACTTTAAACATTTTCACCATTAAAATCCTGCAACCAACTTACAAAACGGTTTTGCACCAAAAATTTCTTATAGATGAAAAGCTGAATTATTTTGTTAAATCTTTACCCATGGTATGCTTTGAGGAAAAGTTTAGATCCATGTGGAAAAAGTGTAAGATAAACACTTGAAAAATCTTGGATGCCCACAGATATCAGAACCACTCCACAATAAGATTATATTTCAGAGTAAGAAGAAAAATTCTTTCATACACATTCGAAAAGGCTTTCCATTGATTTCATGAAGTCCACAAAAGGGAAAAAAATTACTACTGACAGAAAAAGCACACGACATTGTGGTATCAAGCATATGGACAAAATACCAAGTGAAGCAATTGAATTTTTTTTAAAAAATCACGCTTCAAGCATTTTGGTATATGGGGTAAAAAGTGGCTTTTCCTACTAGTGGGTTAACTAAGAGTCTTATTTCTTCAATCAATTTGCCTAAGTCTGTCTCAAATATGTAACTTTCCTTATAAAGAATACTATATTTTGATGCAAAAATAGACCTAAAGTTTTATATCAGTAACCAAATATTACAAATAAAACATCAATAGCACCTTCAACATGTTGAACCACACATTTAGAGATTACTGACTGCATATTTTTGCCAAGATTTTTAAAAACAAAATGTATTAAAGCTGCGTCCCCTGGCTTGAACCAACTACTATGTTTAATATCCAACAATATTTATTTTAAAAATATTATAGTGATAAAAACACTATTAAGGAACCATACACAATACAGCAAAAGAAATTATATATGAAAAATGCTAGCACCACACCTTCAAAAAAAAAAAAAAAAAACCCAATTCAACGGAAAAGATAATATAAAAATGAGGATGTTTTAATTAAGCTTAAAATTTAAGTTTTAATTTAAAGTTTTAAAATTCACGAATAGCAGTTCAATATCCTAACAGATAGTAAGATGATATTCTTTCATAGATATGACATCATTCAAGAATTAAAGTCTTGGCCATGTCTACCATGAGCTATGTATGTAGTAAAACAAGTACAGTGTAACGATTTTTGTATGCTAAAGAGGAAATGACAAAAGCTGTAACACAAGCTATCCATAATCTGAACAAAACTTTCCAAAGCCAGTGTTGACTCTGACTATGGGATGTCCTTGATTTAGAAGCACCCCAAAAGGTAGGGGCAAGGTAGGCTCCGAATGGGGTTCCAGAGCTATTGTAGGTCAACTGTGATTTGATCTGGGGTTTTCTTTAGACTCCAGGCCAAACTAAGGCTGGATTCACAGGCCCAAGACAAATCAGAACCACACTGGTCTGGAAGGAGATACCAGATCTTTTTCAAATGGATTGAAAAAATCTGCTAAACATTTTCGACTTGAGACGACCTTCAACGTCGTGGCCCTGCAAAACAGATGATCTACATTTCTCCCAGGCTTCTTTTGTTCAAATTTCTTCTTAAAGACAACGTCTAGGAGAATGATCATCTTGTTCCAAGGCGATTTGTGGCTCATAAAAGGGAAGTCACTCGTATGATACATGACACTAATCCATAAAGAATAAACGAGAACACTGGGAAGCAATGTATTTAAAATCATCTAAACCTAGTGGGGAAAGTGAGCGAGTCCAAAGGGGCTGAGTCCAAAGGGGCTACCAAGTTCTGCGAATCCCTGGAACTACAGTGGAATGCCGTCCTCGGAATACCCGCTTGGACACTCCGCTCTCATCTTATCTCTGCTCTGCCCCTTAACTTCTCTAAAGTTAGGCGCGCCAGTCCCAGACCTAAAGAACGGCAGGTTTTTCCATCCGTCGCGCTGAAGGGTGGCATTTCATCTCCGCGACCCTGTAAATAACTCGCCTCCGGTGAGGAGTGAGAGGCTTTTTCTTTGAAAGTAAAGGCCCGGGAACTCTGAGCGGTGGCTCGCACGAGGACTCAGGTCTGCAGGGGACCCCTGGGGACGAGCCGTGGGAAGAGGGGTGATCAGGCCACTTCCCCCAAGAGCGGAGAGCTCGCTCGGGTTGCCTGGGACTGGGGCGCCCGGGACTGCGGTGCCCGGGACTGCGCCGGCTAGCCCGGCAGGGGCGCAGGTGCGGCACCGGCGAGGTGGCGGCGGGTCGGCTGCACGTCGAGCCCGCTCAGTCGCCGGCGGGTCGGGCGGTTGGTTACCTTTCAGCTGTGGCAGCGCGTGCAGGTCGGCCGGGCTGCCCTGGCTGCGGAACTGCGACGAGCCCTGCGAGCGCTTCTGCCGCTGCGCCTTGCGCACCGATTTCCGGGTGAAGCCGTCCACTTTCTCGGCCGCCGAGATGGCGGCGCTGGCAGCCCCCGCGGGCGGCGACGACGACGACATCTCCGCGGCGCTGGCGCCGGCGCCAGCGGCCTCTCGGAACGGGCCGCGGAGGGGAGGGAGGCGCGGGCCGCCGGCGCCCCTCGGCCGGCCCGCTGGCCTCGCGCGCCCGGGCGCCGAGCTGCTGCTGGCCGCGAGCCGCCGGCCTCACGGCCTCATAGCGCCGCGAGCTCCGGCCGACGAGCGAACAAGTAGTTGACGCGGCGCCGAAGTTTCGACAACTGAGGCAAGGCGCCGGCTGCGCACCCCTCGCGTGCCCTCGGCGCGGGTCGCCGGCCGGGAGGCCAGCACCTCAGTGGACGCCGCCGGCACCGCCTGCCGGGCCGGGAGCCTTTTCCCGGGGAGCTGCCATCGCAGGTCCCTCCGAGCCGCCGCCCTCGCTCGGTACCCGCTCGTCCCTGTCAGCGCCGGCCCCTCATGTCCCGGGCGGGGACCCGCCGCCCCAGCCTGGCGCGCACGCGAGCGGCCCCTCCCCGCTTCCGCCCCCGCAAAGCCCAGGGAGCACCCGCCGACTTGAGACGGCGCAAGGGACTGCTCCAGGGGCGCGTGCACGAGCGCGCGGCCGGGGCGCGCGGCCGGGGCGGGGCCTCGCGTGGGTGGGTGCATTGATTGACAACTTCCGCGGGGTCCCGCCAACCCCTCGGAAGCGCGGGGGAGAGCGGAGACAGGAAAGCATGCCGTCCCCCTCAGCCAATCGCAGGGCTAAGCGGCAGCACGGGGAGGGCGTGGTCTCCTGGAAGGACCCTCCAGCAGGGCTGTTAGGCCGAGGAATTGGGCGTGGCTGTGTGACGAACTTCGGTCACAACCAATCGTAAGTGATGGCGGCGAGTGGATCCCGCTCGCGTCACAACAGTGCTGTGAGTCCTCTTGGAAGGGAGGGGAGATGCCCCTCCCAAGCGGGCACCCCGTTCGCCTGCGTGGCAACCCCTGGCTGCAAGTGCTCTCATGACAGCCCCTGGGAAGAGAAAGCTAGAGAGGGGTTTAGACCGCAAAGTAGAACGCTCCGTCCCTTCACTCGCCTCTGTGCTGGCCAATGAGGAGCCGAAGCGACTGGCAAGGAGTTCGAGGGCTGGGGCGCGAAAGTGCCAGGTGTTATTACGTCACTGAAATGGGAGGGGCGAGCTGCGTGATTGACGGCGGAGGAGTCGTGAGCTCGTCCAATCGGAGCGCGGCACCGGCTACTGGGCGGCTCCGCGAAGTGCGCGGTTAAGCCGTTGAGTGGGTTTCTGTGCTGAGGCTCGCGAGTTTTTCTCACGCGGGTTGGGTCGTCTATACTTTGCTTTCCCAATCCCCCAAATTACAACCTCCGGGTGGTCGCTTCTTGTTCCCAAATTAGTTTCCTGGTACTTCGGTCAAGTGCTACGACAGGACCTGCTCAACAGTTTGTGGGTTGTAGAGTCCAGTCTAGTTTTTCAACGTTTTAAGGACAATTTTTAAATTTTTTGTTTTCCGTATAACGATACTCAGTAAAATAAGTGAGCCAAGCAGTCCGCCTCACATTGGCAGTTTAGCGCTAGAGAAACCAAATCTACTTCCCACTCCTGCCAGCCCTGGGCCTCAGCAGCGTCCTTGACACCTACTTCTGATCAGTCGTGTTCCAGATGGTGATAGGTCTGCCTTCCCAAATCCTCGGACTAGGCCATCCTCACATAGTGACTTTCCAACTCACTGCCTCATCCGTCGTTTTAAATGTATTGCACGTTTGAAGAACCGCCAGGTGCCTACAGAACAGTCTGCATTAGAGGCTCCAGAGTCTGACTCCAAGCTGTCTTTCCAGATGGAAATCCCAGCATGTCCCTAGGTAAAGCTCTTCAGTTCTGAAGTCATTCCACATACTGATCCCTGAAAACTAATTGTGCTTTCTCGACCACCAGTCTTTACTGCTCCAACATCTTGAAACAATCTGCCCCCTACTCCACCCCCATTTCTTTGAAACCTATCTTCAAATCCTAGCTCAACCCTTATCTTTTATGAAACCATTCCACCAGACATGCTACCTCGCTGCTTTATATTCCCATGGCATTTGTGACCTGCATTACTCACAGGGCCTGTCATCACACCCCATCTGAGGTGGCACTGTGTTCTTTCTCTCCTGTAAGTTTGCAGGAATTCAGCTGTCTGGATTCCCTACTGAGAACAGGAGAGATAAGCAGTACATAACATCTGATTCTTAGTTCTTAAGAGCAGAGTCTCTGAATCTGCCCTCAATGGACTGCATCAGAATTCTCTGCAGTACTTACTTAAAATGCATATTCCTAGACCTGACCCCAGTCATAGAATCAGAACCTATTGAAAAGGAAGTGAGAAATCTGCCTTAAATAAACTCCCTAGATCACATAAAAGTTTGAAGCTACTATTTTCTAGTTATCTGCATGCTAACTGAAAATAGATTATAAATGTCTGGAAGTAAGGGGTGCTACTATTTATAATAAAGAGTTTACATAGAATAAGAAGGGGAAAAAAAAGCAAACCAATAGAGTAAAACTAAAATTCATACTGGAATATAATCCAATAATTGATACTGGATAGGGGTGTGTTCTTGTGGCTCAGGCAGCTGACATACCACATACAGCCCAAGGATCCAGGTTCAAGACCCAGAGCTGGGTGAAAACCAAAAGTGAACAACTAAATAAATAGCATCTAAATAAAGCATCTTCCTCCTCCCCTTTCCTTCCTTAAATTCTGCCTCCTTCTCGCCTTCCTTTCCTCTCTCTAAAAAAAATAAATAAATAAATAAAAATACTGGATAGACTATAGAAAATAGATACTAGAAAGAATTTGTTGGGGGCCTTGGAATCTGCAAAACTGTCAGGACTTTCTGAAATGACCTCCTGGGGAAGAGCTGTGAGCACCTTTCTGAAGAGTAAGCCAGAACCTGAAAAGAGAGGAGGCCAACATTCCAGAATCAAGTCACCAAACATTTGGGGGGAGAATTGTAACCCAAGAATGAAAGGCCTGACTTGTTAAAGTCCCTCGCTCTCAGAACCTTATTTCCACATTTGTACATCAGAAAAAAAAAATAAGTGAACATGTCTACAGGGTTCCTATGAGGTTTAAATGTGACACATTAAAAAGAAAAACACACAGGAAAAAGTGAAGACTATACACAGGGTAATTCAATCAAAATATATCAAACATTTTCATGCACTGTCTTTAGTAAGTAAAGTATCTGGGTCCTACATAGATTTGGTTACTAAGAATCATCTAGCATGGTTCACTCTTGTGATTCAGGCAGCTGAGATGACTGGGGTATGGGCCATGTAAAGCCCAAGGACTCCTCCCTGTTCATGACCTTATAAAGGACTGGAAGAGGGGGGAACAAAATAATAAACAAATAAAAACGTTTCTTTTTCCTTCCCTCCTTTCTCTCTTTAAAAAAAAAAAAAAAATGCAATAAAAAGGATCATTTAGCAGAAAACTATCTCAGTGCATCCTGACACAGGCAGTGTCTGATGGCATGCGGGAAAAGAACGCCCT
Source organism: Solenodon paradoxus (assembly GCA_004363575.1). Classification (NCBI taxonomy): domain Eukaryota; kingdom Metazoa; phylum Chordata; class Mammalia; order Eulipotyphla; family Solenodontidae; genus Solenodon; species Solenodon paradoxus. The sequence continues at coordinate 65,322 of RJWH01001360.1, forward strand.
GGAACTCCTCATCCCATATGTGAAGACCCTTGGTAAGTCCTGATTCCAAGGTGAAGTCCTCATCACTGCCATATTGTTTGGATTGTTTTGTCCTCACATAACATGATGTCCTTAGTCTATAGCTTGGGCACATATGCACGCCCATTCTTTCATGACTGCTAGCTTGTTGGGGAAAATAAGCAATTAGTAAAACAATAGCCACAATGGCAAAGTCATGGCCCATTAATGACTTTAAAGAGTGTCTCAGAGAGAGTGTTCCTTCATATCACATCGCTGTGAAATTCTCTAAAACATATCCAAGCAAGATTTTGGCTCTTGACGTTTTCTTCCCTTGAGAGCCACAGCTCCCAAACGATGCTCCATTGACACTGGACACACTTGCTTCACCTGTAGACTCAAATGGAAGTGGTATTTTCCAAATTTGCAAAAATAAAATTTCTCCTTTATATCTTTCTGAAAGTTTGATTCCTACTACCACTTTACTATACTAAAATCTAAATCAAGATAGGATCTGAGTGGTAATTTAAACATGTTCATTTAAAAATCTCATTCCAGGGTGCACCCTGGTTGTGTAGTGGTTGCCCCACGCCTCCAGTTCCAAGGACCCAGCATTCACGTCCTGGGCTGTGGAAGGGACAGCCAAGACGAATACCTGAATAAAATAAAATGTTTCCTCCCCTCTCTTCCTGCCTGCCTCCTTGCCTGCTTTCCTACCTGTACCTCTCCTTTCAAAAGTAAAATGAAAATAAAAGCCTCTTTTTTATTTAAATGCATTCCCATTTATTTAAAATGCAAAAGGAGCAAGAGGGTAACAGAAAAGATCTGCTCTTAACTCTTTCTCCCAACCTCCAAATCCACTCCTCAGTCCCCTCAGGATATCAGTTTCTTATAAAGCTTCCTGAGATAACCTGTAATCACTTCAGATTTAATAAAATTATATTTTAAGAAGTTCTGTGAGAAACTGCATGGCTTGTAGGAATTTTATCACCTGAAGAAGTTTGAATACCACTGCCCAAAGCTTCAGTGAACTTTCCAGGTCTATTCATATTCATTCATTGTTTCACTCACTTGTGTTACAGATATTACGTACGCATGCACTGCATCACCACGTGTGAAAACTGGAGGAAACTTCAAGACTGATCTGTGCAGACTTGGTCGAGTTGGTGCCTGAACCCAGGTGGACCAAGAGGTTCCTTCTTTCTCATGGACTCAAGCTGATCCAAACTGGAAAAATTCCGCACCCCCCCCCCCCCCCCCCCCCCCCCCCCCCCCCCCCCCCCCCCCCCCCCCCCCCCCGCGCCCTGCCCCACATCTTACAGGAGACTTTTGTTCTGTGTAAAACGAAATTTCTGATTGATAACCTTGCAAGTTGTTGAAGTTGATTGATATTTTGTTTTCATAAACTAGACCCAGCACTACTGTAGATTTTTTTCACGGACTCTCATTCTGGCCACTATGCAAGCCTTGTGCATATTTGAGATGGAGGAATACCTGCCATTTTCAAGATAGGTCCTTTGTTAGCAGGGCAAGATCAATAGTGATGCTTTTCAATTTCTGTCATTTTAACTTTTTAACTATAAATTGCTTTTATTAAGCTTATCATGAGTCAGTCTGTTTGTTTCGAGCTATTATGCAGGCTGCTGTGTTGCTCAAGCAGGATTTGACTAGGTCAGTGGCGGTAGAGGTGGGTGTGTTGAAGGTGGTTTTAGAGGAGGGGTGCACAGGACTTGCAGAAGGATTGGGTGTGTGCTATTGGTACAACAGGAATAGTATTACCCCCTACCCCGAACGTTCTGATTTATAGACTCTAAGATAACCCCAGGTCTTTTTCCTTACGATTCAGCCAGGAGGAACAACATAAATGATCAAAAACTATTATCAGTGTCCCTGGTGGTGCTATGTAAAAAAAAGTGGAGAGAAGATGGAATTTGGTATGGGAAGAAGGAACCACAGGAAATTTAACAGAAAAAATAGCTCTTGAGGTGAATCCTGAGACAAAATAAAGTTTTTGTATGGATAAGATGAGAAGAAGAGGAAGAGGAGTAGTGAGAGAGAGGAGGGAGAGGAAGATGGAAACAACTACTTGCCATTCAAGAAAGGAGCTTACCCATATTTCTTCATCACAAAAAAATGTTACTATCTCAGTCAAGGGCTTAATTTACACTGTGTTGCCACCCCCCGGTTTCCACAACAGAAGAAGATAATTTACCACACCTTGTGTCCGAATTTGACCAGGATGTGAATGGGCAAAGAAAAAGTAGACACTAAAATCAGCACATGACTACCCTCCAAGTTTATTGTGAGGAGCAGTGATTTCAAAAATAATATATGGCTCCTTCATGTTCTACCCATATGCAGATTTTATATAAATCTATAAACTGGCCTTCCTCTTTCACCCACCTGGAGGAAGCATCTAGTAGGTTTTGTAGCGGCCCCTATCTTAAAATGCCTAACTGCTGTGGGCCAGCAATGTATTCTTCCTGGCTGGTTTGCTATTTTCACGGACACTTGGAGAAAATAATCAAATTGGAAATCTGATGCATCGGCCTTGCAGCTTCGGTGTCAGGTGGTGGCAATGGTTTGAGGAAGCTGTACCAGCAGTAAGACAGGACGTGGGGAAATTATTGACTGGAATTTCTCCAATGTTTTCAGACTCTACGGTTTGACTTCTATACCAAAGGATGTAGTTTTTTTAAAAAATGTATGTGTATGGGTGTGTATAAATACAACCACCACCATAAATGTAACACCTGCTATGTACTATACACTCTTCACATGAAGGACCTGTCAGAAAGGGACAGACAAGGTCTTCTAAGTCCAGCTCATCTGTGGAACACTCCTCTATTCCCTATTAGTTTTGTCCCTGTGATTCCTGTCATGTTCAAGTATGAATTATTTGTATTCTGGCATATCTGAGGACCTCCCTTGTGAAATTCAAGCTCTCTCTAGCACTCTAGTACAAAAGATGAAATTGAATGGATTGGGGTGTCTACAGAAAGATTGTCTCTCCTATCACTTAACACTTTTGTATATATGGAATTATGAAGTCTTCCTATCTTCCTTCCTTCCTTCCTTCATCCCTCCCTCCCTTCCTTCCTTTCTCTTTCTTTCTGCTACCCTGAAGGAAAATAGGATTATCAAGAGATATAATGGTGTTCAGTGTTTCCTATTCCTTCCTTCATTCAAAATATTCATGACCTCTTATAATGTGCCTGGTTCATTTAGAGTACTTGGAGTATAGCAGTGAATGGCGTCTGCCTGCATAGAGCTCACCAGCAGTGGGAAAGTTCAAACACACCCCAAACAAACAAAGAAAAAATCCCCTGCCTGATATGAGGTGACATGTTAAGTACTGTGACAGAACTAAGCCTGGAGTAGCACCAGGAGGCTGTCCAGAGGAGGAGGCTCTGGTCTTCAGAATCCAAGAACCATGAGGAGTGAGGGAAGACAACAGAGACATGGGGTCCGGAATGTGCACAGCAGGGACAGGGGCTGGACGGAGCCTTCTCAGGGCGGGAAGAAGACTTGGTCACACATGGCCTTGTGCACAGTTGTTGAACTTTATTCTCAAGTCACTAAAGGGTCTTAAACAGGAGAGTGATGTGATTGATTTGTGTTCTAGACAAATGACAATTTGGCAGTATGGAGGGCTAATGACAGAGGCCAAGGCCAGAGTTAGGGAGACTGTTGGGCAGGCGGAATAATGACAGCCTGGAGCAAGCAGGCGTTTTCTGATGGGGGGAGTAGAAGCCAAAGAAACTGTCTGGAAGCGAGACAGGTGTCTCAGTGATTAAGACCAACAGTGTGGTGACAGCAGTGTGTCAAGATCACCTGTGGAAACCTCTCAAACCAGACCATATTTTGAAAAACTTCCCAAGTGACCATCTAATCCTCAGGTTCCCACCCTACCCCCCATTCCTCCACCATCACTGACTGAAAATGGCCTTGGAAATAGATGGGAGAGACATTACAAAGAAATGCCAGAGATGTGATTAAAAGGGGTACTGAGTCAAAGGGGAGAATAACAAATGAGCCAAGGTTTTGAATTGGGCAACGAAAGGAACTGGGGGCCTTTAACAAAGAGTCACAACTCAGAGCCAATTTTCCTCTGGGGCTAGGGGCAAGGTGGGGGAAGGAAAGAGTGTCAGCGGAGGAAAGGCTAGGAAGCCAAGGTGACTGTGAGGTTAGATGTGGTGAGTTAATAGAGTTTTTTAAGGTCATCCAGCCTGGAGAGCTAGATCTTTATTTTTAAAGAGAGGTGATGACATGTTGTATATTAATTGGGGGAAAGATGAAGACTCGCCTGGGCTGGCAGCCTGTAGTAGGCTGGAGCAAAGAAGGCAGTTACACAAACAACACAGGCCTCTTTTTTCCTCTTTAAGGAAAAAATTCACGATAGAAACAAATGGACAAAAGATGTGTGGCTGGTCCTGTGCCTCCAAGACTCAAGTGCAGGAAGGGCAGAAGGAATGCACAGGAGAGGACAAAGGCCTAGCAACACTTGTCAGCTGTGGCTGCCAGCCGGGGAGCGAGGAGGCCTCACTATTCACAGACAGGACTCAGATGCCCCAGGATGTGTGTACATGCGCTTGCACACACACACACACACACACACACACACACACACACACACACACACACACACTCACACACTCTCTCACCTGCCCTTGATTCCACAACTTCTGCCCAAAACTATGACAAAATCTTCTCATAACGCTCTTTAAAGAGGAAGCAAAAATCTGTTTCAGTATATCTCCTGGTTCAGACCACCTTCCCGATTCCCTTCGCCAGGAGGCTAAGTCCCATTGCCTCACTCTGAATTAAAGTGACTGTGTTCCCCAACTTACTTAGGAACAAGGATATGGGATAGGACCAGAGAATGACCATAAGCTCATGTTCGATACAACTCCAGTTCCTGCACATTTTGGACTCCATATTTCAACAGGAATTCTTTGGCGGTTGGTCTTGTTAAGGAAAAAACACCCCATCCATTTGGTGATTTCCAGCTCTGTTTGCTTCTGTGCTGGGAGGTGAGTAGGACACGGCCTGTGGTCCCTTGGTATTTGCAGATTGGTGGGGAAGGAAAGTTAAGCATGCACAGACTCACAGAGATGTACAATCAAATACAACAGACTTAAAGGAGGAAAGATAATATTTGACAGGGGAATAAAGAACAGGTGATGGGGGAGCTGGACATGTAAAGCTAACTTTGAAGAATGCATGGAATTTCGATGGCTAGACATGTATAGGAAAGGGGAAGAACCTCCTGGTAGGGAATAGCATGGAAGGTCGCCGAGGTGGAAGTATGTGTGTGTGTTCAGGACCAGCAAACAGTTTAGTTTGGGCTATAGGAGAGTAGTAGTAGATAACGCTGAAACATAGGCTGGGGCCTACTACACAGGACTTTGAAAACCAGGTTGAGGAGTTTGTGCTTAATTCCTTAGGCAGTGGGGAGCTATTGAAGAAGCCTCAGTACAGGGCAGTAATTGATCAGACCTGGATGTGAGGAGTGTAATCCCCAGCTCTTAACTCAAAGGAAGAAAGAAAGAAAGGCTACAGACAGAGAAACATTGAGGATATGTTGGGTTAACCATGTCTCTGGACTCTCCAAATCAAGATGCTCATTAACATGTGGAATGAGGGTCTGTGTTCAGGGGAAAGGCATGGGTGGGGTCTTTGTAGCCTTAGCTTCTTCACCTATAAAAAGGACAAGAATGCCTGCTTTGAGGATCATTTAGAGAATTAAGGAAAGTGCCTTGAAAAATACTTTTCTCAAGACCTGACTCGTAATGGTGAGCAAGACAAATCTGTTCATGATTGTACAATTAGATTTCCTTGTAATTTTTACTTTCTCCCTGGAATTCTGCCTTGAATTCAGAAAGTAAGACTAAACGTCAAGCTTGATTCAGCCAGAATCGCTCCTCCTCCAAGATGACCAAGGCTGTATATCGGGTGAAATGATTGTACTGACACACTGGTCCTTCAAGGTAATAATCGCTCTGCCAGGAGACCTCTTAGCCCCTGGCCCATAGAGTTTTATCAGATTTCTTTGTTTTGTCTGCTGTATCTAGACATGGATGGATGGTAAGATGGATGGATGGATGGATGGATGGATGGATGGAACTTAAAAGCATCTAAAATGTTATCTATTGTTTAGAGTATATATGTAAACATACATATATACACAAAGTATATATATACACACAAATGTACACAGAAACCTTATATATACATACTCCTAAAAAAGAAATAGCATTATACATATGCTCATGGGAATTTAAAACACTGAATTCAGAAAATTTGTTTTTCTGGAAGGAAGATAGAAAGGGGGATACATTTGGGAGGGGTGTGCAGAGGGCTTTAACTCTCTGAATATATTCTTCACTGAATGTCAGAGTGTTGGGTGTTTATCACATTATTCTCCACACAGCTGGTAATTAGTAAATAATATATTTGCATACATATGTGTTTTTGTATTTTGGAGTGAAGAAAGTAAGGTCTCTGTACTTTAGAAATGGCAAGATTGTACTAATACCAGAGTACTTAGAAGAGAAAACCTAGACAGACTGGCAGGCAGACTACCAACCCTTATGCACCAAATGGGGTCCCCACAAAGGAGCTGACTAACAGGAGATGCCCACCCATAGGAAAAGTGACACTGAAGTCAGACCAGCAGGGAAAGGCTAGAGGAACAGATGGACTACTAAATCAGAAACAAGAAAAAGGCAGTTCCTTAGATTCTGGGGGCAAAGGAAGTCAGCGGCATCAGGGAAGAAAATTAGAGAGAGAAGACAGTTTGACTTGTCCAGAAGAATATTTGTATTGACTTAAGTAATGACAATTTTAGCAGCTACAAGAAGCAGCTGTGATGAAGAAACTTGCACTTCCAGACATGAAAATTAAGTGGCATTGGATTTACCCTCTCTCCGCTACACAAGAAAATCTAGTAAAATGGAGGAAACAATTGTTTCCATCATACAACATAGAATGTAGAATTGTGATCTCTGGGAGAAGACAAACAAATCAAGTGATCCCTACAACACTCCTGGCCGCCCCTTCTAGAGGCACTTTCCTGACTACAGGGAAGCAGAACCCAAGTAAACAGGACAATCTTGCTGAGATCAGGAAAAAATGATCGGAGTTTGGCGGCTGGAGGTATTAAGTAGAGGTCACAAAGTGAGCTCCAGAAATCTTGAGTTTCCTTGAGTCTTCGGCTGAGATGCTAAGCTGCTTGGTTGGAACTCTATGAACTAGGCAAAGGGCTTTCCTGGTTGCTGCAAGCAAAGCACTTTCTTGAGCCAGGTTGGGAAACATTCAAGTTCCTACCAAGCAGAACAGGGAAAGCTTGTGGAGCCTTGTGGCACTCAGATAAAAACCCGGAGGGATCATGTCAATGTAATAGACTTAGACTATCCCTGGATCAAGGCAACCCTAGACATTCCCTAATAAAGTTTAAAAGCAAGCCTTGAAAAGATGAACCTGTGCAAATGCTCTGAATCATGATTCTGGAACTGTAGATGGAAGTCGGAGTAAATGAGTGTAAAAAGTTGTTCTTTCCCGATGCTCATTGGTTGAGTGGTATAGGACCTTTACATATGTGTGCTACTGTTAATGCTAATTCAGGACTGTCTTGAACAAAAGTAATCCTTGCCAAATATTCAATAATCAAAGACATTTTGCCAAAGACTTTGGCAGAAGTGTGACTTCTCACTGATATCACACTGAATATGAATGGCTTAAATTTGAAGTTATAAGGAAATGAAAAATGTATCTGTGATCTAATAAAAAGGTCTAATAATTTATGTTGAAATTCAAATTTTTCATAGAATACTTTAGCACATTTTTCTAACATGGATTAGTAAACACAAGGTTCTCATTGCAATGAGCGTTATGTCAATTAGTTGCAAAAACTAAAAAATATGAAGAACATTTCGTTAATATTGTGATTTTTTTTTTAAAAGGTAAAATGCAGACAGAAATGAAGGTGAGAAGGTAGGTAGGCAGGAAGAAAGAGGAGGAATAAACATTTATTTTTATTAAGTTTTTCATCTTGGTTGTTCCCACCCCTCACCCCAAGTCTCAAATCTGGGATGCATATGGTCTATGTCCAGTGGCCTTATCCACTAGGTCAGCGGTGAATCTATCGTTTATTTTTAATGCATGTAATACTTTTTTGAATTAAATGTTAAGAATATTGAGTTGATACAAGAGTAAGTGAATTACTTAGAGAATTTTGTAACTGATAGGATTTGCTTCAAAGTCAGGTCATTTCTTCTAAAAATAAAGAAACTGAGTTTGACAACTTGGATGCACATATTAAAGGAATGATTTCTGGAACTCCACTCTGTTATTGGAAGACTTTTAAGTATGTTTGGAATAACTTGGGTATGTGAATCTATGTTTTCAATTATAAACTGTATGAAATACAAATATAGAACCAAATGTTTTGGATACAAATTTAGCATTTGAATTGAAATGTGGTCTAAATTTAAAAATATACACTAGATTTAGAATATTTCATAAACAAGTGTGAAACAATTAATTATTTCATATTGATTACATGTTGAAATGATAATATTTTGGTGATATTTGATTAAATAAAATGTATTATTAAAATTAATTTGACCTGTTTCTACCTTTTAATATGGCTACTAAAATTACACGCGTGGCTCTCATTTATGGCATGCATCCTATTTATTGCTCCAGTTTTATTGAGATATAATTAACATTTAGCACTATTATCATTACATTTATGTTTAGAGTACTGCTCTGGAACAGAAGTTTCAGAGACCCGAATTCAAATCTAGTCTCTGACACTTGAATAAGTTGTTTAGTATCTCTATACTCTAGTTTTCCCATCTAAAAATGGGAATAACAGCAATCCCTGTCTCATAGCCTTATTCTAAAAATACTTAGTGGCTGGCACATAGTAATTATCGTGTAATTGTTGCTGCTGCTGCTATTATTTTATTGTTATTAACTGACTTTTGAAAGTTTCTTAGCCATAATTTACTCATATATAAAATGGTGAAAGCAACTTCTGCCTCACCTGGGTGCTTCTTGAATTAAATGAGATAAAATATGTAAACTCACCTGGCAGGAGGTAAGTTCCTACTACATGCTTACTGACTCTCCCAGATCTTAGCTCCTATTCAGAAGTCTCTAATCTGGCTCAGCTCCTCACTCTTAAACTCCCTATCTGTGCAAAAGAACTCACAGACCCCAAGGTGCTCTTTTGTCGTTAAGCATTATTTTTATTATTCTCCATCATCAAACTCCTCCCTAAACCTGGTCTGTTTTGAGCCTCCTGAGTTCCATTCTTTTATAACGACTGAAGGTCTACTTTTCCACGAGCCCCTCAGTGTGGACTCCAATCCGGGTGTGAACTCTCTCCCCTCCAACTTCCTGAAACATTTTTCACACCTTGTGTATATTTGGCATTTAATCATTTAAACCTGTTTTGTTACTTTAACTATCGTATGTCCCCCTGGTCAGGCCTTGGTGAATGTTTTTAAACTTGCAAATTCCCCAATAGCACATGATAATTGATCAAAAAATACGGTCAACAGGTGGGAACATTTGGGAAAATTAGGAGGACCTGGGAGACCTATACAAAGAACAAAGAGTCACTAGAAAGAGAAAGGTTTTAAGCAAAAGTCTGAGATATGTGTAAAGGGCAGAACAGAGCTGCTGTGGAACAGAGCAGAGGTCAAGGAGTAGGGTGGGTACTCACTCTCAGGATAGCCCTAGAGCTTAAGACTAAGCTCCTTCTTCCCCATAGTCCTTCCAACAGCTATTTATAGCCACATCCAATTTTAGAAAGTGATACAAGTCTTCATCCCAGCCATCGCCCTTGCTAACCTCAGCTTATTCCCAGAGCTTCCTTCCTCTTACCCTGGAGCCTTCCCCACTCCTGGAAATTAAGATGTTTGAAATTCCTTCCCTGGCAATAGTCTTTGCTGACCAGCTGAAAGTGCATAAGGTCAGGTGCTTCCTCTCCTGCCTTCTGTACCTACAGCCACTCTGCACCCCATCAGGAGACAACACTGTGCTACCGGGACCAATGCAGAATCCAAACACAGTGTCTGTTGTGTCCCAGGCCCCCACAACCACTGCATGCATATGTCACATGGTGGAACCCTGTTGGGGCCACAGTGGAAGAAAAACACAGTGAAGGTGGAAAGAAGCAGTTGTTCAAGCATGACTCATGGGCTCAACTCTCAACACCAGGGTTCAAGTTTATTTCTGCATTAGTGTGGCTCCCTGGTGCAAGTGAATTGTCAAGGAGACCTTGGGAGCAGCTTGACAGGAGTTAGTGAGGTGTGATCAGACCATATGACTAACTTCAGTCTGAGTCTGGGGACCAGCTCATGTGGGTGACAAAACAGAAGGGCCTCCTGCCTCAAGCTTCTATTCTTAAGTTCCACTGTGGTCGTTAGGCATGCTGCTCCATGACTATCACAACTGTAAAGAGATTGGGCCTCCCCAGGAGAAAGGGTCACTAATTACTGAAGTTGGGAAAGTAGGACATGTCAAATCTGGAAACCTTGGCCACTAGACCAAGACACAGGACTAACAGAGATTGGCATTCATGTACAAGGAGAACCCAGCTGTCTTCATTACTTACTCATGTTCTTTTCTTCCACTCAGGTACAGTCTGTCTCTTTCTCTCTCTTTCTGACTTTACTCTCAGCCCCAAGACAAAATCTGATGACAAAATTAAGTCCTCAGTAAATGTTTTCCAATGCTGATTTTTAATGAACTTGACCAGTGCTGCTTCCTGTTCCGAAACAGACAAACCCACATAAAAAGCTAGTCTGTACTCCCAACACTCACAGCATCTTGGAAATCAAATGGGCATTTTAATAATTTTAGAGGAAAAATTATCAGATGTAAGTTGGTTAAAGTTATCTATAGAGGAAAAATAACTTGGGTAGCAGGACGAGACTGTGAGAGCAAAACTGGTATTGGGCTTGCACTCTCTCTCTCTTCCTAGTCTCAGATTATTCTGAGATACTATAAAATAGACCATGAGGCACGCCCTGGTGGAGTAGCAGCTTGGTCAGCTGTCTTCAGCTGGCACAGTCCACATACATCCCAAGGATCTGGGTTTAAATCCCAGGGTGGGGAACAACCAACGTGAATAAATTTTAAAAAGTGCTTCTTCCTCTTCCATGAATTTTCTGACCCCTAAAGCCTACCTTTTTCCTGGGTGGTAAGACATATATCCATAAGACTTTGGAAGACACCTTCCTAGCAAGTCACTCCTCTGTCTCCTAGGTACTTTTAGGGAACAACTTGGAAAGAGTTCTCAAAATTCCCATGGGAGTCTTTGAGCTGTACCGCAGGCCTATCCCTGTTCCAGCTCTCCTGGTGCATGTGCCGCACAGTACAGGGGAAGGAAGGGGACACGTCAGGTAGTGAGAGTGCGGGAAGGAACAGTGGCTGCAGAGCAACGACAGTTGTTTGTCCTCCAAAGCAGTTCCATCTCCTCCTGGCCCGTGACTCCGACCACTGAAGGATTAAACACAGATGCTTTTCTTTTCCTCCTTAATATTGTTCTTCCAAGGATGCTTGCCATTGCAACCTCAGACAGTTGGTCCTGCCTCTATTTTCAAACATTTCCCAACACTGCCTGCTGCACCTAATGCCATAATCCCCCCAGGGCTCTCTCATGTCAATGCTTTGTCCCGGCTGACTTCTCAGATGCCCTTTCCCCCTTCCTCACCTTCTGTTTTCTATGGGTTTTTTTAGGATAACTTTGTGCCAGCATCCCTGACATCCCAAGCTGTTATCTCTGAGTGCCCAGGCCGGGCTCTAGCATAGTCTTAATGACAGAGACCGTAGTCACTCCTGCACTTCCTATCTCCCCAGCTGGACTGGACCATGTATTTCCTAAAAGACTATGTCTTCACCATCATGGTATTTCTGAGGCCTTGCACAACGCCTGTCACTTAGAGAAGCTCAATGAATGCTGTTAAACTATTTTATGAGGTGCAATGGGGGGTAGACCCAACCACTTGGCTTTGGCATGGCTACAAAATAAAGTTGCCTTGGTCTCCAGTTCTCTCCTGGGCATGCTGACTTGGGCCCTGCATCTACACACAGCTCACCTTAGTGTCCCTGTTGAGACTTGAACTCTCCAGTTCTGAGGTCCTTGCTTTCCCTCTTTTGAAAATCTGTTTCCTGTTCAAACCCACTTGATCCATTTTCCTCCATGTTCCTGCCTCCCTCTCACTATGAGTGGTGTGTTTTGGGGTACGCGTCCTCATATCTATTTTTGTCTGCCTGGTGTCCCTTCTCTGTGGCTCAGGTCAAATTCTGTAGGTGGCCACATCCTCCTCCAGCAGGTCCGATGTGTGCTGGGGGCACAGTGGTGTCCACTTCCTTCATAGTGCAAAGCCTGGTAGGTCCATCCACAGTTCCTATAGTCATCGGCCACTGCTTCAAGACACCAATTTGTAGAACTTCCCCTGTAGCTATTAATTCCCAGTGTCTTCCCAGCCCTGGACTGGATCTGTGCTGGGTTATCGAATACTAAGGATTTCACATTTGTCTCAGGAACGTCTGATGAGGACGTGGTACATCATGACCTCAACAAGCTTGGGACAACTCAACAACAGATGATGGCTCCATGAGATTGGAATACTCCTCCACTGCCTGGGGAACTTTTGGGGGAGATAGAGGGAGTATATTTTTGAGCTTGGCTTGTCAGGGATGGGATTCACTGAGATGCTAGGCCTATTGCACATAAAAGAGCTATCTGTATAGAAGATAGCAACTGTTGGCCATTCATCTGTTGGGTAGGTGCTTTTATGGTCAATTGGTTTGTTTAAGTAGAGGATTGTGCTAAATATGTTCTCACCTAATGGTATGACTTAAGAAATGCTGACCAATATTAGGAGTACTGCCTGTGACCTATGGATAGATGTGAACCTGTCCACAAAGAACTCTGAATGGTGTCCTAAGCCCTACACATCAGGTAAGAGGTGTGTCCAGGGCCTGACCAAGCAGGGACTCAGCAACCACTTCCCTGAGGAGGAGAGGCTACCTGCAGATGATGAGCAGTTACAGACCCTGCAGCTTCTGAGGCTGTCTCACCCAAGATTCCTGGCAACCAGTTTCCTCCTCCAAAGAGCTTCCGGTGTGAAGTCGTCCTCCCCGCCTGGGCAGGTGGGAATAGTGGAGCTTCCTGCTTTCAAGCAGTGTGTCAGAAATATTAAGAGCAGGGACTGGAACGAGGTACATCTGAGTCTGCAGCCAGGGCTGCTGCGCAGTGACTCTCGGTCTTGGGCAGGTTGCTCAACCTCTCAACCATTTCTTCATGTGAAAAAGGAGGTTGTATCACCTGTGTTGTGGAGGAAATGAGGAAAGTCACGGAGGGCTTAGCTCTGTGCTTACGAAGCAGTAAAGAACTCACTCGGCGCCACTCCTCTCCTATGTGAACAAAACGAAGAACCGTCATCCCTGGAAGCCACCTGAAAATGATGCTGGGGTTGGGCGGGCGGGGGCGAGGCAGGCTGTGCTCACAGCACACACCCCACACACACAGGGCGGCCTGCCTTCTCCCGAGGTGACCCGGAGGGCCGGCCGGCTCTGTCAGCGCTGCTGTGTGAGCAAAGACCTTCGGCCAGCAGAGACCCAAGCCATGAACCCTGCAATGCCTGCTACAGGAGCAGCAGCCCCAGGAGCAGAAACTGGGGCTCATGGGTGTGTGGGAGGAAGTGGGTTTGGAGTGGGGTGAGGGCGGGGAGAGAGCAGGGTTGGGCTGAGCTTCCGAGGTTTTTAGCAGGAAGGAAGACCATTGAGAAAACAAAATCTTACTGGCCTTGTGCTCTTCTCTGGAAATGAAGAATCAGAAAGAGAAACCGACACACGGCGTCTGGGGTGTCACAGAGAGCAGGCCTTTCTCTTTCTGGTTTTCTTCGGCGGGAAAGGATGTCACCTCTGTCCTGTCTGAAGCTCCAGAAGAGGGAAAAGAGGATGGTCAGACCCAAATCGAATGTGCCTTTGTCACCCTAAAAGTCTTGTTACACAACTGGTGTTCTTTCCACAGGCAGCTGAAGTAATTGTGCTCTTGAAATCCTGCCCTGGGTGACTTTTTTTTTTTTTTTTTCTTATCTTGTTTGTTAACCCAGTAATTAAACAGTCATGACAGAAGGCCCGCCCCGCAGTTCTGTGGGGAGAGAGCCTGGAGGGTGCTGTTGCCCCTCATCTCTAGGGTGTGTCCTGGACACCCCCATCCTCAGGTGGCGCCTGATCTGAAGTCCAGTGCTTCCTCAGTCATCACTTTCTGTGTAGACAGATTGTCCCCAGTGAGCATTGAGAAGGCACTCGGGTCACAGGAGAGCAGGTTTCAAAAGCTGGTTTCTTTACCCACTGCCCCTCTCCTCCTCAAGTCTCACCTCTGATCTCTGCTCAGCTTCCCACTGGCCACGTTCTCTGCCAGACTTGTCTCCAATTTTAATCAGGTTGATTCTGGGAAGGGGTAAGAGGAAGATTGAAATGCTGGGTCTTTTTGACTCAGCGTCTGCACCTCCTAAGACATGGCCTGTTGTTGGGAAACCATCTAGCATCTGAAATCTCTGAACTCAGTGGTTCTGTCCTCATGGAAGATGTTGCACATTCACAATTAACTCTTCCGCCTCACCTCCAAAATCAGCCCAGCTTCCTCATTTTGACCAGACAGCACCACCACTTACCCAGCATTCAAGTTCATCTCTGAGCTACACCTGCCAGCTTTGAAAACCATCACCAGCAGACTCATCTGCAGTGTCGCTGATGGGCCCTCATCACTGCCACTTGGGTACTGTCGGAGCCCTTATCACTTGCTCATGGCTGAACCTTGTAATAGCCCCTGTCCCAGCCCCCAGTGCTCCATCCTGCCCAACATGCGGGCATTATTGCCTGGAGCCCAGATTTATCACTACCTAGAGTTGCCGGTGCTGCCGGCTAGACCTTCCCCACATTTCCTTACAGTCTGCCTGCCACCCACGCCAGCAATGTCCTCGCTGCCACGAGACACACTGCTCCGGCTGTTCTTCATCCTGTGCCCTGCTGGGTGTGGGAGATCTAAGTGCTATGATGGGAGCACGCCGCCCCATCTCCCCACCAAATCCTTCTCCAGGGGTTCTCACCCCGACCCCTGACACCCCGCTCAGATCTGTGCCACCACCCGGTCTACACCTCTCATCAACAAGCAAAAAGCAAGACCAAAAAAAACCCAAACTTCTATCATGAACATTTCCAAAGTTCAATCAAATCCCCATGAATCTATAGCCAGCCTCATCAGTCACCATTTTGCCACCTTTATTTCATTTGATCTCCTTTCACCTTTTGAGGGGTGGGCGTGGGGAGGGAGAGGAGGAAACATTTTAAAGCAAACTAGACAGTACGTCAATGTATTCCCAAACACCTCAGCATGCACTCCAAAAAGGACATTTTCTTTCATCGCCACGGTGCCATACCCCCACCTAGTAGAATTGTTAATAATCCCTTTCTCTCGTCTTTTACTTAGTCTATAGTCATTTCCCAAGCTGTCTAAAAAAATCCTTTTTAGAGTTGGTCTATGTTGATCAGAGTCCACACAAAGTCACTCTTACTGGTCATGTTTGGTTACATCTCTGAGACCTTTTTAATTCCTTTTAAACTAGAGCAATCCTCCTCCACTCCCCCCCACCCCCACACACACCTCTGGCTATGTAAATACGTCAAGAAGGCGGTTCCTATAGATGCCCACATTCTGGAGTGGGCCAACTGCTTCCGGCAGTAGCATCTGAAACCACTCAGCCAGCCTTTGCACATTGTCTGGCCCTGTCTTTGACCGAACCTTTGTTTAAGCGTGTGCCATACTTCCCAGGGGAAGCATGACACTGAAGACACATTCTGAGCATGTGTGCATGCAGGCAGTTGGGTATGTGTGTGTGCAGGTTCATGTGTGTGTTTGGCTTCAGTGTTCAGCTTTCAGTTCAAGTTTTCTTGTGCTAGATCCTCAATAAATACTTGCTGAACATTACTTATTAAGATGCAGAAAGAAGGAGGTGGAGTCCTAATCTTGGTGTTTCCTGTTAATTACAGGGAACTGCGGACCTCAAACTTGGACTTGCATCAGCATCCCCTGGCAGGCATGTTGAAAATTTAGATGCTGGGCTCCACGCTCTTGATAGCCTGACTCAGAGGGTCTGGGATCAGCCCTGATAATTTCCATTCTAGTTGACCAGTTCCCAGGTGATGCTGCTGGTTCAGGGACCAAGTTTGAGAACCAGGAAAGTTCTCTAGGCTTAGGGAGTAGCCTGGGTCATCGACACCTTCTGGTGGGAGGGGTGACTTCCTTGCACAGAGGAAGGGGTCAGCAAGGCTCTGAGTCACTGAATGTTTCAGGGGGAGCGATAAGCAGCGCCACACTCACAGGAAGACAGGGAGGGAAACACCTTCCTGACTGAGGTTTCCAGTGTAGAGAGGAACTACTAACGCTGTCAGAAAATGATTTGCTTTTATTTTCAATGGTTTAGGAAAAGCAGGAGGAACTGGATTTACTACATTCAAATCGGAAGTTCCTGTTTCTTCCACAGAAAGGGAGAACTTATAGTGAATGAGTTCTGAGCTGGCTTCTGTGCATAGGCCTTGATTCTGCTGGAGTTTGCTATCAAATGTCTCACCATCATGCATCTGCTCCAATGTGAAGGTCAGACGACCTCCAGAAATCAAACCTGCTCCTCCATGCCGGGAACACGTGGCACCAAGTAGCAGGATAGAAGTGGAGACATCACAGGACTGGGAACCAACCCTGAGCTTGAAGAAGACTCTGGGATATTTGCAGCAAATAGAACTTAGCTCTCTCCAGAGTTGAAGACCCACAGGGGCACCCAGGTGCTAGTCTTGGGCTCTTCACTGTTTGGAGTCAGTATGGGGCAGTCACGGGGTCAAGGAACACCTATGGGAGCACAACTTAGGGTGGGAACAGAAGAGGGAATCTAATTCTCAAAAAAGGGAAACACAATGGGTCCCTATGAAGCAATTTGAAGAAAGTCCTCTCTGCTGTCATGGGCAGTGGAGAGGCTAAGAGTTGAAGTTCACAAAAAGATGGAACTGGCCAGGAACCCACAGCCAGTTCCTGGTTGTAGTGTGTGACCTACACAACCAGACATCCCTCAATAACTATGTGACGCCAATGAATCCAGCCATCACCAGCCAGCGATGCAATCAAGTATACTGGGGAAGCATGAATATGAGAAAAGTTCCCAGCTTGCCATCATGTAAATTAGGAACCCAGCACCACCCCCACCCCCAGTGTTTTCCAGTTCTTTCTTTTTAAACATTGAGATGTAAGTGACATACCATGACATTTACCATGCAAGTACACACTTGAGTGGATTTAGTATATTCACAAGGTTTTGAAACTCTCACACTATCTAATTCCAGAATATTCTCCTCCCTGAAAAGAGAAGCAGATACACAGTAAGAGTGGCTCTGTACCCCTCCCTGCCCGGGAACTACCATCTACTTTGTCTGTTTGGCTGTGCCTGTCCTGGGCATTTCACGTGAACAGCATCAGACCATAGGTGCCCTTCATGCTGGCCTCTCCCTCTGTCTGTTTTCCAACCTTGACCCTGCTGTGTCAGGGCTGTGTGTCTTCCCTCAATTGCCTGGGATCCCACATGGCCTGTGCTCAGGCACCAGGTTGATGGTGACAGCCACAGCAGATCCCCTGGTGCCATGAGAGTGGCCTCCAGCTCCTCCCCCTGCCCATGGGGAGTGCCCCGGGTCCTTCTTCTTTCTTCTAGAATCCTTCAAACTAGAGACCTTGAGGTGGCAGTCCCCTCCCCGCACTGGGTCTCCGTTCTAGCAGACCTGGCACATGGAATTCCCCCACTGCCTGAGAGCTGCCATGATCCCTGGGCCTCAAGAAGACCCCATGTTTGGCTTTTAACTTCATCCTTTCTGCCCCCTGAGGGTCTGGTCTCTGGCTCCTGCAACTCTCATCTACAGTGACCCTGGAAACCTGAGGGCCGTGGGGCCCAGATTAGCACTGGTGTGAACGTGAGTTTTGTAGGATGTGTTCCTAGGAAAAACCAGTAGGTCAGTGGGAAAGTAGCATGGGGAGTATGTGAGGCCAAAAAGGGCGGGGCAGCCAGTGAAGTTCCGCAGAGGGCAGCTGGAGGTCAGGCCCACAGGGGCGCCCCTGCGCACGTTGTCTGTCGGACCTCAGAGTGGCTGTCTGTGCGCTGTCCTGCCAAGGGCTGCTTCCCAGCTGAGTCCAGGCCAGGCCTTTGGCTCTCTGAGAGTAGACCTTGGACACAGCAACTTGCACACTGGCTCCAGAACGAAAGCCACCGCCTGCCACACGCTCTTTCCTGAGGCCTCTCTTCCCACAAATGCACCAGGATCTGGCACGTATTGTCCCTGAGCACGGGGCCGAGACTCCATATTTGCTTTTGTTTGTTTGTTTTTTTAAAAAGAAAGAGGCAGGCAGGAATGAAGGTGAGCAGAAGCAGGCAGGGAGAGAGAGGAAGAAGGATTTTATCTATTTTATTTCTGGTTCATGTCAGTCCCTAGACAAGAACCCAGGGCCTTGGAATATACGCGACTGTGCCCACCCTCTACGCCACCAGGACATGCAGTATTTGTTGGTAGACAGATGGAATCATTGGTAGATCCAAACATAGACTGACTTCACTGGAGGTCTTAAAGAAATTATCTTTATACCCATGCAACACCTGAGAAAATGGGGTGCATTAGACACACTTCTGGCTAGTCTTTCCCACCTACTGTAGGTGCAAAGAAAATGAAGGCAGCACCTGGGAGGCTGGTGACAAGGAGGCCGAAAGTAGGTGCCCCAGGAACAGACTTGGTACAGGCCCAAGTGACAAGTCTTTTTTAAAATGGCGCTTTAAAAAGGCTTTCTAAAGGCGTCTTGGGCAACTGAGGAGAAAGGTTCAAAGAGTGAGACTCGGAAGTCTCTCTTGAGTCTCACAGAGGTCAAGCCTTAGTGGAAATTCACTGTGACCACACATTCATTAACCTCAACACCACACGTGTTTTGAGACCTTCCAGCAATAGCAGAACTAATCCACAAAGGGCCGTGAGGGACCTGAGTAGAATTAAGAAGTCAAGAGAGAAGGCAAGAGGGAAATATAAAAAAGGATGAGAGAAGAAGAGTAGTGGGGAGAGTAGAGGGGGCAGAGGATGGTTAAAGAAATGCAGGGTATAAATGGTTCTAACATGGGGATGAATGGTGCCATCGGGGGTGTGAACAGAAGCCTTGCTGTCTGCTAAGCCAAATCACTTTAAAATCAATTAGATGTTGGGAGCCAAGAATGACTGTATACCCAGATGTGTGCTGTACCCACAGATGTCAACCTTATTGGATTGTGAGGCCCCAGACTCTAGCACCCACAGGTACCTACAGGCAAGTCAAGGGCTGTCATAAATGGTTGAGTTGGCTATATCCTGGACAGAGGTGGTGGTGGCCTGGGAAGCAGGGTCTGACATTCCATCCACTCTTCAAACTGTTCCCTAGCTGTAGGAAAGTCTGTCTGCAGGATGGAGCACCTTTGGTTAATTTCCAGTGTCTATGAGCCATCAGCAGACATTAGGAAGGTCACAGAAAATGCGATGCTGGACCAAAAATGGGAAGGGGAAGGGATTTCACTAAGATACAGGTATTGGATCGAAAACTTATGCAACAAAGGGCAGGCAGGTAGGGGTAGAGGAGCAAGGAAAGAGACAACTCTGCTGCGGGGTGCTGGGCACAGGAACAGCCACGCCCATGATATCCACAGCCTGTGGCGGAGGCCACCTTTGCCACAAGTCTGTCACAGCCCTTTCCAAATTATTTGAAGGAATGAGGAGGGGAGGGTCTCCAAGGCAATCTGACATTGGCTACCACTGATCTGCCGGCAAGAGCAAGAGGCCCTCGGCAAACAGAGGGCCCTCAGAGAGCGCACGGCCTGTAAATCATGCTTTTGTTTCGCAGGCTTTCCTGAACACGCTTTTATTTCATGTGACTGTGCTATTTCAGGAGGAGTAAATATTGCCGGCGGTCTGTTTAAAAAGGCCAATGACCTGAAATGTGTATGTGTTTTGTTTTTTCTTTTCTTTTCCTTTCCACTTGCATTATCTCCAAGGGACGGGCCTGCTCAAGCTTTGTGCAGTTTTAGTTTGTTGGCTTTAAGTTCTGATGGTTTTGTGATATGCTGGGCTAGCAAGCAAAAAGGAGAAAAGACACTGGGCCAGAGACACAGGAAACTGACAGAGACGCAAGGTACACAGGGTGATGGCGAGGGTGCGACTAGAATTGCGGGGGCCACAGGCCTGTGCTGCCCTCACTGCTTCCCAAGCTTGTGTGTGACCTGTAATTATAGTCTCTGTCCTCTGATTTCCTCTGTGAAAATAGCAGCACTCGGACTCAACGCGGCACTACGGAAAAGATCAGGGATTTCTAACTACAGTGAACGTGGTAGGATTGCTACCTCCTGGAGCTCTGTTCTCTGCTGCGAAGTGGGTGGCCCCTAAATCATTCAGGTGTGGTTCTTTGGGGACCCAATCAAAGACCTGCAGGAAGGTTCACTTCAGGTGTTCCTGCTTGATGTCAGTCACTGTCAAAAGATGAAGTCCCTGACCAGCCACAGCCCACTCTCAGGATTTTTATTTTGGCTTCTTGAGGCTTCTCGCTCACCATCTCATGGTTCAGTCTCTTCTCCTCAGCCTCTAAAGAGATCTCTAAGGAAGGGTGGAAGATAACCTGTCTCAGCAAACACCTTCTGGTCTTCCAGGGCCTGCTTTGCCTCCCAGATTGTCACGTTTGCAAGTGGCACACTGGAGGGGGCTCACCCATTCGGGCGCTCCCTCGGGACATGTGAGAGACCATCAGGAAAGTGCTTCTCTGGTGATGAGACTGCCAGGTGGAAATACGGCCCTGGCAGGCGGGGACAACCTGTCACACTGAAAGAGGGTGAAGCAGCGAGGAGTGAGAAAGAGAAATGAGAGGCAGACACAAGGGCCTGGCTCACGTCCTCAGTTCTGGTGGTTCTGTGGCCTGGCGCCATGCTTTCCTGACCTTTGCTCACTTTGGATACCCAACTGTTCCTTGAATGCTGTGAGCTAACACATTCCCTCTTTTGCCTACACTAGTTCCACTGGGGTTTCTGATGTGTGTAATCAGAAGTCTTGACTAATACAATAGTGCTAATGACCAGAATTCTTTAGAAAATTTGATAAAGTAGCTTCTCAAAATTGGTTCCCCCAAGGGAAAGAACAATGCGCAGCATATGCTGCCTTTGAATTGCTGTCACTGCTCTGCATTCCAGAAACATAAGTGTTGGGAAGAAGTAGCACTTATGATCAAACTAAGAAGAGGCAAGAACTGAAGAGTAGACTTGTGGTCCGGTCTCATCTTTACATGGAATCACATAAGCTTTCACAGAGATTTCCAGAATTCATTTCCCATCGCCCACCATAATGTCTCAACTCTGAGAGGGGTCAACAGTAAGTTGACCCAACTTGCTGTGTTCCCCTCTCACCACAGTTCTTTCCTATGCTTAGAGGGGTCCCATCCACTCTGAGTGGTCCCAATCCCCTCTGTGTGTCAACCAGGCAAATGTAATGGCCTAGCATGATGGTGTAGAGAATGAACTAGGGGTCCAAGGTCCTGGATCCCAGCTGAGGTCTCGCTGTAAAGTCTAAGAAATTCAGCTAAGCATCCTGGTCCAGTTTCTTCATCTGCTAAGTGAGGAGGTGGCTGTAGATTTTCCAAAAGCCTTCAAGTTTTCTCTCACCATGACTCAGAGGTAAGTTACAGGCCTAGAATTATTCTCCACAATGAATACTATTTACTTTTCACCAAATGCAGGACAACATGAAAAAGAGGAAACAAGACATTCAGACATTTGGTTCTCTCATATTTAAGGTGAGATGATTCTCTTCTTTTTTTTTTTTTCAAAATTCAGGTTATTTCTAGCATACCATTAGATTTTTTTTAAATAACAAGGTTGCTACATAAGAAAGACTTGTTTAATGTAGAAAAATATAAAGACAAATAAGAAAGAAGTAAAGAGTGTAAACAATCTGCAGCCCTTGCTATCAAAATAACCTCTATTAACATTCGGTACATATAAATGAAAATTTTATACACACACATAGAGCTTTTTCCTTATGAAAATAGAACCAGAATATCCATTTCGTTTTTCAAGTTCATCTTGACATTTAGCAGCATGCTGTAAACATCTTTCTTTGTTAGCAGGTATACTTCTACACACGATGGTAACAGCTCTAGATAAATCTGTTGTTGGTGCACCTGCCTTCATTTAACTGATCACTTATGGCTGGAGAGTTGGAGAGATTGATTTTTCACTATTATAAATGCTATTTTAAGTATACTTTATGCAAGATGAATTTTTTTAAAGACTTCTGAGTGGGCAGCAGGAGCAGTTCTGTGCACATAGGGGCACAGAGTGGCCACACCCCTTGCTGTGGGACCACACTAGTCCATCACTCCCAGTTGCAGGATCCTTTGAGCCCCTCATGTCACCTGATCTCCCAGCACCCTAGTCAGTCATCTGGAGGGGCCTGGTGGGAGAGCTTTGCTGGGGAGAACATCCTGGGGAATGAGGATGGGGGTGAGCAGATTCCTCTGAGCACTTGGAGGAATTATGAAGTACCCTGAATAGAGATTTCCATAAAATGCAAGTATTGTTAAAAATGTATGCAAAAAAAGCGGGGATTGAAGTAGATGGTAAAGGAGGGGGAGAGAGATGCTATGCACTAGGATGCCCATCGCTGGGGCTCCCCAAACCTGCTAGAGGAAGGAATTCCTTCCTATGGCCTTCCCAGGCGTCACTCTCAAGCACTTCTATGGTAACCAAGAAGGAGGAGATGTGGCCTCAGAGGAGGCAAACCAGGTTTGGATTCTGGCTCTGGATGCCACCTTAGGCTAGTCCCTTAGGCTTCCCCTTCTGGACTCTCTCCATCTGAAAAGAAAGCGAACACAGCCTGTGACAAAGGTTACAGAGAGGAGCTAATGGAATAGGGTATTTGAAGGCCTTGAGAGAGTGTCTTGTGTGCAATAGATGTTAGTACTGCGGCCCTCCTAGTAGGGTTTGCGTTCTGGAAAATCTCAGATGAGCGTCTGACAGGTCGCTGATATCGGCAAGGACAGTGGATGACCTCAGAAATGCTGCTAGAGTTCTCTTACTCTCAAAGTCTTTCTGTCTTCTCCCCTCAGTTGGGACCTCTTGCACATGGCTCTGAACATTTCACAGTGCCCCCAGAGCCTGTGCCCTAGAGGAAACTCCTGCCCATCAGTGGGCTTTTTGCGCCCAGCTCAGCAGGGCCAGTTTGGAGCAGTGGAGCAGCCAGCTAACCCAACCCTGGCTCTGCCTGGAGTGTGCTGTGCCCAACTTCAGTGGGCAGACATAGAGAAACATGTTCCCTGCAGCGAGCCCAGAGTCGATAAAGTACCAGGTGAGACCTATTTGGGGCGATTGTCCCTGCAGGAAGACAGCCACCTGCCTGTTTCCCAGAGGCCCCAGTCACACACTCTGGCCCTCCTCACTAGGCTGTCCTGAGGCTGGAGCCCGGGACAATCAGGAATGAAGGCTGAGCAAGTTGCTTGTTTACTGCTTTGGGCTCCCTGGATGCACCATCTACCAAACACGGGCATTGGAGGGTGGGTCACTGGCTCCTGAAACCCAGATTCACGTCAGCTGCACAGAGGCAGGGAGGCTGCCCCAGAGGACAGGTGGCAAGGTTCATCTACTAGGTGCCAGGGACTGCGGCTTAATCTTTTTTCTTTTTTTTTTTTAATGAAAAGGTTCAGGAAGGAATGAATGTGAGCAGGCAGACAGGAAGAAAGGAGGAAGAAGCGCTTTATTTTTTTTCAGCTGTTCATCGTGGTTCTTTTCCCTGGTCCCAGATCTTGAACCGGGGCCCTTAGGATGTTTGTGGACTACACCACAGTGGACTGAAACTCTAGGCCACCAGGCCATACCCTGGACTTTAATATTTTTCATTATTGTCTGTGCCAGGCATTACACAGGGTAGGGGGTTTGGATAAGAATAATAACACAGCTAGCACATAGAACATGACACATGTTCTGCACATATTACCATATTACTCCTTACTCCAAACCACTGGACTTGGTAGTGTCACCATGCCCACTCTTGAGATGAAGACTCTGAGGGGCAGAAAGTTTTGGGAACTCACTTAAGGTCCCAAAGCTACTAACACACACCTGGTCATGCAGCTAATCCCTGCTCTAAGGCTTTTCAGTCAAGTTTAGTCTGCTCACATGTGTGTGTGCACGTCTGCACACTTCCTTCTCATATGTCTCTATATGTGAGGTCGATGACGCCCCAATGAGAAAACGGAAGGTCAGACGGGTTAAATATGTTCAAATCGCAGCGCTGACAAGTGGTGGCCATCTTGCCAGGCCCATGTGTCCCCAGACACCTGATGCAGAGAGAAGATTGTGTAGAAGGACAGAAGAAAACTTGGGGGTCTTCGGAAAGGAGGCCACCGCAAGACTACAGTATGGGTTTGTGCTGTTGACAGAGGTGACACAGTGGAGGAGCCAGACCTCTCGTTAACCTGTCCCTTTGCCACTTACCAGCTGCACCAACTAGCCAGATCAGTGAGCTGATTTAAATCTCCTAGTGGCAACTTCTAGAGAGGTGACCTGGAAAATGGAGCTGCATCTCCAAATGGAAATATCTCAAAGCTTCCCACATTTACTTACCTTCTAAACCATCTGTTTTATTTTTTTTCTTGTCTCCTCTCCTCATTGGGGTTTTCAGTACAGCTTCAAGCTTTTTCAATTCACCAGAGTTATGATTCTGGACTCCTAGGCCTGGAAGGACCCTTACGGTTGATCAATGATCAAGACTGCTTTTCTTTGTATGTCTGAGCCTTTTCTCCCTGAGGAAGGACCTTCCCTTGTGAATGGGGCTAAGAGAGTGGTGGGGGCAGGGCTTAAAGTCAGACATTTGCCAGGAATCTTATAAGGAAGACTGATGCTGAAGCTGCCTTCTTAAAGGCAGCTTTGCCTGCAGTCCCCGGACCTGGTAGCCTTGTCTTCTCTGAGAAGACCAGAGGGTCTACCCTACCTTTTCCAAACCAGAAAGAGCTCTTGCAAGGGTCACTAAGAATATAGAAATATAAATAAGATACAGTAAGAAACTCATGTACTGCTACTCCCATGAGATTGTGTTTAAAGAGCCCTACGAGAACTTTGATGAGCACACCCAAACTGGAAGTCAGCAGTGTCCGCTGGTTTCCAGAGATCACATCAGATGGAGACCAGGAAGGAACTGCACCAGGAGCCTGCAGTCCGAGAAGGCATCAGGGTTCATTGCCAAAGGCAGGCAAGGCCAGTTTGGAGTCTGAATTTCCCTTTTCTGCCTGTGGGACTCCAATGAGTGACATGCTTTGTCTTTCCCAGAGTTTATTTTCATTGTGTCACTGTCTGCTGGGAAGGTCCCCCACTAAAGAGGAAACGAATGATGATTATAAAATTGAGTTCATAAAATGAATGACTATAAAGTTTAGTTACACTTCACACAGATTCATCATCATCACTAAGTACTAAATGACCCTCCACACAGCTGCTAGAATAACCCTGAGGGGTTGCCCTCTCGACCCTGTCTGGGCTGTCATTTCACCTTCTTGAATGATGGCGGAATCCCGGTGGAGGCGACCCTCTGGGACCTCTGGGTGCTCCACTGCTCTGAGCCTGCAGCTTGAATAGTCTGCCCTGGTGGACAATTTGGGGACACTCCAGTTTCTACTGGAAGCATCCATCCCTCCCTGCAGGCTCAGCCTGAACCTGTGAGTGGCCATCGCCACTGCTACTTTTTAAAAATATTTTAAAGGAAAGATGCAGGCAAGAATGAAGAGAGAGGAGGAAGTAGCATTTTACTTTATTTTTGTTTTTATTTTTATTTAGTGGTTTATACCGGTTCTCTCCCCCTGGACTCAAGACTTCAACCCAGGGGTATGTGGCCTGTGTTCCTTCAGAGGCGAATGACCTAACCACTACTCCACCAGAATGAACTTTCTTCTTTTTCTCCTCCTCCTCCTTCTTCTCTTTTCTCTCTTCTCTCTTTTAAAGGAAAGGTGCAGGCAAGAATGAAAACAAGCAGGCAGGCAGGCAGGAAGAGAGAAAAGGAAGAAGTACTTTATTTTGATTTAGTTATTCGTCTTGGTTGTTCCCCTGGCCCCAGGATGCAAACCTGGGACCTTGGGATGTATGTAAACTGTACTAGCTGAAGGTGGCTGACCAAACTGCTGCCTCATCAGAACATACCACCCTGAGCTTCTTTAACAAGGAACACTTTGTATTTCTTACGCAGATAGAAGTCTGAAAAACAAGTGCCCCTGAGAGAGGAAACAAACATTTAAGGTGCAACACAAGTGCAAAAAGCGGGTGGCAGAACTTAGGGCAGAAGAAAGCTGATTTGAGGGGGATTAAAATTAATCACAGACTACTGGCTCTTGAAGTGACACCTAGGACACTCGCTTACTATGCACTTGACCACGAAGGTGGCTGGATCCTTGCTTCTAATTGTCTGGCTTGGGAGAAAAGGGAAACCCCAGCCCAGTCGTTTGTTACCTGTGGGCAACACCCAGTCACATTCTGGTAAGTGTGGTGACAGTGACAAAGTTAAACTGAGATTTCACTTTCTTCAGGGATCCCCTCTCCTGAGCAAAGGCCCCTTGTCACAGAGGACAGATGCAGGGGCACTTGGGAGTCTTGGGAAGCCCCGATCGGACAAGCAGCCACATGGATGTCCCATGGCCGAGTCCCTGGCCAGAAGTGTTCTGTGTTCATGCCTTTGATTGAACTGGGTAGTGCAGGTGCAGCAACGGAGGAAGCCGTGCTTTTAAATATAGCTCTGACTTAGCCGTCCTTAAATAACGGAGGATGAGGCCATGGCCAGGCCTCTTAGGACTTTCGTCACCACTGAGCACAGACTCCACAACAGGGCCTGTGCAGACTTGGCGAGGGTTGGTCTTGCAAAGTACGAATGTCCGAAAGGCAAGGAAGCTGCTGACTTTGGTTCCTTCCCTGCAGCAGGGTGGATGCTCAAGGGCTGAGGTGTCACTGAATTAGCTACCTTGACCCAGAGGGACAGGGGCTATCCTGGCAGTCCCCTGGGCAGAAATCCCACCCTGACCCCTGAAGTGTGACGTGAGGTGTGCAGTGCTCTGTGCAGAGCCTCCCTCCCCTGCTCTTTCACGGATTACTCTGGAAGACATGCCTGCTCCTCTGTAGAAGAATCATAAAGCAGCTCACATTTTCACTAGGTTTTGTTAAAGTCATTACTGCATCAATTACTCATAGAGAGCACCATGAGAATAAAACAAACTGCCCGAATCTCAGAGGAAGGGTGTCAAGACTTGGCTAACATTCCACGTGCTGACAGATGGCCTTGTGCATGGACACACAGGTTGCGTGGGCATTCAGCTTTGGAATCAATTGCTATCCTCATCTGTGTGGGCAATTATCACAGAAGGATACAGACCAAGTGGCTTAAACAGCAGACACTGCTTCTCCTGGTTCTAGAGGGGGAAAGTCCAAGATCTGGGCGCTAGCAGAAGAGGGTGAGGGTTCATAGATGCCACTTGTCACTACGCCCTCATGTGTCTCCTCAGGGTGGCAGTGGTGACACAGAGAGAGCCCAGGGTCTCCTGCCTCTTCTGATAAGGCCACAACCCCATGGGACTCCAGCCTGATGATCCCATCTAAACCTCGTCATCCTCTAAGACCCCACATCCACGACCATCACTTTGGAGATTTCCACTTCAGCATAGGGAGCTGGAGGACATGGATGGTCAAGATAATATATTTCAGAGAGCCTTTTCTATTCCATAGCTTTCCCTCTTAAATTTTTGGCTAATCCTAATTTGTGCATATGTGCGTGCGTATGTGTGTGTGTGATTGCACATGTCTGTGTGTGCATGTGTATGTGTGAGTGTGTGTGTGTGTGTGTGCTTTGTAAAGAGAGGAAGGAAGAGGAGGAGGAAACATTTTTATTTATTTGCTTATTTATTTTCGGTTACTCATTTGGGTCATGAACCTGGGCTTTACCTGGTCTCTATACCCCTGCCACTGTTTTAGCACCTGAGCCACCAGCAAACACCACTAATATTTGTTTAAGCACATTAAGACAATATAATTAGACAATGGAGAAATTTAAAGTATGCATCTTCATAATAAATAGTGAGCTGTACAAGCACAGCTCACCAGTCTCCAAGTCTGTCACCCAGCATTTCTGAGGGGTGTGGTCAGTGGGCAGGTCAGAGGAGCCACACTCAATATTCATCATGCTGATATCAGGGGTTCCCGAGTCAGAAGATCTGGTTCAAGTGTGAGCCTATGGCTTCCTGCTGACACCCTCTCCAAGCTGTGATTCCCGTCTACAATGAGGAGGGGATTAGCAAACCCGCTGTCATCGAACATCATTCTGTAGCTACATGATCAGGGGAGGGCTCCACCAGGGAGCCAGAGTTGTTCCTATGGCCTCAGTCACACGACTGGCCTGGAGATTCCATCCCCAGTCCTGAGTCGGCCTCGTTTGTGAGGAGGCCAGAGTCCCCTCACCTGCCCGAGCCTCAGGCCTGCCCCGGGGAGCAGCGAGCCTCCATGCCCCTGCCACTTCTCTGAGCACAGACATGCGTCTCCAAGCGGATCTTTCCCTGTTTATCACTTCCCTTTAGCCAAGATTCCCTGGGGTCAGCCATCTGAGCAGGCACCGTGGAACATATCCAGTACTTCACGGTTGGGTCATCTGTCCTTTTCCAGAGTAGGAGGCATCATTTCTACCCTAGCCATGTGGTCCCAACAACACCTCGTGATATCAAAGTCTATTACATGCTGTCCGTGGAAAATCCACATCCCCAAACTCCTTCATCCCAATTCCTTTGCCCAGTGCTCTTAAATCACACGAATGGTTTAGCCTGCCAGGTAAAGGCTGTGTGCCCTTTATCTTCCCCAGCCCCACTCCCAAGCAATCATCCTATTACCTCTTCCAGAAAACCTCCTGCCTTCTCCCCCAAGCCAACCTGAGTTCAGAGCCCCTACACTAGGCTGAGCTTTGTCATAACCCACTATATTGGATGATTTGTGTCTCTGTTGGCATCCCTACCAAACCATTTCCAGAGGGACTGGAGAGACTCCTTATTCATCTCTGCATTCCTGGAACTTAGCAATGTGTTTAATACTTAGCAAGCATGCACTAAATGTGGAAAAGGAACAAAAGGAAGGAAGAAAGGAGGAGAGAGTGGAGGAAGGAAGAAGAGGAAAGTTCAGAAACAAAAAAAGGAGGAGAGGGGGAAGAGGAAGAAAAAAGAGAGAATGACAGCCTCAGAAAGAAGGAAATAATGAGAAAAGGCTGGATCTCATTCTGTGAAATTATCCCAATAGCCCTGAGCAGGGAAACCAAAACCCACCCTCCTCTATCGTTAATCTTCCAACTTCTCCCTCCCTGCTATTAATATAAAAATAGAATGAGTTTATAGAGACTCATTAAAATCGTTGGCTAACTAATCCTGCTGGTTCCTGGAGCGCTGGGCTGTCAGAGGGCCCTACAAAACACTCTGCTGACAGCAGAGCATAAAATCATCATCAAACACAGGTGCTTTTCCTGGTCACAGATACACAGTCCAGTCAAGGGTCAAGGTCAGCCACTTCTTGCAGGCATGAGCTCTCCACCTCGCACAAACATTTCCACACACATCAAGGGAGCAGGGGAGCGGGTCCATGAGGGTTGTGGGGATCCACTCTTGGTCATAATCACTTTCTACGTGTCTCCACAGATGGAGAGCAGCAAACCAGAGAGGCAGGTAACAAAACAGATGACCGAATAATCCAGAAAGTTTCAGCTGGGTAGACACACACTCACTCAACAGTTTAACTTTCCTAATAATGTTTTGCTCGGATTAATAATTAAATGGCCTTGTGTACTTTGAAAATAAGCCAACAAGGAGAGGTGCCAGAGAAACATTCACCAGGGTCAGACTGGAATGAAATTGACCCATCCACCATGCAGAAGAGCGAGAGTTTCTGACATTCAGTCCCTGTATCTTCTCTACCTTTGTTTAGTTCAACGTTTTGGAAATGGATTAGATGTCAGATCTGGAGAAAGTTTGCTGGGCAGACTTAGCTCTACTCCACCCAATCCAGTCACTGTTCTCTCCGGGCTAGTGACCTTGTCTTTGAGAAGGGAGGAGATTAAAAGTTAGCAGAGGGTCCCAGGGCCAGAAGACTGGAAGAAGCTCACGGAGTGTGACAAGGTGGAACAAGCTGTCATAGCAAGACCTGGTCCTCCCCAGATCAAAAAGGCAGGTGCATCCCAGGATAGTGGAATGCGTTCCTCCAGGCCCCTATCAGGCTTGCAGGAACCTGCCGCCTTCCCACTCTCCTCTTCCTGCCTCCCCCTTCCTCCGCCTTTCCTTCTATCCATTTTCATGGACCAGCTGTGTTTCAGGTATGTGGAGGTGGCAGGAATAGAAAGATAATAAAGAGTCCCTAACCTCATGCTATTAACCAGCAAGTCCAAGACCAAACAATTAACACATTCACATCACAGGTGGTGCCCACTCAGAGCCCGAGGGGAGCCGTGCAGCTAGCAGTTCTGGCAGCGATTTCTGAAGCAGTGTGGTCCTCAAGAGCCGTCCACCCAATGACTCTAGACTAAAAGAGAGCATGGCAATGACATTCAGTGTAAGAATTTTGACTGAATCCTGTCTGAAAAAAAGCTATTAGAAGGCAGACTGGGGAAGACTTTGGAAAATTATATATGAATTGAGAGTCGGATGATTTAGGTAATTACCACTCGTCTTCTGAAAGCATAATTATTGTGACTACACTGGGTATCTGCTTATTTGCCAAGAGTTGTGCACTCAAGTTCTTGGAGGTCATGTCTACATCTCACTTTGATATTCAGTAGAAAAAAAAATGTCCACAGTAAAATGGAAACAAGGATAGCATCTGGAAGAGGGATTTGAGTTTCAGTTGTACTATTCTTGTATTAAAAAATGGGAAAGAATTCTCTCCACTGGCAAGCTGTTCCCTAGGACCTTGAATTGAAGAGAGTGTGTCAGATGACTACAAAAGAATCATGTGCCAGGAAGTTCTGCGTGCTGACAAGTGCCTTCTCTTCAGTCCTCCTTCACAGGAAGGAAACCGAGGACTGGAAAGGTGAAGGGCTTCACCATGTCACACGGCCAGCCCCAGCTGGGCCCGATCCCAACTGGGCTTTAGACCTGAGACTTTTGAAGGCTTCTCCTACTTTGATGGGGAGAAGAGAGGTCTCTGGCCATGGAGGCTGGGGGCAGAGTAGGAGGCATGGGGAAAGGGTCACACCTCATCCATGGACTGGCAACTGTCTGGGGACAAATCAGAGCCATGAGGCAGGGACTTCTGTGAGGAGCAACCATATCTTTTAGGAGAAAAGTTGCTACAAAGCTGCTGCACATCATTAAAGGTGGCTGGAGAAATCACCTTATGCTGTTTGCTTTCAAAGGGTTTCTTTGTCCGGATCTCCTAGTGTAGGAGGCATATGCTACTGACCACTCAGGACACGCAGTGAGAGTGGAGAGGACCCAGGGAAGGGCAGGGTCACATGGACCTTCCCTAGCCTCTCACCTGCCTGTGACCTGGGTCAGACAAAGCAGAGGGCAGGGTGTGCACAGCCAATGGCCTCTCTGGAGAGGGCCCCAGCCATGGCCTCCCTCTGACCAACCCTCTGACCTTGCACGTGACCAAGCCTGGCAGGGCCGCCACATCCTAAGCCGGGATCAGTGTCGGTTCTGCTTGGGTTTTGTGAAAGGGAAACTCTGGAGGAGCTGTGTAGAGTCAGGAGGCCACTGACACTCCAAACATGGTCTCGCTAGGATCTGGAATGAGAACAGCAGTCACTTCTTTCTGTGACCCTCCCTTAAATCTGCTTGTCCTGTGAAGGCAGAGCCTGTCAAGCCTCTGTCCTGTAGGTGCTGTGTGCTCAGGATTTGCCCTTTGCGCCTTGGCATAAAGGGCCCCCCAGTGCGGAATTTGGGGCCTGCCTCTGGGAATTGTTTGTAAACAGACACAATCGTGCCAGCTGATCTCAGGACATATTTCTAGAACTTGCACAGCATGTGGCAATCACAGGCCTTTCCTCGGAAGACAGCAAGTTGAGGTCCACTCTGCAGGCTGCTGTGAAGTAGAGTCTAGTTCAACTAAGGGAAAGGGAACAGGTCCCACATGTCAGAAAGCTACAGAACGACCCAGCTTTAATAACCAGAGGGGAAGGAGCATGGGGCATGGGGCCAGGGGAAAGTCGTTGTTAGAGTGAACGTGTTCACGGGTGCTTTTCCCCCCCGAGTTCTCCCTGGGCCCTGGAGAGTCCCCTTCTCAGCTCCAGCCTGCACTCCACCACCCGCTGTGAGCTTCCCAGGGGCTGCTGCTACTTTCCTGCATAAAAGCTCCAGTGTCCCCACCAACCACCACAACTGTCTTCCTTCCTTGGGCTTCTCTGAGTCCTGAGATGCTTCCCCCACCCCTGCCTGGCCTGCCCAAGCTTTCGTAAAGGCCTCTGTGATGCTCTGCCTCCCTGCCCTACGTGAGCAAATGCACACAGTTCACCAGGTACAAGGCGCTCAGGATTTTCTTCTGCCCACTTTTCCCAGACTTGTCTGCTACCACACCCCACGTGTCCGTGGTGACAGTCACACAGGCGTCTCTAAATTCGCACCCCGTCTTTAATACGTGGGGTCTGTCCACACCTCCTTTCTCCCTGTTCTCCCATCTCGAATGTGATTCCTCTTAGTTTAAGAGTGAACGGAAGCTTCAAGACTCAGCTCAGATGTTACAGGTTTAGTGGGACCTATCCAGACCACTGTCTTTCACTATACCTCCCTTTCTCCCCCCCATCCACACACACACTCTCTCTCTTTCTCTCTCTCTCTCTCATGTCCCCAGCTCACTTCCAAGCCATTTGTCCATCACCCCTTCTCTGGCTCTGTCCACACACCACAGGCTCTTTCTAGGTGCTTTTTGATGTGGAAAGAATCTAAAGGCCCCTCACCAGCAGGACCAAGTTTAAATTCTACCTTTTCCAAGTCTTTCAGATTCCAATAGGCAGGAGTCTATGACCTCCAAACTCTGTATCCGATAATGTCTATAAAGTTACTTTCTTCCTGGACATTTTCTAGGATTTAGGTTTTT
Organism: Solenodon paradoxus; assembly: GCA_004363575.1. Lineage (NCBI taxonomy): Eukaryota > Metazoa > Chordata > Mammalia > Eulipotyphla > Solenodontidae > Solenodon > Solenodon paradoxus. The sequence continues at coordinate 98,525 of RJWH01001360.1, forward strand.
ACCCCACTAAATTACAATATGCTTTAGGGAAGGCACACTTTCTACTCCCTTCCTTCTCCCATCAGACCTCATTTTGTTTAGAAAATGATTAGTCAGCTGGGGGCACAGCCATGTGGCTTCAGCAGCTGAGTTGGCTGGGATGTGGACCATGTAAGACCCAAGGACCCAGTTTCAGAACCTGGAGCCAGAGGGGATAAAAACAAAAACAAACCAAGCATATAAATAAAAATGCTTCTTCTCTTTTCCTTCCTTCCTCTTTAAAAAAAAAAATAATAATACTAAGCACACCTTGATGGCTCAGTGGTTAAGTCTGTGGCTCTGGAATGGCGTAGTCCACACAAAAAGCCCAAGGACCTGGAGTGGGAGGTTAGAGTAGGGGCAGCAGCCAGCATGAACAACTAAATGGATTGGTTGGGTAGATGCTTCCTCTCTGCCTGCCTATTTGCCTTCATATCTGCCTGCTTCTTATTCTAAATAAATCTTTAATCAAAAATTATTTCTAAAAATTAGTCTACTGGTCCTTTAAGAAACCAGTATTGATTGTTTTAAAAATCTCTTTGCTTATAGAGAAAATTTAGCCTGACGACTGACTTTGTTTGCCCCGGCTCAGAGCCTAGTTTCTCGAGCTGAACATGCTGAGAAGTTGCAGTGCAGCCACGGCTGGTAGGATCAAGGGTCCTGGCCGCGTGCCCTGGCCGTGTGCCCACATCTCTTCTCCTGTTGGCCCCTACCCAGGCCGGGCTCCGTTTCTCCTCCCGGGACCAAAAACACAGAGACAACCCAGGGTCACACATGGACACCTTCTGCTTTTCTGTGGGTAACTCTGTGAGTGCTTGTCTCCTACTGTCCCCATAAACGCCTTCTGGGAGCCACCACTCTCTGACTCCATGGTCCTGGGTCCCAGAGCAGCAATTTATATGCATTCCATCTTTCAAAGTGACCTTGGAGAAGCCCAGAAATGCCTCTGTGTGTAGAGAAACTCTCCCGTGGCTTCTACCTACCTCTTCTTTTTCTTACTTGTCACCTGGAGTCCAGGGGCCTGGGAGTCTTTAGCAAGAATGGGGGTAAACTAGGCAATGACCCCAGGCTGTCTGATAGCCACTGGCATCTCCCTCCTCCTTGATGCCCCTGCCTTGTCCTTCCACTGCCACCCTGCCCCAAACTGCCCCTCAAAGACTTTGGCAGAAGGGTAAGAACTCTATGTGGAAAGATGGATTCTGGGTTCAAAGTCAGGCTGGTCTTGGTAAGGTTCCCACAGCCTCCCTGCCCTGACTATACAGGTTGGATTGGAGCGTTGGTGAAATGGGAATCCAAACCGACACAGCTGCTTAGGGCCATGGGGTGGCCTCTAGTTAAGGATGAGGCCAGGTCGGGGACAGATTTCTGCAGACAGAAGACTGATCCAGGCGGCCTAGAAAGTTGATGAACTCCAAGACTACAGTCCTGAGGGCTGCAGAAATGAGGCCAGCCAAGCAGCCGAGAGCATCTTGGGGTCTTAAGAGCAGGTACTGGAACTCAATGAAGTACCTGGGTTCTGGGGCAAGAAATAAAATGCTGGATCATAGTGGGGTAATGCTGAGTCATCAGGCAGTGACTGGTCAAGCCAAAGATTCTAACAGATTGACAAGAGGAAACCAACAGGGGCGCTGAGTCCCACCAGGCATGCCAGCTACAGAATAGCCTCACTGGTGGGCTAGAACCAGGGCATCTCCCTTTCTTCCACCTGGAGCCAGGACTGGGCCAGCCTGGGCAAGGTGCTCCCTGCACCAGACCCTCAGAACAGGCCCCCTCGTTTGCACACTCCACTCAGTAAGTGCCTTGCACACACTCAGTGAACACTTACTAAGCAGGTGGCCCTTGGACAAGTCACTGGGGACAGGAGGAGGATGCAGGAACAGCCTCCCCACTGGGAGAGCAGTCCGTCTTCATTCTGCCCAGACTGTCATGAACAGACCTCCTAGCATAGCCTCTGGATTAATTTTGTTTTAACAAACACCAACGCATACAGTGCTTGCCATGTGCCATGTGCCATGTGCCAACCAATTTAATCCTCAAACAACTAAAGTTGGTGTTTCTATTAGTCCCATTTTACAGAGAAGAAAAGGGAAGCAGAGATGTTAAGTAACTTGAAGGAGATCACACAGTAACTGGTTAGTGATAGAGCCCTGATAAGTAACCAGACCATGGGTGCACCCTAGTGCCTAATGGTTTAGTTCACCAGGCTTAATCCACACATATTCTAAGGGCCTGGGCTCAATACCTGAGGGCTCAGAGAAACAACCAAGATGAACAACAAAATAAAATGAAAAAAAAATTCTTCCTCCTTTCTCCTGTCTGCCTCCTTACCTATATTCCTGACTGTACCTTTCCTTAAAAAAAAATGAAGCCAGGTCTTCTGACTTCAGAGCCCATGCTTACACTGACTGATATGAAGGCCAGAGGATCCAGAGACACCCCTCCCCAGCACTTAAGCACCTTTTCCCACCCCTATACTTCCCAGCTAAATCCCAGATGCTGGTAATGACTAGTGGGTCTAGAACTGATGCCCACTTGTTTGCATGTCTGTGAAATACAAAGGAGATACCAGCTGGTACAGTGTTGCCTTCTAGAACCATCTCCAGGCCTCCCAGATCTGCCATCTATGTGAGGGCTAGTCCATGGGCAAGCCTGCTGGACCCTGTGCTCACAAGCACCCCCATTTGACTTAATACTCTTCTGTTAATACTCTTCTGTTGCCACCGTGAAAGTCCCAATCACTTGTGAACATGGCTCTTGAGTTTGTTTGCTTGTTTGTTTTGCACTGGTCCTGCAAATTGTGTCTGCTGCCCATTACCAGACACAGTCGGGCCTCCTTCCTCACCCTCCCTCTCTTGCCCACAGGAATTCAGCTCTTACAATCTCCACAAATTCTTGTCATTCCTAGGTGTTAGGAGATCCTGCAGGTAATTCCAGTTCTTAAGAGCCTCTTATCTTAATCTGTTTCCCTTGAACCTGATAAGAATTCTTTTTCCTAAGATCTGAAGGACCCACACACCACCCCTCCCACACTGATGCTATAATCTCCCCGCCCCCCCCCAACCCCCCTGAGGTTAAGGCTGGGATGCTGAGGTGGGGTGTCAGCAAAGGGAAAACCCACTTAAAATAAACATCCTGGTCTAGAGTAAAAGACACTCCCCACTACATGAATGCATGGATCTTGTTTAGATTCTGATTCAAATCAATCAAATGTGAAATGATGTTTTAGATAAGGAAACTTCTTAAGTGATATCAAGGGGTGATGCTTTCTTTCCTTCAATGTGAAAGAGGCAATGTGATTCTGGAAAATACCCTTATTTCTTTTAAAGATGCACAGTGAAGTATTAAGGGGTTTAAGACATGGTTTATGGAGTTTGCTGCAAAACGCTTTAGAAAAGAAAGAGGGTTGGAGGAAGAGGATGTAAGTATGGCACCGTACTGATGCTTGTTGAAGTTGGTAACTAGACTTCTGTTAGGCTGGCCCAGGGACAAAAGCAGCAGCGGCCATGCCCGGGAAAGGCCAAGCCCGGGGTGGGGGGGGTGGATGACGTCAGAATAAGGGATGCAACCCCCACACCTGGATTCACAGGGCCAATCCCAATCGCCATATGGGAAGCCCGTGAAATTCCTCCGCTTAAAGAGCCGGTCCCCCTTTGTTCTGGGCGCGACTTCCCAGCCCGCGACTTCCCGGCCCTCTGCGGACTTGGGAGTTTCGCCCGGGTGTGCAAACCCCAATAAAGCCCTGGCTATTCGACATTTTTTGTCTGATTGAGCTTTTCTCCTCGCGGAGCCCAGAAAAACCTTACAACTTCTTTTTCTCTTTGTGTGTTTAGAAGTTTCACAAATGGTTAAAAGTGAAAGTGGTGGGAAGTGTGTGGGGGGCATGGGGAGCATCCAGACCACTATGCTTGAACGAAAGGGCTCTGGGAATCTGGTTTCTGAATGAGTTGCTTTTTCTCTTCTTCGTTTTAAAGGAAAGGTGCAGGCAGGAATGAAGGTGAGCAGTGGCAGGCAAGCAGGAAGACAGAAGGGTAAGAAACATTTTATTTTATTTTATTGTTCATCTTGGTTGTTACCCCCACCCTGGGACACGAACCCAGGGACTTGGGATATCTGGGAACTGTGCCCAACCTGCACCAAGTTGCTTTTAATGTGTGTGGCCAACACTCCACTTTGAAGAATCCTCCAAACCCGAATCTTCTTGCACCATCCCCACTCACTCTCCTGCCTGGCCCCTCTTGTGATCCATAGATTGCGGGGATCCCAGGAGTGACAGGGACTCAAACATGTGGCTTCCCTAATTTTAGGGCCCCTGAATTCCCTCCTGCTCTCCTCTGGCAGCAGAGCTGGCTCCTCCTCTCCCTCCTCACTGCCTCGTGTCAGCCTCCTGTGATTACCTGACCAGCGTCTCTTCTTCTTTAGCCCCCAGAGTCCACAGTCCAGCATCTCTCTAGTAGATCCTGAGCTGTTCTTGAATAATTTTCTAGAATCTCTTTTACCTTCCTAACAGACTCGCATTTCCCCTGCTTTCTGCAGGTTTCTAGCCAGTCCCTGTCAGTCAACCCCGGTTCCTCTCGCACTGCACCTGTGCAGACACAGTGCTAGACTGGGGTCAGCAGTGAATGATGGAACCAGCCTTTCCCCAAACTTTGAGAGAGAGAGACCCAGGGAAAACAAATAACTCAACATCAAAGAAACTCTGACAGGATGAGGACCAGTTTGAAGGAGCCGGGAAAGGCTCCCCTAAGGAAGTGACGGCAGGAAGGAACTTGAAGGAGATGTAGTAATTAGTTGGGAGGCAGGAAAGGGCCTTCCAGGCAGAAAAACAGCGTGGTAAGGCCCCTAGGGATGGAAGGCCGCACAAGGCCAGCTTATCCACAAGGCGAGCCCAAGATGGAAAGCAAGCATCCTTTTTAAATTGACATGAATTTCTAAGCATCTGGGAGCTGGATTCTGAGCTGGACAGTTGCAGGAATAGCCTCCCACAAGTCTTCTCTCCCTGCACGCAAAATCCCTTTTCAATGTGACTGTCTCTCATGACAACACGAGAAACTACTTCTCTCTTCATGGGATCTGGACCACGTTATATGGCCTTTTTGGTGAATAGGACAAGAGCAAAAGTGACTCAGGTCCTCTGAGTCCATCGAACAAGCTGGGTCCTACCCCACTGAGGATAAGAGACACTACACATAGACTCATCATAATGCATAGATTCCAAACTGGGACCAATTGGAGGATCACCAAGATGACTGGGGTCAGGGATGTTCCTGCTGGACAAGGGAGAATAGTTTAATGTAGATTAATGTTGCTAAATCGGCACAGTCCTGGACAAGGAGACCTATGGTAAGTCTAATTACACAGAAAGGGACTTCGGCTGTGTCCACTTCACCTGCATTTCACGTGAACCTTACCGTGCCAGCCCAGCAACAGAATCATGACCTATAGTAGGTGTTTGTTCTTTTAAGTCATTAAGATTTGGGGTAATTTGTTATGAACAGCTCACTAAAACACATCATCTTTACATCAGTTACCCCTATCTACTGCCCCTGTGAACAAACACTGAGGAAACACCAGGGACAGAATGATAAAGGAAATCTCAAAGGTTATAATCGAGTGAAGAAGGTAAAAAGGTAATACTGCAGTTTGAAATGAGCCCTATGAACAGCGCTATGGCAACGGAGAGAAGGAGAGATTCCCAGGACAGAGAACGTTTCTGCAGGACCTAGAACTTCAGCTTGGTCTAGAAGGGCACAGATATAATCTTAAGTGACTACAGAGGAACAGAGTTAGTTTCCCTAGGAGAAGAGAGGAGAAGAAAGCCAACATGTTCAGGAAGCAAGGAGCAGCTGGTGTGGTCTTGATTGGTGAGAGATAAGGCTGGAATGAAGGAGGCCAGCCATTGAGGGTTGAGGACTTGTAGTTGATAGATTAAGCAAATAAAAATGCAGAATTCTCAGCAATATTTGGGAGGTACTTGCCCTAAACAACTATGTGTTGTTTGCAGCTGAAGTTCAAGTTTAGTTGGCGCTCTAGCTGGTAACTCTAGCTGGGGAGGTAAACTCAGATGCCTGCAGAGGCCAGGAGTTAGGTCAGTAAATAAGGAGGGCTGGGTATGAGGAGACAGTGGGAGATGGGGACCTCATGTTCCACTGAAGGGACCGCCCATCTAATCACCACATGACAATGCAGGTCCAGTATTACCAACTCTTCCAATTTCTCAATAAAATTTGAAACTTTGGACTTGTATATAAAATAGCTTAATTATTTAATGGAAATAGAGACAAAAAAAGAAAGAAGAAGAAGTAAAGCCTGTGTGGGCCAAACAAAGTCTATCTGCCAACTATTTCTAGCTTGAAGAACCCTGGTTTTCACCCTCCATTTTAAGTCTGAAATACCTGGATAATTTATTTTAATGTAGCAATATAAGCCTGTAAAAAAAGTCAGACAACATCAAAGAAGCAAGATGACTGTGAAAGGTTTCTTTTTCATCTTCCCCTGAATCCTACCCACTCCAATGAGGTAACCCCACGACATTCTGGGCACAGATGTTAAGGATTTCAAACATTATTCTGTAATCTGGAGACTGGAGTAAAGCCGGAATGTTCGAATTCTAGGTTTATATTCTAGTGGACTGTGCAGGTATAGACAAGGACATTTGTATGTGATGATATATAAACAAGAAAGTTTATTGCTGTAAGAAATTTAAAATGTCTTAATCCCCATTGTAGAGAACAACAAACTGTGAAATATTCATGTGACAAAATTCTGTAGTAGCTTAACTATATGAGCGAGATATTAGTGTATCCAATGGTAGAGTCTCAAAAACATCCGGTGAGTGTAGAAAACACATAAAATGATTTTCTCTGTTTCCATCCATCTCTATGTATCCATCTATCTATCAATTTATCTATCTATATATCATCTGCTATGTATTGGTTTCAAGTATAAAATCAAGGGCAAATGGGAATCTGCTTGGTTAATTGTATCGGTTTTCTGTTGCTGCAGTAACAAATTAGCAAGTGCTTAGTAACTGGAATGGACACAATTTATTATCTTAAGTGCTTGGGTTAGAAGTCTACATGGGTCATCAAGGCGTTTTCCTTCCAGGGACTCTAAGAGGAATTCTGGCTTTTCCAGTTTCTAGAAGCTGCCTGGATTTCCTGGCTCCTGGCCACAGCGCACCAGCTCTCCTCCATGCCCTTCCCTTCCCCTCCCCTCCCCTATGGTGACGATGGGAACAGTCTGGAAAATACAGAATAATCTCCCCATCTCAAAATCCTGATTTTACCTGCAAATTCAGATATGGATGTTATTCAGTCAGAAAGATCTTTACCTGAGGAGAAAAGGAGAAAAATGAGATTGAGGGAATAAACCAAGAGAAATAAAACTTTATCAGGAGGTCTTTTTTTTTTTTTTTTTTTGACACAAAGGTGCAGGCAGGGATGAAGATGAGTAGGCAGAGAGGAAGAAAGAAAAGGAAGAAGCATTTTATTTATTTTATTTAGTTGTTCATCTTGGTTCTTCTCCCCAACCTTGGGATGCAAACATGGGCCCTTGGAATATGTGTGGACTGCAGACCTAAATGCTACTCCACCAGAGAGTCCCAGGTCTAATTCTTTAAAGAGTTATCTGCAGCCTGGTGGCTCAAGTAGCTGAGGCAGCTGAGGGGCAGACCATGTAAAGTCTAAGGACAGCAGGTGTTAGTAATATTATTCCCTGTATATCTGTATGTATACATACAGATATATATATATATACATATATATATATATACAAAGAGAGAGATACATAAATAGATAGATTGATTGATTGATAGATATGTTAGCTCCTTGATTATTATTATTTCTTAATTCTAAATAAAGGAGAATTGGGGTTAGGAAGGGAACACGCTCCTGCTGCCTACCTCTGAAAGGTGTACTCTGCTGCTGTGTGAATCTAGAGGGGAAAATTGACCTTTTTTGAGAAGGGAGAGCAGGACTGGAGCCTTCAGATGAAGGGCCGGCATGCTGGCAGGCACTGTCACGGCTGCACGGCTACCGGGCCAAGCATGGGGACTTTAGTGACCCTCCTCTTCTCCACCCGGTCCACTCCCCATTCCTGGCAAGCTCTGCTCATCTCTGTTGTCTTTCAAAGCTATGCTCTGTGTCAGTAAATATAGGCAGAACTATAGTTTGAAATGGTCCAACCTTCATTGTTATGGGATGGCTGAAACGAACTGAGGACCTGATGTTACCTAAGAGGTGTCATTATCTCTCAGTAAATCTCTTTACTTGTGAGTAAGCGCACAGAGAAAAGCCTGATGGTTTTCCAGTAACCAAAGTTACTTTATCGGAGAATGTTTCCTGGAGCACTGGAGACAGGAACGGGGTGTTTCTTCAGGAGGGAAGAGCCTTTTTCATCCTCCCACCTCCAGATGAACAAGGAAACTGAGAAAGCAGGCTATTAGGAAAGGAAGGCGAAGAGTAATTCTTTTCTTCTGAAAAGTAGTTTTAAAGCATCCCAACTCCCCAAGCCTTCATACACAGAGACACATTCCCCCTCCACCTCTCTTGTTTTAGAAAGAATATGTTTTCTGAATTCTGCCTTTCTGGGCCTGTTTTTTGTCTGTCTTTTGCTTTACTTTTATATTTACTATATTTTATTTGAAGGGACGCACCAGAGCAAGCGGGTGGGGGCTCCAACTTTCTTTGTCAATTGTGGGACAAAGACTGTGTCGGGTGGGAGGACCCAGCAGCACAGAGGGGCTCCCATAGGACCACATATGGTGCCTGTGGAGCAAGGAGAAAAGAGTTTGCATTCACTCTAGGGACAGTCAATTTCAAGCTAAAAACTTTTGCCAGCTCCTGTCAAATGACTTCATTTCTAAAGGAAGAGCTGCATTAAGATACGTCCCTCTGAGTGCTTTGGTGGCTTAGTGGTTAAGTCTGTAGGACACAGTTCACTTGTATCCCAAGGACCGGGGTTTGTGCCCTAGGCCCCAGGGGAACAACCAAGATGAACAACTTAAATAAATAAGCAAACAAATAAATTAATTAAATAAGGTGCTTTTTTTTTCTCCTCTCCGTTCCTATGTTCCTGTCTACTTGCCTTCATACCTATGTGCACCCTTCCTGTAGAGAAAAATATGTGTCCCTCCATGAATGTATCTAGATTAGGCTTGAGTGTACTGGAGAAAATTGGTGACTGAGCCTTCTTAAACATATTTTCTAGAGAGCTGTCACTGTCTGGGGCATTTGCAGACTGTAGCAACCCTGTTGGCGGCCCACTCAGCTTCCACTTCTCCCTTCCTTGCTAATAAACTCTGGTTTTGTTCACGTGTTCCTCTATTTTGAAGCTCAGAAAAAGGTGACCCCACCCCCAGTTGCAAAGGTAATACTGATTATTCTGAGCCATTGTACTGTTTCCCTTCCCTTTGTCTGGTACTGACTTAGGGAAGGTCATGAGATGCAATTCTGGTCAACAAGTATGAAGAGAAGCCTTTTGGAAAGAGGGATCTATGAAAAAGACACAAAATGATGTCTTTACTATCTGGGTTCTGTGTCTAGATGAGTCCCTGCAATCACTGCAGTCATTCTATCTGCCTAAGGATAAGCTTCAACACAAGGAGAAGGACAGAACCAGGGGTCTTGAGATTCTCCCCTGGAGCCTGGATGACTCTGGACTTCCTAGTATGTGAAACGATCATTTTTTTGTTGCTCACACCACATTACAATGAGGTTTTGTTGCTGGGTCAGAGACCATGCTGACTGATAGCCATAGGTCAATTCACTTAATCTTCAGCCCTGTTCCTGAGGCCTCCATCTCCTTGTTACAGATTCAGAAATGCATGTTCATTAATGTGGCTGACAAGCATCTTAGTTTACATTCAATTCAATTCTGGCTTCATGAATGAAAAAGGACCAGGCATTGCACTGACTGCTAGGGCAGAATTTTGTTCTCTAGTGTCCAATACAGTGCTTGGCACATAGTAGATATTTTGAACAAATAAACTCAAATCCCAGGTTGGTTTTTAAAAATCCTCTGCTCCTACTTTAGAAATAATTGAGAGCTTCTTTTTCCAGCAATATGGCAGACTAGAGAGTCTTTAAAATTCTGTCACTACCAAATGCCTAAAATATCTAAAAATACGCAAAAATGTTTTTAACTTAAAAATGTACTGCTGAGCTGTACACACACCTGCATACATGCACAGAAAAGGGAAAACAGAAAGGTTAAAACTCAAGCAGTCACACAGATCTGGAAAGATGAGTGAGTGAGAGCTGGAGCTGGAGGCATAAGGGGGTTACCATCCGTTTCTAGTGATCACGGGGCTGAAGGAACAGACCAGGAATGGTAAAATGGAGTTGAACTTCTGGGAGCTGATCTGGGTACGCCATGAGAGCACTTGCTGAGAAATTGCCATCTTGGTTTTTGCTCTTAGTCTGAGAGGAAATGAAATGTGTCTCACCATAAGCCAACCCTTGACTCAGGTTTGGGTTCCAAATTCATTGTGCTTGCATATTCTGAAAAACTTCAACTTGAAATTTTCATTTAGATTGATCCTGGGCTGAGTGATTCTGGGAGCCAAAAATAAGCAAATTTAAATATTCTGGAGGGGACCACACCATCCTCAGGATTCCAGCTGATAAGGATTCAATAAGTAGAAATGCATGCTTTTAAAAACAAATCACAGAGCACTTAGGGAGGCACAATGTGATGAATGAATACACAGAAACAGATGTAATGAATGAATACACAGAAACAGCACGTAGAAGAATCAGATTATGAAGACTTTAGGTATTGGGAAGATCAACTAGAATATAAATGAACATTTTTAGCATCGGTGGACTGAGGGAAGGAAAAAAGTCTTGGGGCAGGAAAAAGGGAAGAGAATGAAATACTGAACTTATATATTTTTAATACTGTTAACGTAGATCAATTACTTAGACAATACGATAATATATGCCCATTGTAAATATTCTAGCAATGTTGACTATAAGGAAAGTTGAAATAAGCAAGAGGAAAAACAAGCAAACAACCACTGGGTGTCTCCAGTAGAAAACTATGCATGTTTAGAGTATATCTTTGGGATTATCTTATTCTAGCCCATCATTTACTTTGATCTATTTTATAACTCTGTAAAAAATAGAGACCTGATAAAAATGCAAAATAATTCTTACCTGTCAATATGGAATTCTGTCCAGTGAGACACATAGCCCTTCCTCCTACCCTAGAAATTCTAGAGAAAAAAAAAGAAATTTTGCATCCTCTTGCAAGTTTTTTTCAATATTCCTGAACTGTAAATTTTCGTCCTTAGAATCCTTTGAACCAGTTATAACATCTGCCCAGTCCTCTCATTAATAAGGACTTTAAGCAGTCTTTAACATGTGTTAATTTTATATCTGTAGGAGAGTCACAGTTTTGTTTTGTTTTTTTAAAGACTGACCTTCAACAAAAGTACAGTGAAATAAAATGAAGGTAGAAAGTCTCCTGTCTTGACCTTGGAAAACTACTCATGACCTGGTATCCTGGAGAGGAAATTAGAGGCAAGGCAGTGAGAGGTCACTCAATGTAACCTACTTCCAGGCAGAGTCCAAATGTCCCTGAGGCCACTCCCCAGGTTAGTAGGCTGACCATATTTCCTTGAGACAAAAACAGGCCTTTGGGATGGCAATAACGGAACGGAGTTATGCATTGGCAACTAAGGTGAGGGGAGGAGGTAGAGCAATCTGTGCGGGAGCAAAGCAGTCAGGCCAGCAACACATAAGTACTATGTAATGTCCATCAACAATGGACATGTAATGGCATGTGATCCAGTGGGATATCATACAAACAACTGGGGCCAGTCGAAGGAATTTTGGCACATTAGGTGAAAACCAAATTTGGCTCCCCTATAAAATCTCTGTAAATGTCCTCCCTAAAACACATGCTGCTTTAACCATCCCAGTGCCAGAAATGCCCAATAACCACCACGGTGCCAGAAATAATCCCTTTAGTACTTATCTGTGGCTTGACTATGTTGTAATCTTCTGCTCCTCTTAATGAAGCAGGAGATCACAGGTTAGGGGGAAATCTTATTCCCGCATTTTCTGTTTCCTCACAGTCCTCACAGGAGGTGGGAACAGCAGTAGCAGCTGTGGCTGCCATAGTCAGCGCTGGCCAGAGCTGTCTCTAACATGAGGCAAAAGGGGCAGCTGTGCTTGAGCCCCCTCAATAGACTGGGCCCAGGGCAACTCAACCATCCCTTTTGTCCCACATCTATTAAAAACAGGACAAAATTGACATTTATATTAAAACAACAGAATGATTGGGAAATATAAAAAAAGGGCACTGTCCCATTTAAAACTGTACGTGTGGTCTGCGCACAGGTGAGCCACATTTACCCAGTTTTCTTTGCTGCAAGGGTTCTGGGGTTCGAACTTGAGTGTCTTGGGGGATCCCTTCCCCAGTGTCCTATGGGAAGTGAGGGAAATAGCATCTCCTGCCTGGTGAGGTCTTGTCAAGGTTAATGAGTTAATAATAATGTTCAAGCCACTCAAAAAAAAAAAAAAAAAAAAGAGAAAGAAAAAATGCCTGGTCCTTCGGTGAAGCAAGGAGGAAACAACTAAGATGAACAACTAAATAAAATTCTCTCCCTTCCTGCTTGCACTTAAAAAAATAAATAAATAAAAAAATAAAGCCATGTGCCATGGTACAAAAGAGTCTTTTAAAAAAGGTTTGTTTGTTTTGTTTTTTTAAAAAATTTAATTGCATTTCACTTTCTTGGGCTTCACCACAAAATCTACACTTTTTACAACAGAAGGCCTTGGCAACTTTGCACCCAGCAAGTGTATCGGTGCCTTTTCTCTAACTGCATGTATTAGCTCATGTCCGTGTCACTATTCACTGAGTGGTGCACGCTGCCATTTGAGACACACTGCTATTGCACAAAGTAGTTTTCAGAGGATTAAGTGAGTGAGGAGCAGAAAGGGCCCCGCAGCAGGCACTCCCTGTCCGCAGACGCACGGGCTTTTAGTGCCTAGGATGGAGTCCCTCCGGGTTCCGGGAGGCCGCTCTTCTGTTCCTCCACCAGGGTCCTCACTGGAGTCCCAGGGAGGGCCTTGGAGCATGAGAGTCAGGCCCTGCTGAGGGGAAGCCTGCAGCTGAGCAGACTTGCTTTCCCAGGACAGGGAGGGCAACAAACAGGCCCCCATTGTCTCTGCCTGGCCCAGTGCTGGGGCACCAGAATTTTAACTTGTTGTCCATCTGTCTCCAGAGATGCAGGGGGCTGAGCGGTGTGTGGACTTTGCAGTCATGTCTGTGAGGAGATCCGCCCAGGCACTTGCTGGGGTGTCACTTGGGGAAGGCTCATCCTCTCCCAAACCTCAGTTTCCCTGTCTGTGTGGTAGCAGCCATCACAGCTCTCTCTAAGATATGGTGAGGGTTTATCAGGTGCTCAGACCTGGGCTCGGCCATTGCTGCATCACTTGTCTTTTCTGGAAGAACACCCCTTGCTCTACATCATGGCTCTGAGAATGGGGAATGAGCTTCTGGCCAGCAGGCATGAGTAGGCCTGAATTTTCTGCAGGAGGAATAGCAGTCGGTCCTCACCAGGGTTCCTGGGGGCTGGGTTACTGGGGTGGGGGCAGCGACAACACAGGGAGAGGTCCACCAGCTTCTTCCTCTGGATGGAAACTGTCCTCTCTTGGGATTTACGAGCTTCCTGGTAGACCAGGAGCACCCTCCCTACCAGGGACAGCATGCCACCGGGACTGAAGCTCCCTGAAGTGCAGGAGAGCTTGTGGAGTTGGGTGTGTTCCTCCACTTTGCTGTCTGCCTCTGTCACAGTCTCTGATGGGACAGCGAGTTCTCACCACTAAATGCACAGACACACGTTATGACAATAACGAAAGCCAAATCAGGGAAGGTTCTGAGGTCAACAGAGATGACAGACATGCCCTTCTCTCCTTCCCATTTCCCAAATGGCCCCAACACCCAGCTGTCCGGTTGGGAGGAAGCCCTCAGAGAGGGACCTCTGAATAAGTCTCAGGTCAGCCTGGGTCAGTCAGCTCCAGATGTGGCCATTTTCTGCCAAGATCTTCAGACTCAACACATCCTTTTTTTAAAAAGAGAGGAAGGGAAGGAAGGAAGGCAGGCTTACTGATTTATTGATTTTAGAGGAAAGGTATAGGCAGGAATGAAAGTGAGCAGGCAGGCAGAGAGAAGAAGAAGCACTTTATTTTATTTAGTTGTTCATCTTGGTTGTTCCTCCAGTCCCAGGACATGAACCCCAGATCTTGGGATGTAGTGGACTGCACCCAACCATGATTCCACCGGGGCACATCATTTTTTATTTATTAATTTTATTTTTGTTTCTTCTGGCTGTTCCCCCATCTCCCTGCCCCAGATCTCAAACTTGGGTCCTTGGGCTTTACATGGTCCACAACCCAGCCACCAGCTTAGCATTTGTGCCACCAGGGTGTGGCACAACCTTCAAGACAGTCTGATGGGGATATTGGGAATGGCGGTACCAGGAAGGACTCAGAAGTCAGGTCCAGATTTCTTTGTGCTGTCTCCCATTATGACTTCTCTTGCTTTGGCTCACATTGGCCCTTGACCTTTGTTCTGCTGTTGCTGCCTCCTGTCTCCTGTGTCCAAGAAGCAATGCCCCATCTCTCTCTCAGTATCAGTGGGTCACCCAGGGGCCCCGGGTGGGTTCTTCTGCCATAGGGTTCTCTGCATTCCCAGCACAGTCCTCACCTGAGGCCACGGAACCCGAGCTCTGGACCTGAGACTCATTAACGGGACGCAGCATGGGGCAGGGTTGGGGGGACCCACAGCTTTCCAGTTCCCCACCCAGCCATGGGAAACACTCGTGATCTGGAACCTAAAACCTGAATTTGGGAGACAGACGACCCACTTACTCACTGTACAAATCTGGGCCATGTACTTAGGCCCTCTGAACCTCAGCGTGTTTGTTTCCTGGAAAGTAAAATAAGATTTTCCTTCCCTGCCTCACAGTCCAAGAAGCTGTGACAGTTAAAGAAGTATGGTTACAAAGATGCTCTGTGAAGAAGTCTCTGGATGGCAGTTACTTGCTTTTGGAAGGTGGTTTCATTCATGGATTCAGAGATGTTAGGCACGTACTATGTTCTGGTAACTTCACTCAGCACATAGGTGAGAAGGCTGGGAAGTGGCCACGGGAGGGGCCGCTGACAGGCAGCACTCAGCCTGGGGGTCCTGGGGGCTCTGATGCGTCTGTGGCTAAAGCGCCAGAGCCTTTCACCCTATGGAGGATAAAGGAAACCCCAGTCACTCTCGCTGGGCTCAGGATGCCCCAGGCTGCGTCATGTCAGCTCCTTCCCTGGGTTGTCCATGTGCACAGAAGTATGTAATATGACCTCTCGCTGTGGGTATGGACACTGATTTGGAGTATCGGTGTCTTTTTGTTTTCTTTTTTCTTAAAGAGAAAGGAAGGCAGGTAGGACTGAAAGGAGGAGGCAAGAAGAGGAAGAAACACTCTACCCATCCAGTATTTATTTTTCAGTGGTTCCCCCGCATCCCCTGGCCTCAAACCCGAATCCCTGGGTCACTTGTGGACCGCACCCCAGGCACTGACTAAACATGTGAGCCACCAGGGTGCACCTCAATGTCCTTTCTAACAAGAGAGACTGCAGGAGGGAAGTAGAATGGACAAACTCAAACTGAGTGTTCCCTCCTCGCCCACCTCAAATCAGATGCAGCAGACCTGACGTCCTCTACACTGTCGGTCAGTCCCCAGGGGTTGGCATCCACCTCCGCACATAGAAATGAGGTGGTGCAAAGAAATAGCAAAGGGAGAGATTAAGAAACTAGGACTCTGTTGGGAAGCAGTGATGCTGTTTTAGATTGGCATTTGCCTGGCCGTGGACCCTCAGTCATACAGACAGGAAGGACTACATTATACGAGAACACCATACACTCTGCATCTTACATGAATGTGCACGTGGCCATCCAGGGTGTTTGGAGATGGAGGAGAACATCCTAAGTACGGCGGGTGGGTAAAGTAGATACTGAGTCCATCACCAACTCAGCTGGTTGCCAGTGACCTGACTCTAGAAACAGACTTGACCTCCCCATACCTCAGTTTACCCCTCTTTAAATTGGGACTATATAGTACCCAATGTGAGGATAAAGTGAGGAAAGCACTGTCCACACTCTTTGATAGTGACCTGGAGGGAAGTAGTCATGGGACTCTCCCAGCACCATTTCTCTCCCCTGATTCCTGTCCTGCCCATGACTCAGCACCTCTCCTCCCACTCAGGGCCCTGGATTCCATACAGACTCTCTCTCCTACCAGGCATCTGGCCCACAGAATTTGCCTCCCTCTTTGGTCATGGGGAGCATGTCCTTGGCTTTGAGAGTGATTTCTTAAATTGTCTCCCACAATTGCAAGTGATTCAGCCGTTGCTTAGGGATTTAATTAACCAGCAATAGGAGACTTGAAAGAGACACCCCACTGTTGACTGGGAGCAGGGTGAGCCTGGAACAAAAAAGTAGGTCCCAGAACTTCACTGTCCAATATGGCAGTCCCAGTGGTCACTGAACACTTGAAATGTGGCTCTCCAAAGTAAGATGTGATGTAAGAATAAAATACACATCCGATGGAGTCTTGGGAAAGGTCATATTTTGCTGTGACTTGGGCGTCATTCTTGAATGCTGTTATTATTGGAAGAGGGCGCCCTCAGGCAGTTGACATTTCTGCAGAAATGCTCTTGCTATGATTGATCTTCTGGCTCATATTCTCCAGAACCAGGACTCTTCAGGCTGTGATTTATGATGTGATGATAGGTTCTGACATCCACAGATTAGAATGTGTTCCACCTTTATTAACTACTTAGTTTTATTAATGGGACTGCCCCAATCCTATTTTAATATGAGAATGATATTGTTACAGAGAAATTGCAAACTTAGAGCATTCAGCAACTAGGAAAAATTTTTATATGTCAGCATAAAAGTGAATTGCATTTATTTTAGTGTGTAAAATAAAAGTTACTGCAAAGAAAGATAAAGTAAATTGTGATTTAGTTTACACATTTGCATTTTTATATAATTTTAAAGTAAAATGTAATTTTATGCAAAAAAAATACACACCAGAGTTTGAAGGTTTGTACAGAAAAAAAGAAGGTAAATATCTCATCAGTACTTTTTTAATATTTATTACACATTGACATGATAATCTTTTTGACGTATTGGGTTTACTTTTCTTAGTGTGACTCCTAGAGAATTAAAAATTACCCAAGTGTTGGGTAATTCTGTTGAAGTGGCCATGGCTTAATAATGACTTAATAACACCCCAACATGTACACAAAATGACTTTCACATAAATCTCCTTTCACCTTGATGCAGTAGGAATCAGCACAACCAACTTTCAGTAAGGGAAGCAGGACCCCAATCCTCTATGCAATCTGTGAGCTTTCCGGGCTGCAGTTGAGGGAACTGGGATATGATCAGAGCCCTGGCTTGGGAATCAAGTAACCTTCTGGTCTTTGCTACATCACTCAATAGCCGTGTGACCTTCGACCAGTTTACCACTCTTCTCTGACCCTCGTGCTTTACTTAAAAAGAGAAAGATTGGATTCTTATTTAAGGTTGGGAAACGAGCAGTCTGTTTAAGTCAGAGATTTGTTAGTGTGTTTTCGACAACACAGTGTTTTATGGTTTATTTATTTACATACACGTAGGTGGAGGCTTGTGTGCTCCTGTTTACTGGGGCTCCTGCCATCCACCCACATCTCTTGGACTTGAACTCCATCAGGTCACACGGCTGTATTACCTGCCTCAAAGCTGGGAGGCATTGAGGTGGGCTGCAAATTTGACTCCAAGTAAAAGGACTTCATGCCCTTTGCAGCAGGACCTCTGGGGAGAGGTCTTATATGGTGGTCGCCAATCTACTCCAGGACAAATTTTTGTTTCTCCTCATCCTTTTCTGTTTTTTTTTTTGTAACGATGTTACCATCTTGAATTCCAACAAAAGCAATTTCGTATTCTCCTACAGAATCACAATACATTGCAAAAGAGATGAATTGAAAGCTAGTGACTGCAGTAGCCTGCTTTAAACTCTAGGCCATGATGAAAAGCGGGTTCTCAGTTTTAAAACAGATGCAGTGAAAATTCTAATGTTGAAGTTTTAAAATTGGTTGGAAATATTCACTCCTGGATATGAACATGGAAAGTTTGCATCCCTGAACAAAAATGAGGAGCGTGTGATTATCATTTTCTATTCTTGGAAACTGGGGGACGTAGAGTGTAAAGGATCTGCCAAGATCTATATTGTCTTTGTTATTAAAAAAAAAATTTAAGTTACAAAAAAAATTAAATGAAAAGGAAACTTAAAAATAATTGATTTAGCGCAAGTCTTTTGTTTTGCTGATGAGGAAAACAGCACGTCGAGGTCCTAAGTGCTTTCACACTGCAGGTGTCAGAAGTTTAACATCTGCCCTGGAAAATAAGAAAGAAATTAGATAAAATATAATTATTCTTTATTCGAATCTGATACATATTTGTAACTCCTTGACACGAACCCTAGGTAGAATTTTTTTGTTCTTTTTTAATAGTTCAGTGGGGTGACACTGAGAGAGAAATACTGGTATAGAACTGCCCTCGTCCCCTGTGCTGTGCTCTCCAAAACTCGCAACAAAATGTGAGTGAATGTAACCCACACGATGCAAATGGGTGAGGCAGACTTGGAGTGTGAGCTACTGAGCGTGCATGCTAAGCGCCAGCCTTTGTCTCCTTCACCTTGGCAGTGTGAGAAAGAACAATCCGATCTGAGGGGGGAAGAAAACTCATAAATAAAAGGGGGCGTTTTTTCCGGAGGGTCAATCTTCCTAATGGCCTTCTGCCCAGAAGCCCTTTCTTCTTAGCTAAACCTAAATTCAGGATCAATTGAGTAACCTGACTGAGACCCTGGAGGGTCTGCGGAGACCACAAAATGGAGCACATCCTGCAGGGTGCAGTCTGGAGTCTGTCCCGAGAAACACAGTCAGGGAAACACCACACGAGATCTGTCTCCAAAGGGAGCTGGCCACAGGCAACTCAGAAATGTCTGGAGACATGATCACCCCAACACTACTCCCAGGCACTTCTTGCTAGGAGGGAAGTCTAACCCTGGCTGCATGGCTTGTTTCAGGTCAGGGTACCTCCTTGTATTTTTCCAGACACGTCATGGTCATGCCTGCTAATCGCAGGAAGCCAATGTCTGAAAAGACAGATCTGTTGCTCCCCTACAGAAATATAAAAAGGTACATGCTTGAAGTTGCCTTGGGGATTCACGTGGAAGCAAAACCAGCCTTTGTACTGGGCAAAAGTCAACCCAAGCAACCAAGATCGGGAGATGATGAAAATGCATAGTAAGTGCGTTTTCCTTTCCTCTCCTCCTTGGGAATCAAGCTTTCCCTGCTATAGCATCATGTCCTTCATTCTCCATTTCTCCAACAATCTACTCGCCCTTCACAAACCCCACTTCTCCCACGAAGCTTTCTCTAACTCTCCAACCACAGGATTTCCGACCTCACTACCTGTCTTCTTTACCATGTGAATGCAGACTTGGGCTGTTTTAAATTGATTCCTCCACGTGCACCTGAAGCTACGACCAGAGAGGAACCCTTCACAGACATGGCTGTGGGTGACCCTGTGACTGAGCCAAGCACAGAGGTTCTGAGGGGATCAGGAGAGCCCAGACCAGCCTCCCTGTCCCTTTCCCTGCCTGCTCCAGGGCTTTGCCATCAGCAGACCCCGACTGGGTCTTTCTTGGCCAAACAAGATTGTATGATCAGTGCTTCTTTCTCCCAGAAGCCCAAGAAAATGAAGACATGCTTATTTTTTCTTTTCTTTTCTTTTTTAGGTGCAGGCAGGAATGAAGGCAAGTAGGCAGACAGGCAGAAGAGAGAGGAGGAAGAACATTTTTATTTTATTTTCATTTTAGTTGTTCACATTGGTCATTTCTTCTACACGTAGGACTCGAACCCAGGAGTATGTGGTCCTGTGTCCTTCGTAGGCAATTGAGTAACTGCTGCTCCACCAGGGTGTGCCATGCAGTTTCATTCAAAAGATAAAGTTTCAGAAAAACTGCTGTCCAAGGAGGTTTATGATTACAATGACCATGATCCAGATGATAACAACATCATCAGAAAGCCAAATCTTTTCCTGCTGGACAGTGAAAGTAGACTATTAAAAAAAAAAAAAGGAAGCAAAAGAAAACCTTCTATGGCCTTCTGGGTGTGGTTGCCAGGTACCTAAGATGTCTTTTTAAAAGAGGTACAAATAGAGTGAGTTTACACAGTGCACAAGTTAAATATTTTATAAAGCAGGTACTAACAATAAAAAATAGAGTACTGTGCTGTACACTTAACATGGTTAGATGATACATTTTCTGTATATTCTGCCACAATCATTTTTTTTTTAAATATAATCTGTGTATGATACCAAGTATTAAATAAAACTAGAGAAAAAAGAGCAGCAACTTGAAAATGGACATTGTGAGGGCACAAAATTAGGGTGAAAGATGGCCTAAGCTCTTTCGCCTGATGTGCATACAATCAATAAGATGATGGACAAAGAGGGACGGCCATACGAATTCAGCGAGTAATAAAGGTAGTCTTCTCTTAAGAAATCAGAACTCTATTTGGAATTGACATGGAATGGAGCTATATTCATTAGCTATCTTTTTATTTATATTTCTCTGGCCCTGAAACAGAAGATGAGGTGGATGGAGAGATGCAATCACATTAAATTATAGAATATGGTGCACCGTGATGGAACAGTGGTTGGGTCAATCACCTCCAAAGGAACAAGGACATACCCCTGGGTTCCAGTCCCTGGCCCTGGGGAAAGCAACTTGTGTGACAATTAAATAAAAATTTTAGAAAGGTGCTTCTTCCTCCTCTTTCTTCCTGCCTGCCTGACTGCCTGCCAACCCTCCTTCATTCCTTCCTGCACCTTAAAAAAATAAACGAATGTGTAACTTCATCCTATTTCCCCTAAGTTAAAAGTCAGAACATGCCAAGAACATAAAATTCCATCCCAGACAATGAGTTACGGGAAAAGGGGAGGGAACAGGTCAGTGTCTCATGGGCGTGTCTGCAGAGAAATTAAAGCTCTGGAGACAGATCTCTTGCTGTAAGAAGTCCTTTAAACACTTTCCCTTTGCTGCAGCCCTTCTCCAACACATCTGACTTCAGGTGGGAGGGGGAGGAGACAGCGAAGAAGGCGGAAACACGGAGGCTCGTGAACTGGAACATGGTACTTTCCAAACTGAATAGTGTTCCATTACAGTTTGTTTATCCACTCATCTACTGAAGGACTTCTTGGCTGCTTCCAAGTTTGGGCAACTATGATAGAGCCCATTATACATCCATGCGTAGGTTTTCGTGTGGATGTAAATTTTCCATTTTCCTTTGTAAAAACTAAGGAGTATGCGGCTGGAGCAAATATTAAGTCACTCCACACTCAAGGTCACGTGTTTTCTCCTATGTCATCTTCTAGAAACTTCATAGTTTTGTATTTTATTTTTAGGCCCATAATATTTTGAGCTCATCTTTATGAAAGATAGGCGGTCTGCGTCTACATTGATCTTTTTACATGTGAATTCACAGGTGTTCCACACGCTATCTTTTCCATATATGGGCTTAAATAAATTTTGGAAGAATAATGCTGATAACTCCTAGTAACATCTCGAGACACAAAGGTAATGGCAGAGTTGTTTGGGAAATGGCCATTCCCTCAATAAAGATTCTCCCAGGTTGATCCTTCCCACCTCTGCTGACTTGAACCTGGGACTCTGTAGACATCTGGTCTTCGAGCCAGCAGGGTTCCAGTCTGGCCTCCCCCACCTGCATACCCAAATAACCACTTACTAGCATTTTTTTTTTTTTTTTTTTTTTTTGAAAGGCTGGAAGGGAGGGGAAGAAGGAACATTTTAAGGAAGGAAGAAGGAGGAGGAGAAGGAAGCACTCTTTATTTGTTTTTACTTCACCGTCCAGGGTATCTTTCCATGGTGGTCTCAGAAGACCCCACCTCTCCAGTAACTTTGAGGGCGGAAGAACAACACAGGAGGAAGCCAGGGTGTGAGAGGGGAGAGCTTCCCCACACCCTCGGTCTTGGGACCTCTTTTTCCCAGCAGATGACGACTCCTCTCTCTTTCCCGGTGGTGTGCGTCACTGCTATTTGCCTGATCGATGGACTGATGGGTTAATCAGCTTTTATGGTGACAAATGAAAGTCATTTTCAAGTGGTGGGATATTTAGGACAGTGTTCAGAAAGTGGCCCTGGGGATTATAGTTATAGCCAGGAATCACAGCATGACCTTCGCTCTGCTCAAGACCTGAGTGTGGCCCCGGCTGAACCAGTGGTTTTTCTTCTTCCAACCAGGAGGCTGAGAGACGTATTAGTTACCTGTGCTATCAGAAAGTCTAAGCTATTTGTTTTCTATGTGTTTTCTCAGCTCCATTTCTTTTCTGTTTTGTCTAGCTTCCTTTGAATTTATTGAGCACCTTTAATTATTCCATTTTATCTCCATCATTGGCTTAGAGGCTGTGTGTCTCAAAGAAAAAATTTTAGGCATGTTCTTGTGGAGTAGCGGTTTGGTCAACTGCCTTTGGTGGTGCAGTCCACACACATCCCAAGGATCCTGGTTCGTGTCCTGGAGCTGAGGGGCACACCAAGATGAAACAAAATACAATAAAATAAGATAAAATAAAATAAAATAGGGGGTGCTCTGGTGGAGTAGCAGTTGGGTCAATAACCTCTGAAGGAAAACTGGCCACATTCCCCTGGATCGAGTTCCGGATCCAGGGGGAACAACCAGTGTGAACAACTAAATGGAAATAAAATAAGATGCTTCTTCCTTATCTCCCTGCCTGCCTGGCTCTGCTTGTCTTCATTTCTGCCTGTACCTTTCTTTAAAAAAACAAAAGTTTTGGTGGTTGTTTTCTATGGCTTACAACATACATCTATCAACTTAGTCAACCTTCAAATAAATTTACAATTTTATACTCCTTTATGTCTAGTGAAAGAAGCTTCAAACAGGTCCTCCTGACCTTTGTGATGCTTTTGTCACATATTTTACTCCCATTAATCAACTGTTAGAGAGATTTCAAGCAATAAACTTTTCTCTTATGTTTACCCTACTAGTTATCATCTCTAGTGTTCTTCATTCCTTGGGTCGAGCCAAATTTTCGTCACCTTTGGCTTAAAAAAAATCCTTTAGCATTTCTTCTAGTGCATGTCTACTGGTAAAAATCCTTTCAGTTTTTCATGACTGAGAAAGTATTTCTTTTGCTTTAGTTCCTGAACAGATATTTTCTTGGGCATAAAATTCTAGGCTGACTGTTTTAGGTCCTGTAAACATGTTGCTTCTTTGGCTCTAACTTGCACATTTTCTGACACATTCCTGTACTTCCCTAACCTTCTTTTCTTCACTCTGCTGTCCATTGTCTTCTGACAGCTTTTAGATTTTAGTTTTTGTTACTACTTTTCAACAGCTTGATGATGCTGTGTTTTGCTATGGTTTTTAGTATGCTTATTTTGCTTGGAGTTTATTGAGCTTCTTGTATCTTTAAGTCTATAGTTTTCATCAATTTTGAGAAAATTATAGCTACTATTTTTCAAACAATTGTTTGATGCCCCTCCTCTCCTGGGATTCAATTACAGGTATTTTGCAACACTTGATTCTGTCTCACAAGTAACCAAAGCTCTTTTTTATTTATTTATTTTTTTAATTTTTACTAAGTATCTTCTCTTCGGACAGCTTCCACTACTCTGTCTTCAATTCACCAAAAATTCTTTCATGTTATTTGACTTGCTCTTAGCCCATGCAGTCTATTTTTCATTTCAGATATTGTTTTTATCATCTCTGGAAGTTCCTTTTGTATCTTTTTCGGACCTTCCATTTCTCCCTTCACACACATAAGTGTGTTTGTTTCTATCTTCTCAGCACGTGGAGTATGTTTATAGCAACTATTTTAATATTCTCATCCATCCTCTGCTGCGCTCATCCACCATCATGCCTGGGTCTGTTTCTACTGACTGATTTTTCTCTTGGTCATGGGTCTATTTCCTCATTTTGATACATACTTGATCGGTTTTGCTTGGTTGTAGCATACGTTACTGTTATGTTGTTGCTAATGGATTTTGTTATCTGCCTGGTCTGCATAAAGGTAGGCCCTTGGGTCCTGCAGCACTTGCCAGGAGTTTAGTTAGGGTGGGTCCTGAGCAACGTGAGTCTCAGGCTGATGACACCCTTCTGGGGACTGACGCCTGTGTATTGTGAGGTCTTTCCACTCTGGCTAATGAGCTCCAGGAATTTGGGTGACTCTGACTTTCCATGTTGGCACAAACTCACCCTCCCCTATAGTATGGTCACACACACGCACACACGCACATTAGAGCTCAGCCGAGGATAGCATCCGCAGGTCTTGGGTCCTCTCTGGGCTGCTTCTCTGACTGCTTCTCAAGCTCTAGCCATCTCCCCTGAACCCGACTCTCTTAATTCCATAAGAACCTCCTGGCTTTGTTGGGGGATGTGTACATTTTAGCATGGTGGGCATGGAAACCCTCTGCCAGTCAGCTGAACAATCTTAGGGCCAACTTTCCTGCCCTCCTCTCAGGGACCACAGGGCTGTGCCGGTACGGCCCACAGTCTGAAACCATTGTACCCTAGACTTTGTCCAGGTTAGGCTGTTGAGGGTAAGAGAGCAGACCCCCGGAGTCCTGGACCTCCATCACAGCCCGAAGAAGTTCTCTCAAATCAGGACATTCACACCATGGTGTCCTCACTTAACAGCTGATTTGGGTCATTTTTTATGTTACTGCATAATTTTGGTCAACATCACTTTAAACTGTTTTTACATCCATTTGCATAACAAATGACCCTGATTTGAGTCAGTCTTCTTCTCCAGGCTGCGGATAAAACTGCGAGAATACCACACACCATCCCTTCCCCAGAGCCTTTGCCCTACAAGGGAAGGGGGACAGGAGATACGGAATCAAGGAGCAAATTCTGGAGCCATAAGAACTAAGAAAGGGCGACACTGAGAGGGTGACAAGGGCAGCTGTTGAGATGGCTGTGTAGGATTTCAGGAGCAGCAAGAGCCCCAGGAAAGCACTGAGTGGACCTACTGGAGGACCAGGGAGCAGATCAGTGTGTCTGGAGTAGAGCCAGCAGGCAGGAAAGTGGAACCAGATAAAATCAAGGTGGGAGACAGAGGAAAAGAATACCTAGCAAGCTTGTGACTTCTCTACTTGATTCTACTGTGATGGTAGTGACGGACTTACTCCTGTTGAAACTTTGTTTTTGCATTTAAAAATATTTTCTCCTAACCCGGCACTAAACATCTCCGTTTCCTTCCTCTACGTAGAGTGATTTCAATGTGACCGAACTCCAGGTCTCGAGTGAGAGGGTCAGAGGCAGGTAGCAGAGTGGGTCAAGGTTCTTATACAGGTCCTCCTCCTGCTCTGCCTGTGCTGCTGACAACTCTCACTGGGACGCTAGGCCACCTCCCCACACAGCCTGCAGCCCGGGAATGGCTGGTGGGTACAAAGACCTGTCTCCTTGCTTCAGGGCAGGACAGACTGGTGGTCATTTGATATCCAGAGCTTCTGGGAGGACCAGGCTGAGGTTCCATTTCTCCTGAAGCCACATTCCTGTTGAGCTTCCTTCCCTTCCCTAACTTGATCCCCCCACTTTCAGGATTCTTCTAGAACACTACCCAAAGTCACCTGCATAAGAATCCCCCGCTTTAGTCTCTCCCTTAGGGAACGTGATCTAAGACAGGTATGAGACTGTGAAGATTCCTGATTTACTAATCCTTAAGAAGAGTTCTTTTTAAAAACATTGTGCCCACTGAGGACAACTGGAAGCTTCTCCAGTTACCACAAAGGGTAGGGCTCTCAAGAGTGGCTGGAGGAAGGAGAGGGACCATGAGAGTCCCTAACTCACAGGACTTGGATTTGATACACCAGTCTTGGAAGACAAGGGGAGCCAGACCCCACTGAAAAGGACGAGACATTTGAAGCTTCCAGGTGTGAGGCGTGTGGAAAGAAGGAGCACTTGGAGGTGGAAATGAGGATTCAGACCAGGGGAGGAAAACTGGGTATGAACACTTCAGTCATGTTTCTTTCCTCTCTCCTCTGTGGAGAAAGAGATCATCAAAAGGGGAAGCTAGAGAGCAGCGGGGGAGAACACACACACACACACACACACACACACACACACATGGCATTCATACACTCACATACACACGGACACATATACTCACACTGCACTCAGCAACACACAACACACACACCGTACACACACCACACCCACACTCATACACACAGACACACACACACTATACACACACACTCACACACTATACACACACCCACCTACACACAACACACACACACCCCACGGCACACACCACACGCACACACACACCCTCCACTCTGCCCTCTCCCACCTCCGCTCCTGTGAAGACAGGCTCTTAGAGACCAAGCTGGGTATGGAAGTTCCCTAATAGTGAGTGGGCAGGTTCCAGCCAAAGTAAATGTCAGGCTCCTGCCAAGTGTGTCTGAAGAGGCTGAGACCTAGAATCATTAACAAACCAACCAAACGTCAGGAGAGGCACAGGGCTTGTGCAGGAAGACAGGTGTCCAACTTGACAAGGACCTCCTCCATGCGTCAGCCCAGAATAGTTACATGGAATGTACCCTGAAACGTCCTCCCAAGTGGAACACTGGTCCTCTGACACTCAGGGACGCATGCCTAGAGGCGCGTTTCCAGGGCTGGGCATGGGCTCACCCAGCTGGTTGGAGGCCGGGGACTGCTGAGCTGTCACAGTTCTTTCCAGCTCCTGGTGCATTCAGGACGATGATCTTTAGCTGCTATTCCTCCAAGAGACCACTGCTCTTAGTAGGGGGTCATGGTGGTTCTTTCAGAAGAGGACAGTGAAGGTCAGAGCAGTCAGATAACTTGCCCAAGACCCCTGAAGTGGTGATAGGCCAGGGGCTGTTCCTTGCTAGAAGGGGGATGTTATCACCCTTTTTATTCTAGGGCACTGCTCCCCACTGCCTGAACACAAGAAGCATATCCTTCTCTGTCCAGTTGCAGCTCTGTTGTCCTCAAGACGGCTGTCTGCTTGGTCATAGGGAGATGCAAGGTGTGTGAACATTCCCTGGAGCAAAGGACCAGAGCCACAGTCCCTGGCTCTGCTCATAGGAAGTGAGTGGGGCCTCCAGCCCTCTGGATTGTTCTATCACCCACCCCACAGCTGCCCCTCCCTGACCCCAGAGCTGCCCATCTTAGGGACCTAGGATGCCAGAATGTCTTTTTCCTGTCTCCTTACCCTACATAAAGTATCATTAGGAAGGCAAATGCTTGGCCTGAAACAAACACTTAACACATCCCAGAGACAAATTTTCATTTAATTCTTGTTAGACCAGCAGACGTCTGCCGCTTTACCTAGCAGGAATAACCGAGAACGGACACAGGAAGAAACCTGGTTCAGGCTGGCTTGCAGGTCAGGTGCTGGAAGACACAGGGATGGCACTGAGATTGTCATTCCAAGAATAAGTCAGAATAATTACCTCATTTGCAAGCTCTGACTCACAGGCAGAGCACTGATGGGCAGGCTGGGCCAAGCCACCCAACAGGCCAGGGAGGGGCTCTAATCCTCACCAGGGCGTGCTTGCCACCAAGCCAAGCCCAGCCAAGCCAGGCGAGCACAGCGGCCCTGCTGAGTCTCCTGGCTGGGGTGTGTGGGGCAAGGTGTGTCCAGAGGTGACGCAGAGGAACCTCTAGACCCAGGCCCACCTTCCCTGCCTAAGGGAAGGGAGGTGGCTTAGTCCATAGGAGAGCAGGCTAGGTGGTGGCTGAGGGTGGGGGCCCGAGGAGGATGGGTGACTTGGCTGCCGTCCACTCACATCTCCACTCCCTGGCACCTCGAAGCGGCTGATAGCCACGCCCGTGCTGCACAACTGCTGGGAGTCTGAGTCTCTGGAGGTGATCAGAGCGAGAAGTTTCACAACTCTGTCAGCAGTTTGGAGCCCTGACTCAGTTTGGGAAGGCGGAGAAACAAGGAGAAAGAAGAGAGTTCCCTGGGAAACACCGCCATCAGGGGAGCCAATTCTGGGTCAAATGTCAAGGCTCCAGTGAGAGAGGGCTTGCGTTCCTCCTAGTGAGCATTCTGTGCTTCCAGTTACAGAACGACACTGGGAACGTACCCTGAAAACATCCCCTTGCCCAACAACACACGTGCAGCCGCAGTCAAGCCTTAATGGTTAGCCTGAACGTGACCTTGACAGAGTGATCCTCAGCCAGGCGCCGACTGCAGGGCTGGGGGCCGCACACGGGCCGAGGCCACGGGTGTGAGAAGAGGCAGGTGACTCCAGCCACAATCTCAGAGAGCTGCTAGGGAAGAGCCCTGGAGGAGAAAACTGTAAAAAGAACTCTTTTCCTCTGAACCGCCTATAAAAGCTGACCGTATTTTCTTGAGACAAAAATGGGATGGGCTTTTGGGCACCCCCCATAGACTGGGTGTGAGGCAACTCATTTGTCCCTTTGCCCCATGTTACAAATGGTCCTGGTTTATGAAAAATGGGACAAAGTTGACAGTCAGGAAATACGAGAACAAATGGGACTCTCCCGTTTCAAACAGAACGTATGGTTAGACTACTATGGTTTCAGGCCAGAGGTGTACTTCCTCAGGCTAGAAAACAGTGTGCTGTTCCGACATAGGAACAGCCACTGGTGGGGGCAGCCTGGGACCCAGGGGTGGTGGCCACAGTCCTTAGATAGGTCCCTATGCCAACAGGCAGGCAGCCACCCTGCAGGTGGACTAGAGTCTTCTGTGGGACTTGAAAACATCTCAAGGCAAATCACATGGAGGTTAAGCCAGGGCAGGGGCGACATCTAATGTCAGGGAGCTCAGTGGATTCAGGCAGGCCAGGAGGTTTTCTGGAAAAGGGGCTTTTGAACCTGAGTAAGGAAAGGGAGAGGCTTCCTCTTGGGCATGACCTCCGAGTGTGTGCCATGCGGGCCCGTCGGCTGGGACATGCGTGCTGGCGGGCCTCTGTGATGGCTTGGTGGGTGTGCTGAGCTCCTGGCCCACAAGGCCGGGCATATCTTGGGAAGCTCCTGGTGTCTGCTGCCGGAAAGAACTGTGATCAGGTCCTGCCTGGCCACTGTCTTTTTGAGTAACTTACTTGACCTCTCTGAGTCCACAGGGCCCTTCTTTATAAAGAGCGGGCAGTCATTCCTTTACAGGTTGGACTGAGAGTTAAACCTGAAGACCCTTGGCGCAGCTGAAATAAGCCCCAGGGATATGGTGGAGGCAGCGCCTGTGGTCGGGGGTCTTCAGACTGGGCCAGCAGGACTGCCCACCTTGGGCCTAACTGTGCTGGCCTCCCAGTGCCCCTGGGAACCAACACGAATCCAGAGGGGACCCCCCCAATAGGGAGCGTGTGACAGCAGGGACACAGGAGCCCACAGTCCCACTTTGCAGTGTGTCTGGGCAACAGCACAGAAGCCTGTTCCGAGACTGCAGCCTTCCCCTGTCCCCGCCCGGCCTCCTGGGCATGGCCACGTGACTGAAAGAGGAAACCACACACGGGGAAAATGAGCAAACTTCCCCGCAGACACTGTCCTTCCTCTTGCTCTGTTAGCTGTGCACTCCTGTCTCAAGCTGGGCTGCAAACCAGGAAAGAAGATTCGAGGTCCTAGTCCCTGCCCCCTGGAGACTTTGGGCAGAACCTTGATCTTGCTGCTCCTCAGTGATCTCAGCTGCAGAGTGGGGTACTGCTGCATCCCTCAAAGAGGTGCAGTTAGTTAGGGTCAAATAAAACGCTGCATGGAAAAACCCTTAATGAACTAGGATGTAGGGATACGAGTGTGGGCGCGACAGACACACAGCATGCGCTCTCGCAGATGAGCACACCTGGGTGGGCATTGCCAGTTACAGCTATCTGGGCAGTAGACCACAGCTGGCCCTGCCCTGTGCCTTCACCCCCAACTGTGTCAGCTCAAAGAGCCTGGAACCCTGCGGACCCACCATGTCTGGGCAGGTCAGAGACGCTGGAATGGTTATTAAAGACTCTGAGGGACACAAGTGAGTGACATAACAACTTGCTGGTGTCAGGGTGTCCTCCCTTGCCCCGCGCCCACCCCCTCCAAGGTCTCAAGTTGTGCTGTCTTTTCCTCAACGAGGGAAACAAAGCGGTTGGGGGTGGAGGGGAGAGAGGGGGAGAGGAGAAGAAAGGAGGGGGAGCCGGGGAACAGGGGAAAGAAGGAGGGGATTGAAGAGAAAAGGGGAGAGTAGAGAGGAGACAGAAAGGAGGGAAGAGAAGAAGGGGGCAGGAATTGGGGGCAGGAGGCTGTCTCCCCCTCCAAGCTGCTCACCCACAGACCTTCCATACACAAGGGAGACTCACCAGTTCCCCTATCTGCTCTCCCTCAGTTCCCCTGCAGACACTCACAGTGCAAGGAAGGGGATGTGCCACCTCCATGGCACCATCCCA
This sequence comes from Solenodon paradoxus, assembly GCA_004363575.1. NCBI lineage: Eukaryota > Metazoa > Chordata > Mammalia > Eulipotyphla > Solenodontidae > Solenodon > Solenodon paradoxus. The sequence continues at coordinate 129,035 of RJWH01001360.1, forward strand.
GCCACCTGCTGAAGCCAGTTATTGCCACTTGCCTCTTGTGTCACTTGCTCATCCCATGCTGAGTTTGAACTAGCTTGACCTACCCATTTCCTTTCACTAAAATGATTTTCTGGCTATAAAATAATATGTGCCTGCAGAAAATTTAGAAAAGAAAGGAAATGATAAAGAAGAAAAAAGGAATTTTCCGTGAATCCACAGCTGCTAACATCTTAGGTGTATTTCTTTTAGGGTTTTCACAACCATGAAGCGTGGGTGAAGTGTATAGAGCTTTGTGCATTTTTTTCACTAAGTGTTGTGACATGAAAACTTTCCTGTTATGCTAAAATCTCAGAAAAGCATGGATGGTTAGGGCTGCCTCATGTCCACCACATGGATGTGTCTCATGTTATTAGAACAATTAATATTCAACCTTTAGGTGGTTTTTAATTTTTCCATTAAAAATACCACTGCTATTAATATCCTTGTGCTGAAGTGTCCATGTCTCTGCTTATTTCCTTAATATAAGTGACTAGAAATAGAATGATTGGGTCAAAAGAGTAGGAACATTTCAGAAAGTTTTGATACACAGTGCCAAACTGCCTACTTCCAAACTGAAGCTAAATGGCTCCAGCTGAGCCCTGTGACCAGCATAGGGGACGTCCATTATTTGACACCCGTTAGGAGGGTCTTTATGAACCATATTGGAATGTACGCTAACAGAATAGACTGTCCTCTGTTTTGTTGATTTATATGGCTCTGTTATATCCCCTTCTCCCAACTCATTGCTCTAATATTTCATTGAAAATGCATATTTTTTATTAGCTAGTAGCTTTGAGGGCATTAAAGCAAGAAAAAAATAAACCCCAAAACTCTGTCTCTGCACGTGGGTTATCAGTCACTTGAAGGCAAGAGGGTATGTCCTTTACTTTTCTTAAGAGATGAGCATGGCATGGAGAAATGGCGACGTGTATCTTTTCATTTCTTCATTCACTCACTGAACAAGCGTTACTGAGCTTCCATTGTGTGCCAGACACTGTCCTCGGTGCTGAGGAACCAGCTCATGGTGTAAGAGAAGGAGCTGGGGAGGGGTGTGCAGTATGTTATGAAAGCATTAGGAGGGACCTCTAGTTCAAACTAAAGGAATCAAGGAGGGCTTCCTGGAGGAGGTAGTGGTTGACTAGTGCTGAAATCAAGGAGGAGTTCCTGGAGGAGGTGGTGGGTGAATGGAGTTAGCCAATAAACAGTGTGGCTGTGGGATGGTTGGGTGTTTCAGGAAGAGACAGCAGCATCTGCAGTTTATAACAAAGGACGATGCTTGGTGGAGTTCCTTCTGGTTTAACAGAACAGGAACTCAGGGACAGAGGAAATGCCAGAGGAAGGGCCAGGCATGTCAGCAGAATGAAGCCCCAGCGGCACCAAGGCCTGGCTCCCACAGGCTGAGTCCCACCAGCTTGACTAGGGGATCACAGTTAATTCAGAGTCGTTTTTCATCAGCGGTTTCAGGAACTCTGGGCGGGGACAGGTGCATCAATATGTCCCCAAACCAGTCTAGGCCCCTCTGCATCCCCAGGCCAGCCTGTATCAGCAAGGTGCCAACACAGGCGAGCGCTGACCTGGTGCGGTGACCTGCCCCCATGCACGCCTGGGCCTGGAGTCTTGGCCCCTGCAGGCCAGGGCTCTTGCACAGCTCCAGCGAAATGTGAGGCAAAAGATCCTCTCGGATCTTGTCCCACTAGGAAGGGACAAGCCAGGTCACAGCCTCCCCCTAAATGTCCATTCGAGGTCTCTCTTCTTGCACACATGGCCCTGGGGTCCATCTGTGAGACCTGCTCCAGCATTTGCTGCCAGAGTGAGTCTAGAGCACCACTCTGGGCACCTGCAGCTGTCTTGAGTCTCCTCTCCAAAGACTTAGTTCTCAGGCCCCCTACCTCTATGTGCTCCTCTCAGGGTCATTCAAGCCCCTCAATAGTGGGGACCCAGCCCAGAGCCAGGTGTAGACCCTGCACTAGTCAACCCATGTCACTCAAGGGATGTCACATATACAGGGAGAGAATGGAGTCACCCAACATTTTTATCAAGGCATCGAACAACATCTCCTGCCCGGACAGCACAGTGGCTCTGTTTCGGTGCTCATGTCTTTTCATTCTGTTGGGAAAGAGGATGCAACGAGGATGTATGTTGTGTCCCGGTGTGCTGATGGATTGACATCCTTCAAACACAGAGAGCACTCAGAAATGGGCTAGGAAAGAAAAGCTTAGTAGAAATAGGGATGCATATGCAATCATAGAAGACAAATACATATGTCCCACAAGTATTTTTAAAAGCTACTCAACTCATGATCAGAGAAATGAAAATGTCACTTTATATCTTGCAGATGCGTCAGAATTAAGAATGATACCACCTGCTACTGATGAAAGTAAAGAGGGAAAAGATTTCTACACTACAGTATGAAATGTGAATTGCTGCCACCTTTTTAGTCATCAGACACAGCTTTTAAAACCTAATGCGCGTGCCCTTCAACCCAGCAGTCCATGGCTGGAGTCCTGGGCTGAGAGCAAAAGCCCTGCACAGAGGGTCCCAGACAGAGGTGTTTGCTGCTGCGTTGTTTGTAGATGGTAAAATGATGAAACTGAACTCCCACTGCTAGCGGAATCTTTGAATGGGTTATGGGAAGAGGAATTCTGTAGTCATTTTAAAGAATAAACAAGATCTATAGTAATGAACTTGGAGGGATTTCCATGAAATGTGATTAAGAAAATCTATATGCAAAGGTACCTGTGTGAAAATTGTGCGTGCAGGCATGTGTGCATGTATGTGTGTGCATGTGCGTGTGTGTGTGTGTGTGTGTGTGTGTGCGCATGTTTCTCTCGGCCTATTCACAGACAAGCACAGCCAATAAGACACAGTGCAAGTTTTGATGGAGTGTTTGGGGAAGTTGTTTATTACCCATGGTCTTCCCCTTTCCTTATTTGAAATAAGGGTGTGGTCCCTGGTGCTTTACAGTCACTGTGAAGATGTGATGGTGTGAAAGACTGCTGGGAAACTCCCTAACTCCTGTCTGATGGCCTGGACTTTGTTCCTGCAACAATAAACCCTCAGAGGATGGGCTTCTGCTGTGGGGTCAGAATCATGGGCAGCCAGACACCACAAGGGATTTTATGAACTTGAAGCAAAGGCATGAAAGTTGTTACACAAAAGCGCCTACCATCAGCGCACCCTTGTGGCTCAGGCTGCCGAGACGCTGATGTGCGGACCACTCAGAGCCTAAGGACCTGAGTTAAAGACGCTTCCAAGACTCGGATTCAAGACCTGGGACTGAGGTCAAAAGCCAAATGTGAACAACTAGATAAATAAAGATATTTCTTCCTCTTCTTCCTTTCTTCCTTAAAATACTTCTTCCTCCTCTCCCTTATTCTCTTTAAAAATTTTTAAAAGTCCTTAGTCTTGATTACCTGTGGTGAAGGTAGGGTACAGGAAGGAGGGGTAGGTATGTGCTGGGGATAAGTATCTAAAAAAAAACTGCCCTTTATGTGAGTCAAAAGAGCATGATAGTATTGTTTTTTTCAAGTATTCACTCTTATTTTAAGTTCCTGCTTAAAATGATTCCTCCCTGAGGTCATCCTGTGGTAGCTGACTCCCAGTGGGAGACAAGCTTCTCCTTTCATAGGACTGATAGGCAAAGGAAGGTGAGTGACTGAAAGGACTGGAAATTGAGTGGGGATGGAGTATCTCAGGGGAGCAGGATTTCATCTCATCATTTCTTTCTTCCTTACATAGTGATGATCACTTTAATTTTTATATTGGTCTTGTGTTACTTATACGATCAGGAAAAGCTCACAAAGCTATTTTCATTATGGAACAACACAAACAACTAAAAGGCCACAGTGAGTGAGGCAAGACAGAGTCGGAGGTGCTGAGGACCCCAGTGGGAAACGCTGCTGGGTGGGGTGCAGGGAACGAGGGGAGGTGTGAGGTGGGGGGACCAAGAGGACACAGTGAGTGACTGGAAGATGGAGAAGGCACAGGTCCTGGCTTAAATAAGTAGATGGAGCGATTACTCCTTGGGGTGAGGAGCACAGAGGAAAACCAGTCGACGAGTGGAGCCCATCATCTTCAATATCAACGCTTCAGTGCCTGTCTGCAGCGGATTCCACGGCATGTCAGGGCTGAGAAGCACCGGTGAAGACCCAAGATGAGTCTGAGGACCAGAACCAGGAAAAGTTCGGGCAGGAATGAAGATGAACAGAGACAGGCAGGCAAGTTGGGGCATTTTCTTTTCTGATTTATTTAGCTGCACATCTCGGTTGTTCCCGCGCCCTGGGACCCGAACCCGGGTCCTTAGGTTGTAGTGGACTGCTCTCTTGTATGAAGACAGAGAACCTAACTGCTACTCCACCCGGCGCAGTGAACCAGGAAATTTGAGACTAAGAAGGCAAGGTCAGAGAAGGAGAGGAAACAAAGGAGATCCTTCCCAGAAATCTAGGCGAGCGGCTGTTTCTGACATGCAGCACTTTGCTGGTTGCTCAAAAAATACTGATTAGATGACAGAAGAAGGCACCATGGTGTCGAGTATTGCTGAGGAGTCCAGAGAGATAAGGGTCAGAGCGTGTCCGTTGAATTTAGCACCGGATAGGCTACTTTAGCCCCATGGGGTCAGTCGTGTTGCTGAGAGGTAAGGAGCAAGGGGGTGACAAACTCTTAACTCTGGAGTCCTGGGCGTGCCTTAGACATTTCATTTTGAAAACGTTATTTTGTGATATTGAACAGTGATCATGCTCCCTACAATATATGATCCAGATTCTTGTATCAGTTGAAGGCCTGACCTGATGAGCTGAGAGCTTCTAATGCGCCGTCAGCTTCCTGGGACTGAATCCGGACCCCGCAGCGCCAAGTGCAACAACTCTGGGCCGGCCCCTCCCTGGGCCTGGTGAGCCTGGCGCCGGGTACGCGCCCAGCAATGTCACATACGCACGTGGGGCACGGAGACCTCCGCAGGAAGCAAAGAGCCTGGGAGCATCAGGGTCACAAACATTTTTCTGGCACAGTTCTATGCAAGTATTTTTCATGTGCCTCCTTTATAATGAAAGAGAAATGTAAAAGACTATTTAAACAAACAAGCAACAAGCTTTGCGGTTTAAAGAGCAATCAAGAAAAGGCAATGACTAGAGGCTGTAAGGACTGATGTTTCACGGACTCATGATGAGACAGTTTGCCTTCTCATGGCTTTTGGAAAAGAGCCTGGGAGGCACTGATCACAACAGTGCCTCTGAGGCGGGAAGGGAAGGGGCCATGGTTGATTTGAGGCTGTTGCTTGGACAAGCCTGTCTTCCCTGATGGGTGGAAGGCAGGCGTGAGTGAATGCAGATGCCATAAATCACCGAGTCAGGAGAGTGAGGAAATTCAGGGCTGACACTGTGATGTTATTACCAAAGTCAGCAAGGCTGTCACTGAGGGGCCGTCATGAGGCCACCACAGGGAAAAGAGGAAGAAATAGGCACAGGGCCAAGCAGCCTTGAATGGAGATGTGACTAAGTGGCCCTGACCTCCGTCCCCTGAATGCAGCACTGTTTGGTCACACCCGCCTGGCATTCTGGGGCTTGCTCTGGTCCTTGGCTGAGTTACTTCCCGCAGGAAGGGATTCTGCCCTTTCTCCCTCCATGTACAGAAACCCAACTCAGTCTGCAAGGCCCAGCTTGGGCTTGTATTTCCTGATCCAGAGGTTAGCTCACGTAAGGCCCACCTGTCCTGCAGAAAGCCTGGGTCCTGGGCTCTGGAACCGGCAGCAGCAACCTCTGCACCTCTGCACCCTCTCTCGGGGACCCCTGCAGTCGGGTCCTAAGAGTCATTCCAGGACAGGGCCTTGAAGTCTGACTTCCTGCTGAGCTTTGACTGGGGCCAGGATTCTGTCCAGTGTCCTTTCCTTCTGCTGCTAGGATCTCACTATTGCAGGGGAAGCACCTGTAATCCCTGTTTGGAAACATGTCTGTCTAATGGCAATGCTCCCAGATGGGACCCGCTTGACAATAAAGTTCCAGTGGAGTCAGGTCTTGCCAAAGCTGGTTTACATGCAGATAGAATCAGACAGTGGCTAGCTCGTTGGAAATCACTGGTCTTAAGCCCCACTGCACTGTCCTTCATCAGAACCCCATAGCTTCTATCCACAGGGTACCAATTCCACACTTCCTGGCACAGCTTTGGTTTAAATATTTTTTGGTTTGGGGTTTTTGGTTTTTTGGTTTTTTGGTCTTTAATGATTCCAAACATGTATAGAAGGAAGAGAGCACTGTAGAGATGCTTGTTTGCAAGACTCTTGGAAACAAAGAAGTACGTCTTACTAGATCTCCATATACAAAAATCTTGACTGCAAGTTCTTCTAGATTCTTTTTCTTTCTTTTATTTTGTAATCGTTCTACTATTTCTTTTGTTTACATGACAGTGTGAGTTTTAGGAAATTGAATTCACACCTCAGTCTGTATTTCACACCACACCCACCACCAGAGTCCCAGTGCCCTTTGGCCCCAAGCCATTCCCTCCTTCTTTCCTTTGTTCGCTGCCCGCCGCTTGATGCTCCTGGTAGCCGCAGTCTTCCGTCCTGTGAATTTTGTTAGAATTTGTCTGTCTGTTTTCTTTCTTCATATTGCACAGGTGAGTGAAAACGTCCTGTACTTTCTTTTTCTTTCTGGCTTATTTTGCCAGGCATAACTATCTACGATTCCATCCAGGTTGTTGCAAAGGGCCCAATTTCAGCTATTTTTTTTTTTTTAACAGCTTCATAGATTTTCATTGAATATATAGACCACAGCTTCCTTATCCAGTCATCTGTGGATGGACATTTAGGTTGCTTCCATGTCTTGGTTATTGTGAATTGAGCTGATATGAACACAGGGTGTAGCTATTTTTTTTTTCTGATTGGTGTTTTCATATTCTGTGGGTATATTCCTAAAGGTGGGGTTGCCAAATCAAATGGTAGCTCCATCTTTATTTTTATTTATTTATTTTTTTTAAAGGAAAGTTTCAGGCAGAATGAAGGCATATAGGCAGGCAGGAAGAAAACGAGAGGAGGAAGAAGCACCTTATTTGTTTTCGTTTAGTTGTTCACATTGGTCGTTCCCCCTCAGCCCAGGCTCTTGAACTGGGACCTTGGGATGCATGTGGGACTGCTCTCAGGGTGTACTAAACAATTATGCCACCAGGGTACACCCCATTTTTTTTATTTATTTATTTATTTATTTATTTATTTATTTTAGAGGAACCTCCACACTGTTTTCCAAAGAGCTTCCTCTAATTGACATTCCTAGCACAGGTCTTTTCTCTTTCCTGCTGGAGAGAGAAGGCCAGGCTCTGCCACCTTAGATCTGAGCTCTGATTTTTCGGTCATGCTGCTTTTCAGCTCTTCCACCTGGCCTTCCTCTGCTGCTGCCCATGCGATGAGCCCTCCCGGGTGCCTGGGTTCGGGCTCTAGCATGGCCAGCTGGGGTTAGGGGGCTGGCGAACAAGGATTCAACCCTGATGCCACTGTTGGGACTCAGTGGAGCTATCGGACAAAATACCAGCCCAGAGTAGCTAAATATTGGCTCCACACAGGAGAATTGAGCAAATACGTGCTGTAGTGAAGATGACAGAATGCTCATTATTAGTGAAGGGAGTTACAAACAAACAAGGAAAGGTAGAGCTAAAATGAATCCTGTGATGCAGCAGAGTTGGCCACGCTGGTAGGAGCACATGGTTTTCAATGATTGATGGATACGGAAACAGATTAGAGGAACATGCACGCGTATGCACATGTGTGCGTGTGTGTGTGCATATGCATCTGTGTGTGTGTGCTCCCTAACTGACCACTCAGAGGACAGGGGCCTAAAAGCAAAGAATGACACCCCTGTAGCAATGAGCACATCAAGTTTCTAGATCTTGGTTTCTGAACATCACCTTCCACTAAAAGCATGACTCCTTGAGGAGAAATGACTGATTTTAGGGCAGGGGCAGAGAAGTATGAGTCTAGAGTCTATTACCACGAGTAACAAAGAACTCAAAGAAAGATAGGTACACACTAAAGGACACAGGACACTAAAGGACACAGGACAAAAACAACTGGACTAATAGATTCTATGTCATTAAAGAAGTTCATATTGTTAACTTCTAACTAAAAATTAACAGTTTGTGGATTTATAATATATGTGGAAAAAATAAAATATATTGAAACAATAACACAAAACCAGAAATGGGGGTAAATATAGGTATATTGCTATATTTGCCATGCACATGAAGTGCTATAATATTTTGAGGTATACCTCTAATAAGTTACGGATGCATATTATAATTTCTAGAGCGACCATTAAAACAGATAAACAAATACACTCAGAGGAACAACTAAAATGCCAATAGAGAAGAGAAAATGGAACACTAAACAGTTTTGCGTCATACAAAAGAAAGCAGAAGAGGAGAGAAAAACGAAAAAAGGACAGAATCTCCTGAAAGTAAATAGCAAGACAGTGAACTTAAACCAGTTGCATCAACAGCAACTCTAAGTATAAACGACCGAGCACAGGTGAGGCTGGAGCGACAGGATGGTCTAGGAAAGGGCTCACTGAGAAAGCAGCAGTCGAGCAGACTCTTGCAGAAAAGTGAAAAAGACATGCAGAAGATCAGGGTCCGTTTGTTCCAAGGAGAAGACAGAGCAAATGTAAGACCACACAGGCTGCTTCAGAAAGGAGGAGAGACCGCCTTTGTTCCCAATATAACATCAGGAATATTCCTAGAACGTTTATGGATAAGTTATCACAGTCTCAGAGCTTTGCAGAAGATCTCTTAGAACATGACTTCTTTTGATTCCAATTCTTCTTTTTCTGTGCTCATTTGATTCTTTACCCCCTCCCACAAGCCCCATGTGGACAGGTGCCCAGCCAAACCTGTAGAGTCTAAGATGCCCATGATCACAGAGTGATGGAATTAGGGTTTGGGGAATATCTCAAAGATTATCTTCTCTGACCTCATGGCCTTTGCATGGTTGATAGATAGTGAGCTGGAATCACGTCTAATGGATGACCTCTCACCTCCCAGGCTGACTCTTATCTGATGGAAGGCTCCACTGGAAAATCTTTTTTTTTTCTGGGGGATACCACCCTGCTTCATTGTAGTTGATATTTTTCTGCATCTCTGAACCTCGATCAAGTAGACACCAAGTGTGAGTTTCAACTGGACCATACGTTTCTTGCCTTTCATCACCTCCAAATGGTTTAGGTTTCAAAATTTAAACCCGTGGCCCTAACCAAACCTTCTCAGTATCTTCTGTCATGAGGCTTCCTGGACTTTTGAAGGGAAAGTAAACCAAACGGGTGTTTGTTTCTCATCAGTGAAAGCTAAGTGCTGCAGAGGCCAGCAGGTCTATTTTTGTCTGTGGGCTGTAAGTGGCTGCCAAGAACAAGCAGAAACGTTCGCCTGTGAAGACCAGAGCTGGGGGTGGGGTGGTGATGGCAACGGAGGCAGGACAGGATTCAGTCGGGGAGACTGGCTAAGATGGCTCGGCTCACCCTCCAAGCCCAGACCCCTCACTCTGCTCCTCGCTTCATCCTTTCATCTGTGGGATCTGAGAGCCAGCAGAGCTGGGGTTGAAAGAAAGTGGTTTGGAACAAGCCAATGCCAGGTCCTGGGCTACTGTAACGTGGTGCTCTCTTTAGGGCTCTTGTATGTGAGCCACTCACGGTTCCATGATACACACACAGGAATGAGTGTGAACTCAGGGTGGCTTTAAAACAATTGATCATTTATTTAAATTTTTTAAAGAGAAGATGAAAGAGAGAGGAAAAAGATTTTAAGGAAGGAAAAAGGAAGGAAGGAGAGAGGGAGGGTGGGGAGGGAGGTTCCTCCCAGCCTGGGTCACGAACCTGGGTCCTTGGGCTTTACATGGTCCACACCCCAGCCACCAGCTTAGCACCTGAGCCAGCAGGATGTGCCTTTATTTTTTTTAATTTTCTTGAAGGAGCAAAACTTCATAAGATTATATCGGTTTAAGGTGTACATCATAGTAAATTAACGTCTGTATCTAATCCATTAAGTTTACCAAGGGTGAATTTTTTCCCCAAAGGAAAAAAGATTTAGTAGATTCAAGAATCACATAAGGTTAATGATCAAATTAAACATCCTTCTCTTAATAATAGTTGACTTTTTGCATTTTTTTCTATTTAACTTACCTTGTTATTTTTGCCCTGTGGCTTTGCCTCACCACCACCTTTTCCTGTCTATGATTACATTTACAGGTCCTCTCCCAACCCCCAGAGTTAGAAAGTTTGTTATTACAAGCATCTAGGTAATATCTGTGACCTTCTTTTAGGGTAGATTAAAGAAAATTTTAATCTAATAGAATTCAATTTTTTTAAAGAGAAGAAGGAAGAGGAGGAAGAACCAACCTTCCCCTGCCCCCTTTCGCCCTGTTTTCCCACCCTCACTCTGGGTCTCAAACCTGGGTACTTGGACTTTACATGGTCCATACCCCTGCTGCTGACTTAATGCCCCAGCTGCCAAGGTGTGCCAAAGGTGACTTTTTTCCAAATGGAGATTTAAAAAAAAAGGTTAAAATATAGATCTCTGGGCCTAGTCCTTAGAAATGGATTCAGTCTGAGGGCCCCAAAAAGCTGTCTGTTGCAAAGTTCCTAGATGACTGGTGTGTGTTTGGGAGTCACAGGCACAAAGGCTTGAGGGACATTGTGGGAGGCGCTTGTCTGTGATGCTGACTTCTTGTCTTGGCTGTGGAGTCGCTTGCCTTCACTTTCCTGGAGGCCCCTGGACAATCCAGTGACAGGATTCTGTCCCTTCCAGTCTTCCCGGGGTTCAGGGCTGCTGTGAGGAGGGTGTTAACATACAAGAGTGCTTAGCTTCCTGCCTGATGCTTAGTAATCACTCAGTAAAGGCCAGTTAGGGTTCTAATGACCTCGGAGAAAACTCCACCAGGTAGCCAAGTCGTGTGACTCACAGGACAATATCCCATGATGTCAGTGGAATCAGGTTGTCCTCTTACCACCACTAATCCCCAGAATCTGCCCCAGGAAGTTTCCTGCCTGGTCCCTATTGGGTCCTCTTGGGGTGCCAAGCTGACTTTCTGGATTCGTTTTCTATTCTTTTGGCAGATCCGGGCAGGTTGTGCACCCCATGTTTGTTTAGCAATGCACCCACTGAGAGGAACTGGGCCTCCACTCACAGTGCTGGGACTTTGTTTCCTTTTCTTTGTGGTTGCGACTGCAATGCAGCCACTCAGAGCTGAAAGGCAGATATTTTGGAGACAGGAGTATTCCACAGACACAGTGTTAAGCTCCTGGGACTGGGAGGGTCCCCAGAATGTCAGACAGTATCTCTACTGGCGTTGAACTACCCAGAGTGGGGAGAACCTCACATTGTAACAAGAACTGGGCTCAGTGCAGGGTTCACTCATTTGCTGGTTTGTCCAGCAATGTTCAGGAACATTTTTAATGCTCCAGACCCTCTACTAATAATAGGGAGTAAAACGGGGCCCACATACCTGCTCAGAACCTTTGTCTCCTCTCCAGCTGCAGAGTCCATTGATGCTAGGTTCACCTTTACTCACCCACACATAAATGACTGAATAACTACTGTGTGCGAAGCTGAAAAGTTGGTAGGATTTGCAAAAGATGGGCAGAAGAGCTGAATGGACATTACTTCAAAGATGGCCCTGTCTTCTTCCCTGGAGGCTGTGAGGAGCCTATACTACAGGAAAAATGAATGAAGGCTGCAGATGGAAACAGGGTTGCTGATCTCTGACCTTAAAACCAGGGACGCATACTGGATTATCCCCAGTTGTGCCCAGTGTCATCACAGAACCCCAAAGCTGGAAGGGGGGCCCAGAGTAAGTGTCAGAGTAATGTGCTATGTCAGCCTCAGCTGGCCACGGTGGCTTGGAAGGGGCTGTGGGCCAAGGAAGGCAGGTGGCCTCTGGAAGCCCGAAAGGACAAGAAGCTTCCAGAAGGAATAGGTCCTGCTGACACCTTGACCCACTGCAGATCCTGACCTCTAGAGCTATAAGGTAATAATCCTGGGTTGTTTTATGCCACTAAGTTTGTGGGGACTTGTTGAAACAGAGGCAGAGTACAGCTGGAAGATGGGGCTGCCATGCATAGCGAGGGCTGCTGAGAGAGACCACAAATGAGGGGCACGCTGAAGGGCCATCTCCTGAGAGGGTGAGGAGGAGAGAGAGAGGGGACCCACAGATAACCTTTTGTGCCTGCAAGACGGGACTTTGGAAAGTCCAGTGAAGAGGGCTGGGAGGGTCTGGGCATGGCAGGGAAGGAGACTGTGAGAGCCACTCTGGCTGGCGTTCTGCCTGCCATCCCTCCTTTTTGAGAGGAATTGGCTAGAATTTTCAAAAAGAAGAAGTGGCTACAAAACTGTGGTATTGTCATATGATGGAACACTATACCTCTACAAGTAAATACAAGTATTATTTTCACAGAAAAAAGGTAAAAGGCTCAGCAAGTTCCACTGCTTGTACTTTGTCCTGCACATGTCCTGTTGAAAATGCAGGCTCTCTGCCGAGCGGTTTCTGTTCGCAAAAGGCTAGAAACTGTTCTCGTTTCCATGCTGGGCAATGAGTTGTATAGGAAGTGTCTCGGTTTGACTTAGGAAAAGCAGAAAGACTGTTTGACTAGATGAATAGAATGAGAAGCAACTTTCTCCAAAGCAGGAAGTTGTGAGTGGAAAGGGAGTCTCTTGATAGCTGATAGGGTCAGGAGCTGCAAACAAGGACTTATCTCCCAGGATGAGGGGGCATGGGATGATGCTCCTGAGAGAGAATGGTCTCCAAGGAAGAGTTTTAGGCAGAAAAGCAAGATATATGGCATTATGTATCTCATGATTCCATCTGTGTGCTTTTTAAGAAAGAATTCACTCTCCTGTTTCCATACGCATACATGATTTTTGATAAGAATGCATATCTGGGGAAAACAGCTCCGCACTCAGTATCTATGTTTATTTTATACTCTACACTTAAGACTTTCATAATAAAAATACAAAGTCAACTGCTTATATGTGTTGCTTCCGCGATAAAAATGCAAATAAAGACCTGGAAAGTCAAGTACATTTTAATTAGGAGCTTGCTGTCATCTTCCTCTGGATCATAGGTCAGCTCCCTCTGGGTCCGCTTTACTCAGACACGGCTGAGTCTCAATCTTAATAGCTGCAAAAGGAGGGGAAGGGGTAGCAAAATATAGTAAATAAACAAACACGCTAGCATCACGTATGATGAAAATCCCTCGAAGCTCAAAACTGGGACAATGATAAAAGCAGAGACTGAATTTTACAGGGAAGGGTCAGCTGCAAACACTCCCCCTCAAATGAGAGGGAAGAGCTGCCCATTTGTAGAAAAGATGCTTCCTCCATATTCTAGAAATTGCTGACTAGCAGGACAGCTCTCATTCTCCCCCTCCATACCCCCAGTCCTTTTTCCTTCTACACCAAAAAAGAAACACATTTTCAGGCTTTCTTCCTTTGCAGGATAAATCCCTTCCAAGGAGGGAAAGGCTGACTTGTGGGTCATGTCTCCACCCACTTCCTGAGAAGAGGTCACTTCCTCGGTCCTTATTTCCAGTCCGCTTGAGATGGGGGAGGACTGTCTTTGGGCTGGGCGGACTGTTGACCCCGTCTCAGAGGGTCACGTTTGTCTGAAGACCAGTTGATTGCCAACAGTTTTTTTTTTTTTTAACACTGGAACTTCTCTCTCAGGAAAAGGAAGAAACTGAAACAATCAGTTCCAAAGATGAGGAGCATGGAGGTAGTTATATTGATTCCCTGAACAACTTGTTAAGAGAAAGAATCCCTGCCAGACTCCTTCTATCCCTGCCCTGTCCCGAGCCCCCACAACCACATGGCTTCCCGACCTCAGAGAGCTTCCCCTCACCCTGAGGGGCAGGAGGTGAGGGTAATGGTACCAGTAAGTGGTTGATTGTCTTGGACCAAGTCTGCAACCTCAAAAGCCTGTGAGGTGGAGCAGCAAGTGGATTAGTCTCCTCCAAAGGAACAAGTCACCTATCCCTGAGTTCAAGTCCCAGGCCCGGAGATGGTGGTGGAGGAAATAACCAGCATGAACAACTAAATAAAATAAAGATGCTTCCTCCTCCTCTCTCTTCCTGCCTACCTGTCTAGTTTCCTTCATTCCTGCCTGCACCTTTTCTTAAAACAAACACAACAAAACAAAAACACCCTGTGATTTCCACATCAGCCACCTCACCCCTCCTCTCCCTCTGGGCGGTCAGGACCTGCATCAGGCAGGGCCTTTCTCAGCTCTGAGCACCCTACTTGCTCTGCCTCCCCTCAGCCCTGCTACTCCCCATCCTGTACCACCTATCTTTTAGGGTGCACTTTCAGGATACATTTCCCATACTGTTTTTTTTTTTTTTTTATGAAAACCCTCCTGTACACTGATATTAGGCTAAAGAGATAAAGGTTTAAAAATCATTCAAAAGCAAATTATTGTCATTAATGATAATAACACCATTACTTTATTTTTTGGGTGTGTGAAAGCATACTTTATCTTCGAATAATCTTCTCACGTTTGTTAAAAGCCAAATACATTCTGTTCTTTTCTCTTATGTTACGTTACTTATTTGTTTCAAAGAAAGGTGCAGGAGGCAGGAATGAAGGCGAGCAGGCAGACAGGCAGGAAGAGAGAGGAGGAAGAAGCATCTTCGCTTCATTTTCATCTAGTTGTTGGCATTGCTTGCTCTCCCACCCCCCAGGCCCAGGACTCAAACCCCGGGGTATGTGGTTTGCTCTTTCCGAGGTGATGGAGTCAATTACAGCTCCAGCAGCACGTGTCTAAACGTATTTTAAAAGATCTATTTTATAGATTCAGATTAAGTGGTATTGCTTTAGTACACAGTGTTCTTAGAAACACTTTATCCTTCTACCTACTGAAAATGTTATATATATATATATATATATATATATATGCATGCATATATAAATTAATTTGGAGTTCAGTGAAAGATTGAACTGAGGCAAAATGTACTTACTTCATTTTATAAGTTACTCTCATGGTCATTCATTACTTTGACAATAATACCATCAACTAATGGTGGAACTTTCAAGCTTCAGACTATGGTGGGTGTAGTGAATTCTCCTGGCTGCTCTTCCAAACTGTGGCCTCAGGTAGCAGGGGGACTGGTGGCCTGCTCAAGGCCTGGGAGCAGGCTTGCAGTGGAAGCAGCCAGAACCGGCCTGGGCAGGAGGCCAGAAGAAAGCCGGCTGTAGTTTGCACATCAAATCCTACACTGTTTTGCCTCAAATATGAAAGAGTCACTTTCCAAGAAGAAGTCAGGTCTTCCTGCTGCTTACCTGGTGCCTTCAAAACAATTCTCTGTGGCTGGGTCTCCAGGTAGGACAGGGAAGAGTGTGGCCTGGGGATGGAGCTGGCCCCGCCCCCGCCTCTGCCCTTCCCAGTCCAGACCTGGGCTCCCCATTTCCAGCTTTCTCAGTAGAAAGAGAATCTGAGTTGGAGAATCATAAAGCGAGGTAAAAGGAACTGAGGAGAACATCCAACACTGGTCGGATAGTGAGACTCAGGTAGTAAAGCTCCTTGTGCTTATCCTCTATGGATAGAAGGCTTCTGAAGGCTGCTATCAGGGCTGGGCTGTGTGCTTTGCAGACTGTTTCCTGGAGCTTCTGAACAAAGTACCAAAAACAAGTGTTTAAAACAGTATAGCGCACCCTGGTGGTCTAGTAGTATCGTCCTCTAGGTCCTAAGTTCAAGACACAGGGCCGGGGATAACAGCCAGATGAACAAATAAATAAAATAAAGGGCTTCTTCTTCCTCCTTCTTCCTGCCTGCCTGTCTACTCCCCTTCATTCCTGCCTGCACCTGTCCTTTAAAAATCAAACAAACAAGCAATCAGATGTAGTTTCTCAAAGTTCTAGGGGCTGGAGTCTAAAATCAAGATGCTGCTGGGCCCTTCTCCCTCGGAGTCTCTAGGAGAGGGTTTGTCCTACCTCTTCTGTTTCTGGGGACCCAACTCTTCCTTGGCTTTTCTCAGCATAGCTCCTCTCTCTTCTGTCTTCTCACTGTGAGTCTGTCTCCTATAAGAGAACCAGTCATGTTGGATTAGGGCTGCACCTGCAGAATCGCTCTCTCTCTCTCTCTCTCTCTCTCTCTCTCTCTCTCTCTCTCTCAATCTTCATTTGTTTAGTTGTTGATTTTGGATTTTCACCAGGGCTCTGAGTCCTTGGTCTGTATGTGGTTGCAGCTGATATCTCAGTCACCTGAGCTATAAGGGTGCACCCTGGGACCTCATCTTAATTTAATTTCATCTGTAACAACTCAATATCCTAATAAGGCCACATTTTGAATGCTGTTTAGTTATTCAGTATATCTTTTTCTATTATTATTAACTATTTTTATTTTTACACATTAAAATAAACACACATGTAAAGGTTCCCCATTCCTCAGATATATGTCTATACACCCTGCCCTCCACCAAATCACCAAGTGTTCTTCACCCTTGTCCATCGGTCTCCGCCACCATTTCTCCACCCCTCCCCACCATCCTGTGTCATTCCCTATTGGTAACTCTGTGTATTTTTTTTTTTTTTTTGGTAGGAAACAATTCAACCCGTAACAAAGACCCTGTATGTAAATTTTAAGCTGCATTTTAAGAAATGCCATGGCCCCTGACTTTAAGGAAAGCAAATTTCATCACCTCCCCATCCCCGCCTCCACCTGGCCCTCCCAGAAGAAAGCGCTGTAGGAAGATGCAAGGGGAGGTAGGGTGAAACTGGGAGGAAATTAAGGTAGCTGGTTAATGAACACACACTCAGGAACCTGGGCTCCTGAGCCACGGGGCACAGACAGAGGAGGTGGAGAACTTGAAAGCAAATTCCTAGTTGCTTTCAGCTGGAGTGCGTCCCGGCCACCCCTCACCCCAAGCCTTCTGCCTTGCCAGGAACCTCAGGAAAGATGAAGGAGCCACAGCTTCTTAAGTCAACACTCTGGGGCCCGGGGCAATGTTTAGAGGGTCTATAGGCACAAGGGTGGCAGGGGCACTGCTGGCAGCCGGCCTCAGGCCCTGGGGCCAGTTGAACTAACACCAGCATTCTTCTTTCTTAGCGACAGGCCTCCACTTCCTTTCAGAGAGCTGTTTTGTTTGTTATCCTGACTCAAAGGTTAAAGGCAGCTGTGTTCAGTTCTCCAGAGGACCAGGCAAGGAGGGACACTGGCACAGGAGGACTTATGCTCAGACCTTGGGAAGGAGCCACTCTCCATGACGTCTGAGGACCCTGAGCATGGTTGAGGAAGATGGGGCTGCATTGTGGCTTTCGTGAGCTCCTTTCTCCATAAAATAATATAAAACATATTTTATTTCCCTGGCATAAAGATGTGTATGAGCCAGACTGGTTTCATTATTGTGTCTCCATTAATAGTACATTCTTCTGTCCTTCTGGCTTTAAAAGAAATTAAAATTAGAACATTTGCATTGGACCCTAAAATGTACAGCACCAGCACTGTGCCCACCACACCATGAGTGAGGAGGCCTATGTTATTTTTAAGCTTGTGGGTTTGGGGTATAGGGAGGGGTGCGTGTGTGTATATTAGGTCCAGGAGACAATTCAGATCAATCCAGTGTGGGCAGAGGGACGTGATCATGGTGAACTTTGAGACCCATGTAAGCTGAAAGATTGGGTTCAAGGTCTCTAGTCTTTTTTCTTTGTAGGTTATCTATAACCTTTCCTCCTGCACCCAAATAAATGGCCATACAGGAAAGGCATCTACCTTGACAATGGCTTCCTGTTATCCAACGTAGTGTCAGGATGCCTGATACCCACTCAGGGCATTTTTGTGGGTGAGGATGTGCAGGCAGGTGGTGAGACAATGGGAGAATGACCAGCCAGCAGGAATGACCTTGATGACCTGTCTGACAGGGACTTGGACCTGGCACTGTCTCAGAGCCACACAAATCCTTCCTGGATGGGGGTCCTGAAATGTTTTTTCACCAGGACCAGAATTATTCACGATTTTAATCACAAAATATTTCATCTAACTGTGCACTCACCCACCTTCTCCTCTATCAAGGAAAGTGTATCAATTTCTGGAGCATAGGAAGTATTTTTGTGTCATTTTATTTTAATTTTTTTAAAGAGAGGAAGGAAAGACGAGGAAGAAGTATTGAAAGGAAGAAACGAAGGGAGGGAGGAAAAGGAAGGAGCATCTTTATTTATTGATTTTGGTTCTTCACCCTTCACCCAGACTGGAAATCACAAACCTGGGTCCTTGAGCATTTTTTTTCCTTTTTAGAAAAACAAAAAGACAAGTCCAGGCAGGAATGAAGGCGAGGATCCCAACAGAAAGAGAGAGTCAGAAAAGGCTGTTCACATTGGTTGTTCCCCTCAGCCCTGGGTCTTGAACCCAGGACCTTGGGATGTATGTGGGACTGCTCCCAGCGGGTACTAGACCACTAGGCCACCAGGGTGTGCCCTTGGACTTCTATGGTTCACAAATCGGCCTTTCAGCCACCTGAGCACAAAGGCATGCCATAGAGGAAGCATTTTTTAGGGAAGGAAGAAGAAGCACTTTTATTCATTTGTTTGGTTTTGGGGGGTTGTACCCCTCCTCGGGTCAGGAACCCAGGTCCTTGAGCTTTACATCGTCTACACTCCACTGTGTCAGCCACTGTCGTTTAGCATCTGAGTCACCAATCCCACCTCATTGTGTCATTTTAGACTAACCTAGGGGCTGGCAAACTTTTTCTGTAAAGACCAGGCAGTACATATTATAGGCGTATAAACAGGCCTTACATTCTTTGTTGCAATGACTTAATTCTGCTGTTATAGTCCAAAAGCAGCTGTGTATAGAATGTATACAAATGGCTTTGGCTATGCCAAGAAAACTTTATTGACAAGAACAGATAGGGGACAGCTGGACCTGTGGGCGATAGTTTGTTAAACCAAGAGCATTCTCTTTCCCTTCCTGACCCACCCTACTCTTTTCCTTTAAGAGTGTCTTGGTTGATGATTGTGCGCCATGCACATCAAGGACATGATTAGGTGATGCGGTGTTTATGTTTCCTTACTTTTGTTTTTTGTTTCTTCAGTGATTTCAAGGGCCCTGTTTTCTTCTGGATCCTCTTTGAGCTTACTTTGGTTTCTTATGACAGCTATTACTTGCATTTTTCTGATCTTGGAATCATGGTGAAAGCATTAGTTAAATTCACTGAAATCTACCCATTTATTTGGATGCTCAACCCACTTTCCTTGCAGGCCTCTGCTTTCCTTGTGTATAACCTTTAGCTCTTGCCTGCAAGACTCACCCTATGAGAGCTCACTGGCTTTTAACTCACCAATGTCAACAAATATTTACTGAGCACACTTATACTGTGTTGGTAAGTAGGAACATTTCAAAAAATAGAAGACATCATCTCCAAGTGTTAATAAACTGTGGTAGGCAGTGGTGGCCCCCAAAACCCACACTTCCACTATCCACGCCCTTTGAAGTATTTTCCCATGCTGACTCGGGTTGGGATGACCTCCTTTGTCAAGGAGGCATTAAAAAACATGAAGAAGTGACAGTGCTGGCACCTTGGGACTCCACTTCTTGAAATAGCCCCTTGTGGAACTCAGTTGTCATGCCGTAAGAAAACCCAGGTAACTGCTAGAGAGAGGCTGTTGGAGAGGCCTGGAGACATGAGACACCTCAAGGACAGCAGTTGACCAGTCTGAGTGGCCTAACCTTAGTGGCAGCATCAACCCTGTGGGTGAAACACTCTGGGACCCTCTCCTCACAGTTGAGCTTGCAGATAGTTGCAGCTACATGAAAGGCATCCAGTCAACCAGCAGAAGACAACCCAATGGGACCCATCCCTGCCTAGAGTTGTGAGCATGGACATAGTTGTTTTAAGTCTCTAAGTGTTGGGTGGTTTCCAACGCAGTGATAGATGATAGTAGACACACTCAATAGGAAGGGGCACCCCCACCCTTCACTACACACATAGAATCAGTCCAACCAGGGAGCTACATGAGGCCATACTTGCTGGCTCAAAGATTTGTACCAACAGCACAAGACCCAGAGGAGGGCAGAGGATGAGCTCAGGCCTGAATGAGAGGCTGGGTTCAGTAAGTAGAATCAGAGACCCAAGAAGGGGAGCAAAGGCTTGTCCCCTCTGCTCTCTGGTCCTTCATAGGTAGACTCTTAGTCTCCAAACGTCCCTCAGGACGGACTCTACTGGTGGATTTGAGTAGCAGTGACGAAAGCAGACACTGGTGCACAGCTGAGGCACTCCTTTCTCTCAGAGCACGCGTGCAGGCAGCAACCTAAGCACTACCTCATGGGGCCAGTTTTCATGCAGATAATCTACCGTCGCTTGAGAAACTTCTATTGCTAAGTCTCTGGATCCCTAATAGGGGCTTTTCTCATTGGAGGAACGGCCACATGCAGCTAGGTTTGTACCTTCTACTCTAGAAGAAGAAAATGAGGTGACAGTTCTCAGGTTCCTATTATGAGCTTTCCTGGGTCATCTTGTTCACAGACATGGTTCCGTTTCCAGCTGATCTGCTCAATGGCTAATCTTAGAAGTCTCACTGCCCCTCTAGATCTGACTGTCTGGTTCCCTGATGGCAGCACCTGGGCCTGGGGGCCAGAGCTGGCTGGTGCCCACACTGTGCTGGAGCTGATTGGCCGGTGCTCGGCCAGCCCATGAGCTCTTGAGAGGCCACAAGCAGATTCCTTCCATTCATTGCAGCTCCGATGCTCACATTGTGGCTGACACAGTACACGCTCAATAAATGTGTGAGGAATGAAGGAGGAAGCAGAAGCACAGCCAATGCGCCCCAGGCAGACCCGAGCCAGGCGCAGTCGGATAGGATGCCCCTGACCCTCACCTCTGTCTCAGGTCCTGTGCTAGCTGCCTTAGACATTAGTTCTCTCTTTTGGGTTCAGCAAGTTTCGGCTACTTCTGGAGATGCAAACCTGTGTATCCTCAGCCTGCATTCACCAGGGCCCTCCTGTTCCCAAGTTCAATGCTGCTATCCAGTTCTCCCGGACACTGCATCCCCGTGACAGCCCCTGTTTGAGGGTTCACCAAACAGGATCAGGACTCAGAGGGCACATGCCCAGGTGGCTCCCTAAGGGACTTTTTCTTGGGTTTGAGCTCATGCTGGGGACAGATTGGTGCAGAGGGTGGGAACCCTCAGACCCTGCCGACCTTTTCTGGACACAAGCAAGAGTACCGGTGTGTCCTGGGTAGGAAAATTAGGACTGTCCTCCCAGACTGCCCTTTGTGTTCTCAGGACCTAGCTACTTTCTCTGGAAGGCCTGATGACAGGATAAGCTGCCCTGCCTGTTTGTTGGGTAGGGCATTGCCACTGACCCTGTTTCCCCAAAGTGTCCTGATTAAGACCCGGAGCTAGGGGTGGGGAGGGGCTTGGCACCGAAGGGAAGGAATCCTGTGAAGATCAGGGAAAGCGTGGGGGTACTCATACAGGGCCTATGTGGCAGCCTCGGCCTTGGCAGACAGCTGCAGATCTCAGGACAGTGTCAGATGCATGCCTGAGCTCCAGTCTTGCACAAATGGCTGGCGCGCGGTCTGCAGTGTCCTGGGTTCATGTCTGAGCGTGGTCATGTACTATCTCTGTGGGCCCAGTCAAGTTACTGACTTCTCCAAGCTTCCTGTTCCCCTTGGTGGCATGGGACTAAAAGCTGGGTTGGGGAGATAAACGCAGCAGAAAGCACATAGGATGCCAGCCCTCTCCACCTCCCCGCCCTGTAACCCATGGTCCAGCTGTGTCCGGCAGACAAGGCCACAGAGGAACCTTCATGGGGCACTTTTGCTGTCCTAGTGGTTTCCTCCATAAAAAAAAAAAAAAAAAAAGAACATTTCAATATCATGACAGCTTGATATATAGATATGTAGGTGAATACACTGGTGGCCTAGTGGATAAGGCCATCTGACATAGTCTACATACATCCCAAGGACCCAGGTTCAAGACCCAGGGAATGGAGGGAACAACCAAGATGAATAACTAAATAAAATAAATAAGGTGCTTCTTCCTACCTGCCTGTCTCTGCTCGCCTTCATTCCTGCCTGCACCTTTCCTTAAAAAAATTTTTTTTTTTAATTCAGCTCTCGTCTTGAGTGAGGAAAAGCCACTGGAAGATTGTGTTAGTGGCATGTCAGGTCTGAGCAGGATCACGTCGGATGGACACTTGGATAGACGGTGCTGCTCAGATAGAGGAACAGGAGCAGAGGGGGAGCCCGGTTCAGAGGCTATGATGTTCCAGTCAAGTTTCTAGGGATTTGGATCAAAAGCCAGGGTGCTGGTGCTGAGAAGTGGTTTCAGGGCTCCCAAGATCTGAGGATATTAGTAGAGACTGGGGAACCAGAGAGAGAGGGGAGTCAGGAGAAGGCCTCGGTTTCGGCTGGACAGCATGGAGTTGGCATCGACAAAAGTGGGGAGAAGGGCAGGTTTGGGGAGGACACGCTCATTTTGAAATTTTCCTTAGATGGCTTCCACCCAGACTGAAGCACTGGCCAGGGGCCTGCTGACACCTGACCAACCTCAGATGGGCTGCCCCATCTAGTGATGAGCGCTAGATATATGCCGAAGAAGTGTGGTCTCTCCCCTGAGGTCCCTAATGGCCCAAATGTCCCCTGCAAATCCTGCCATGTCCTTTATCTGCTCCCATGGGCACAGCTCCCAAGGCTTCTGGTTGACCTTTTTCCTTGGGAAGCTTGAGGAGATTCAATGGATGAAGAGGTCCTGGGCTGGCACCTCCCACCTGAGCTGGCACCTCCCAGGGATCTGAGCCGCAGGTTTCTCCATAGAGGCTGCTGTGCTTTTCCATTTACCCTTCTCCTCTGGAGGGAGGGTCCCTGAGGACCAGAGACGTTCTTCTGGTCCTGCAGCGGGACATGCCTGTCCCCTCCTGAAACTGGGACAAACACCATGGCTGGTGTGGTGACGTTTTCCTTACCTGCAGGTCTCTTGGCAGGAGGCTGACACAAACTCCAGCGGACCCCTACAGATCCTAAAGCTGCAGGACAGGACGCACAGGAGTGGCGCCAGTCACAGGTGCACTGTTGTTTCCCAGGTTATGTGCTGTGTCTCAGGGACACGGCGCTGCTTGATGGCTGTTGATTTAGGAGGAGCCTGCATGCTGGGGGACAGCACCCCGACTTTGCAGATTGTCCACTCCATGTTGGAACCCAGCACATAGATAGCAATCACATCCCCCAGGGATGAGACAGGAGAGGGGACACCTCACCCACTCTTTGTTTGCTGAGAATGGAGGCCACTGTCCAAGGCAAAGTTCTGCTCATTCCGTGTCAGTGGCACTAGTGCTCTCAGCCTGTGGCTTGCAGGTGGACCAAGGTGCTACCAGCCAGAAAGGCAAACCTAAATCTCAACTGTCAGCCCCAATTTACTTTAAATAAAGTAACTGGTGTATAGCACGATATAGGTCCAGACGTACGTTATACATCAACATCTGTATTTATGCAAAGTTGCCTCAAAAAGTAGAATTCCATCCTTCACCATACTGGAATATGTTGTTTTAGACTAAATCTTAATTTGATCAATATGAATGCACTTGCAGAGAGACCCCGTGTGCTCAGCGCCCTGATTCTCTCAGCGGTATAACTCGCCAGTGTGGCAGACTTAATGCCTGAGATGTGCCTCCCTAAATGTTTTATAGCTTTCACATTTCACAGGTAAGTTTGCGATTCACTTTGAGTGAACGGAATTTGAATCCCTGTCAACTGTTGACAATTCCAGAATGAAAAGACACGTGTACTTGACTTACCTCTAGTGACTGTCTTCTTTCCTAGAAGGATGGTCTCCTCTGGGGGTTGAGTACCCATCCCTGTCCCTGGCAGTTTGGACATCTGTGGTGGCTGTAGATAGACTGGACTGTGTGATAGGGACTTTGCTCTGAGTGACCTGTGACAGAGGCGAGCAGACTTTATCCAACTGCGTCATTCTGTCTACTGGTGCCTAGTGGCAGATGCTTTCTAGTGGGCACGCATCTGTGCTGAAAAGATCTTCACACCTGGGTGCCTCCACAGATCCAGCTCCTCCGCAGGCCCATGACCACCTATCACCACCTACGAGTCCCTCTATACCTAAATGGTCTCAGGCCATTCTCCTTACCAGAGAGTGAGCATGCATGAGGATGGGCTATAATGCAGCCCTGGTCCATTTGTAGTGCGACCCATTTATTTTATTTATTCTTTATTTTTATTTAATTGTTCATCTTGGTTGCTTTTGTCCCCAGGATGCAAGCCCAGCTCATTGGGATGTACATGGACTGTGCTGGACTGGAGGTGGCAGACCCAACTGCTACCCCACAAGGGTGCGCAGAAAGTATAAACTACCTATAAACCAAACCTCCCTTTTTTTTTCCTCTGTCAACTGATCAGAATGGTCCCAACGTGGCCATGTGTCTGAGCTGAGGGAGTTGTTGATGATAGGTTGTCTGGAAGCTACTAGAATCCCCAACCTAGCCTCAAGGTCAATGTTAGCATGCCTAACCATATGAAACACCATATTCAGCAGAAGCAGTCATAGCTTCCTAGACTCGAGAAGGGAATCAGAATCTTCCTCTCATGGGAATGGCAAGTCACATTGGGGACGAGTGGATGGGACAGGAGCTTTGGGGATGTCGTTGGAAATACAGCCTCCACAGCTTGGCCTCTGCTTTTGCTGGTGGGCCTTGAATACCTTGCATGAGCTTGGGATTTTTCAGCATCTAGTCCCCAGCAAGACTAGTGGGGTTTTGCTTTGTAAACAGTCTGTAAAATTGTGATGGAGATTTACTGTGGGAGCGATCTGAAAACACCCCCACAACTGTGCTCGCCTCATGTGTCTCCCTTCCATGAGGACCCCAGCCCTGTACCGCCCCTGGTTCGGTGTCTGAAATAGCTGTTTCCTATCTTTGGTCCAGTCTTCCTGTTGCTGGTGTTGGGAGGACAAGTCCTGCGTGTCATGGGTGGAAGAGAACCTGAGCTGATCTCGAAGGTCATGCTGACAGGGTTGGGCACCAGCTGGGGTGTGAGAAGCAGGTGTCAAGAGATGCTTCTTTGTGGGCTGAGACTAGGAGGCAGCAGTGCTGGTACCTGAGGTGAGATCAGTGTTGCGGACAGTGGGAGGTGAGACTAGGAGCTTAGTTTTTAAAACGTTAAACTTGTGATGCCTGTTAGACATCAAAGTGGGGATGCCAACTCTTCAGCTGGGTATATAAGCCAGTGTTCAGGGGAGAGGGCAGGTTAGAATGATCAAACTGGGGGAAAGTAAATAGGTGTGCCCTGATACAGTCGTGGTTGGTCCACTGCCTCGGAAGGAGCATAGGCCACTCACATCCCAGGGACCCAGGTTCAATTCCCGAGTCCAGGGGTATCAACCAATATGAAAAGCTAACTAAAAAGAAATAAAGCGCTTCTTCCTCCTCTCCCTTCCTGCCTGTCTGCTTACTTTCATTCCTGCCTGCACCTTTCCTTTAAAAAATTAAAATAAAATTGGGAGAACAAAAATTCTAAAATAGCGAATTGTCTCTTTGTAGATGGAATTTGAAGCCATCACTCTTAAGTGAGGTCACCGAGGAGGTGAGTTCAGAGAAAAGAGAAGGCCAAGGACTGATAGGGCACTATGAATATCACACATCTGGAGAGATAACGAGAAAGCTTTGAGTTGTTTGTGCCAACTCTCCTTCTCCCGTGCCCCCTCCCCAATTCCCTCTCACTTCCATGACTGCCCCACCTTGTCTACTCAATCATCTAGTCTTGCCACTTTGCCGGCATCGACATCTGCTGGCCGGTATTGTCCTATGACCATCCAAGTGGGGCCTTGAATGAACAGTTTCAGGACTGCTCTTGAGCCTTGGAAACTTCTCCATCCAATCCATGTCCTCAGGGCCCTCTGGAGTCATTTAGATCCAACTGGCTCCATCATGACTGTCTGCTCTGCCAAAGCATAGGGTGGGGATGTGGCCATGATTTCCAGAGCAAGCAGTGTCTTGCCCAGAACCCCTTATCTTCCTAGGTCGACAGCTCAGAAGAACAGGGAAGCAGCAGATCTATCATCCTAGACCAAACCAGTTTGTTCTGCCCAAGATTCTGCCCTGCACTGTGTGTTGTATGAGTTTTCTTGGTACTTTCCTTCACCAATTGCTCTCAAAAGACTAAGTCTATCTTTTCCAATCATCTCTGATTTCTCTATAGTGATTTATAATTGAGTGGATAGTAGTCATTAATATCAGCATCATTCACCTGGTTACATGCATGAGGGCTTGTATGTGGATGTTTGTGATAGTGCTATTCATAAAGGCACAAAATATTAGATATGACTTTCATGACCAACTATAGGAGATTGCTTAAATAAGTTATGGTGCATCTATAAACACACTCATTACAGTAATTTTGCAACCATGGAAACATGTTTACAATATACTGCTGATTTAGACATTTGACTGGCAGCACAGTGCAGTGTTTAAAGAGAACTCCATGCCTGGAACTCCAGCAATTAATCGCTTGCTGAGAAGAAGGGACCTGACAAGCAGACTAGCTGGCTGATGGGTGAATGGGAGGTGAGAGAGTGAAATTGTTTTTGCTGTTGTTAAAGGAAAGGTGCAGGAGGCAGGAATGAAGGCAGCCAGCCAGCCAGGAAGAGAGAGGAGGAAGAAGCACTTTATTTTTTATTTATTTGTTCACATTGGTTGTTTCCCCTGGACCTGGCATGCAAACTCGGGTCCTTGGGATGTACGTGGACTGCATTCTTCCAGAGGCAGCTGACCTAACCACCACTGCAATAGGCCACACCACTGTGGAACTATTATAAAGCAGCAGATTGTGTAGAAGAGGAGAGAAGGAAGCTGTAGATGAGGATGTATGCTCAGGGGTCTCTTTTGTCTTGAGAGAGATATGTGTTGTTTAACCATGAGACGGATCCAGTAGAGAGGAGGGACTGGGTGTGTGAGAGAGACTGGGGGTTTACAAGTTCAGAAAAGGTGGGAGAGGTGGGGTATACAGCCAACGCAAGTGATCGTATTGCTCTTGGTAGAGAGCAGGAAAGAAAACTCTGCAGTTGCATAAGAAACAAGAAGGAAGCGTGGTGGAGTGGGGAGGGTCAAACACAAGGTAACAAAGGAAGAACTCACAGTGATGACTTGGGTGGCACTGAGGTGGGAGATGGGGACATCAGCAAGCCTGGGTAAGTGGCAGTGGTTTGAGATATTGTTAAGAGGGGTATGAGCTTCCCAGAGGCATGTAGGAAAATTCTCAGCTACCCTCTGTCCCACGTGGGGCATGTGACACTGCATTAAGGGGGAACCAGTCTGCCTGATGGTGATTTCTTGAGGTGTGTTCAGTTGCTTGGGTTGGAGCAAGAAGCAGGCAGACAGGTTCATGCGGGGTTGGGATGTGGCCGCACAGGAGATGAAAATGTCTCCACCTGTTTGAAGGCTGGCAGGAGTGCCAGAGAGAATGCCAAGAGGGCGGTTCCTCTGTTACACTGGTGTCCTTCCCCGCAGTTCAGCTTCCACACTTCCTGTCCGGGCGAGCTGGCCCCTGTCACTCTGACACACCCCGCCCGTCTGCTGTTCTGCAGGCCTGTCAGGAGCGGTCCTTTTCAGAGTTCAGAAAGGTCTCTTCGAACGTGTTGCTTCTTGATCCGGACTGTGCTGTGAATGCATGGGAGGGACGGAGGTGTCCCCCGGAGGACTGGACCAAGAGCCCCTTTAATGCTCCCCTTTGCTCAGCACTCTGGTGCCAGCACTGCCCACGGAAGTGGAGGGGTACTTTTCCTCTGACCCCTGGCTTCTCTGCAAAGCAGAGTTGAATGGAGACATTTATGTTTCTCAGTTCTGGGCTTTTTACCCAAGGAGGAGAACGGGGCAACCAAGTTATCGTTTGTGAATGTGTGACATTCCTAACCTGGTCACTGGGCCAGAGTTGGCTCTGGGAGGGGAGGACTGGCAGAGGAGGGAAGGAGTGATGGAATCAAATTCCAGCTCCGCGCAGGCCTGAACACTCTCCCTCCAACTCAGTTCACACGAGGAAAGATCTGGAGGCCATGGTCGGTGGACCCCCGAGAGTGGATGGCACTTGAACCATCCTTTTATGACAAGTGTCATAAAAGAGTCATGAAAGGGGCGCAGGCACCAAATTGTGTGTGTGTGCGTGTGTGCATGTGTGTACTTCACAAGGAGTGGAGTTATACATTGCTTAGATAACTGAATTTATGAACAGATTTGGTAGACACAATAGGCGTTGACTGCCTGTCATGGTTCATGTCTTTAAAAACGGGGAGAACAGAATCCTGCATTTCCCTCCATAAATAAAATCGATGTTCCTGACTCATCATTAAAAGAGCTTTTCCTTGGTTTTTGCGTGCTGTGACCTGGGTTCTAGTCCTGGTCCTGCCTCAGGAAATGGCTGAATTTTTTCCTATTTTTAAATTATTTTTAATTTATAAAAAGAGGTTGAACTGAGCACATGCTAATGCTTCTTCCACGTGTGATCTTTTGAGATTGTCCTGTGGTTCTGAGCCTCCTGCGTGCAGCCAGCTCAGCCGGAGGGAACAAAACCTGGCTCCTATTCCCTGAGCCTGGTGCTGGTGCTGAGAGGCTACAGCAGTGTGAGCTGGGCGTCCTTAGACCCAGGCCTGTGGACCCCCAGGGTCCATCCAGGGCTCCAAGGGTCTATACATGTGCAGCCCCTTCCCACAGTCTCATAAGCAACATTTTACGTCAAAGCATATTATGACTGCTTCTGGGATGTGTGTCTCCAGATTTCCAAGATTCCCAAAATGTGGCTAACCCCCAAATGGTTAAGAAATCCTTAGGTTTTTCTGAGGACAAATACAGAAATTATGCTCCCAGCATGACTGCATTTAATATGATAAAGGAGTAAGTCTTGGATGAAGCCATGGAAAACTAATGGAATTCATGACAGAAGGTCTGAGCATCACTCTGGCTACGGGTATGTCTGAGACCCTCTTGGCAGATCAGTGTCAGAAGATCCATCTGAAGACATTAGCAAGATGTTAGCCTTGGAGTTGGGTAGAGTCCTGCCAGGTGGGGTCATCACAGAGAGGTCTGTGCCAGAAAGTTCTCCATGTGATGATAAATCTACCTCCAGTGGTGTGGAGACGTGTGATGGAGAAGAGGACACACCTGTGCCTGTCATAGTTTGGTGCTCACTTGGCACATCCTGAGGGGAGGCAGGTGGAGGGTCCTCATGATCACCACACACCCTCAACCCAACGAACCCCAAGTCCTTCATCTCATAGGGGTATGTAATATACGGAGAGTACTTGAATTCCTAAGAAGAAATCCCATGGAATTAAAAGGGTTATTTTTTAGGAAAATGGGAAGTATCTAGGAAGTCAAGCTACTAATGGGGGTTCACCTAGAGTTCAGACATAGGAACACTCAGTGGCTCTAAGGGAGACCGGGGACTTGAGGCAACCAGACCAACTCTCAGAGAGCCCTGGGGATCCTGGGACAGTCTTCAGATCTGTCTGTTGGCAGTAGTTAACCCGAGACTTGTCCAAGAGGTTCTCAATTAGCACAAAGGGTCAGAGCACAGTGCTCATGGGGCCCAGATCTGCTGTCTGGGCACCCTGCGTGTTGTTGCTATTTTGCTGTCTTTTTATTTAATTTTTAATTAATTTTATTTTTTAAAGGGAAAGTGCAGGCAGGAATGAAGGTGAGTAGGCAGGCAGGCAGGTAGGGAGAGGAGGAAGAAGCTCTTTCTTTGTTTTTATTTAGTCATTCACACTGGTTGTCCCTCCCCACCGACCCAGGACTCGAACCCAGGGGTCTGTGAACTGGTTCATTCGGCGGTGATTGACCTAACCTCTACTCCACCAGGGCACCCTTAGTTAATTAAAAATTTTTTTCATTTCTTTAAATTTTTTTTTTTTTTTTAGTATTTTTTTGTAAATTTGTTTTACAATTTAAAATAAACTTATATATGTAGGCTCCCCATATGCGCAGTTTTTCCCTTTCCTCGGATATATGTCAATACCCACTGCCCAGTCTTCTTCACCAATATTTCTTTATATTTTAAAGGAAAGGTACAAGCAGGGATGAAGGTGAGTAGGCAGGAAGAGAGAAGAAGCAGCATTTTCATTGATTAGGTTGCTCATCTTGGTTCGTAAACCTGGGTCCTTGGGATATATGCGGACTGTGCCCAGTGAACCCAACCGCTAGGCCACCAGCACATGCCTTTGCAGTAACTTTAGAAGACACTGAGCAGGGAGAGAAATCAGGACTCACTCTGGAGGGTCATTGTGTGGAGGCACTAGTTGGGTAGACCAGCTGACTGAGCGATTCCCCTTCAGGAAGGAAGTACTAGGAATTCCCAGTCTGTGGGGAAAGCGGTGCTCTTCCCTCTCACAGGGCCTGTCCTGGACACCTCACCTGATGCCTCCAGGGCGGGTCATCCAGGCTCACAGTGAGAGCTTAGCTGAGTGGCTGGGCCTTTGACGGCAGCTCCCAAAATAAGGTGCAAAGTCGTGCTTCTCACTTCCCCGCCCTGCGCCCTGCGAGACACTGGCACTGCCTCTGAGCCATTACTCAGCAGCCTGAAGGCGCAGAAATAGGACAAAACATTGGCCCAGCGCCTCAGCTCTTCCTCGGAAGGGCCCTGTCTTGGGTGGCGGGCCCAGCCCAGCCTCGCCCACTTCTGTCAGGGCAGTAGTCCTTTACAGGACGGAGCTCGCTCGTAACTGTTCCTGGGTGGTGTCCCCTGGCGCTGGGCTGCACAGCACAGTAAGCAGCGAGCACGTGTCCTTATCTTCACCCCTCCCCTGACACATTCTTCCCACCTGACCCCACATGGAAACCAGCACTGCCCGTTCTCCATACTGTACCCGCAGTCAGAGCAGGTTGGTCCTCCTGAGATTGCACAGACCATGGCTCCCCGGCCTCTTGGGTCCTGTGCTGTCCCACTGCCTGTTGTACTGTTTCCTGCGCACGGTGCCCTGGAACCGTCTTCAGTGCGGCACAGCTCTCCTGCTCCGCATCCCGGCCCATCCTCTGACGGCTGGCTTCCCCATCGTTTTGAAAATACACCAGTGGTCCTCGATTCCACCCACCACGGTGTGAAAGTGAGCTAGACACATCCTCCCAACTTTCCCCGAACTTCCACCTGTCCAGAGTTTTCCCCTCACCTGCTCACCCTCGCCACATCTGCTTCCTCTGGATCAGCCTGGGTCCCTGGCCTGCTGGCGCCAGGTGCTCATGGGCCCTCACTCTGCGTCCTCCTCAGGTCTCCCTGCTGACACTGTCTTCGGGATCCCTCACTGGCCCTGGTGGCCTCTGCTCCCAGGAGGCGGGACCTGCTGCAAACTGGAATAGCTCCTGTCCGACTACCCCATGAAGACCCCATGAGCCTGCCCTCATCTTCACTGCCTGCTCTTCAAGGGAGGGGCTCTGGCACCCAGAACAAGGGAAATTAGAACTGAGACCACACCTGCCACTGGTCTACACGTCATGTGCACTCTGTCACCGTGCCTGCTGATTCAGGGTAAGCACCGTGATGACTTTCTGATGAGGGGCTTGGGGCTCCCAGAGCTCAGTGAACGGTGTCCGCACATGCAGACTTTGTTCTTCATCTCATCCTAACTGTGATCGCCAACTCTGGGCAGTTGGTTGACTTTCCTCAGGGCTGCTGCCTCAGGTCAGCAGTCTTTTAACCACCCCTCTGGACATGTGAACTGTCCAACGCTGACTCTACAATTTCTGGTCAGTTGAGACCAGAGACCAAAGACACCATTTGAGATGTTCCTGCAAGCATCCACTGAGAATCTCAGGATTCCCTCCTCTCTTGCGTCATGTCTGGTTGATATAGCTCCATACAGGCTTCCTTCAGGAAATGACAGACCAAAAAGCACCAAACCCTGGGCTGTCTGGAAGACACTGCCATTTTCAAAACTGGTGTTTCTGGCCATTTCCATGGGGACTGCTTTGAGGCTGAATCCGTACCTCCTCTGCTGCTCACTAGCTTCCATGGGCACAGGGTACAGCCTAGGGGTGTAGATTCCCTCTCTATGGAATGGGAACTGTAATCTCCTTACCAGGACTGTATTTACTAAGGGCCTAGCATGGAGACTACACGAATCAGGCACAAATCGGTCTTGCTGCCCTTCCTCCTCTTCCCCACACCCACCTTGTTTCTGCTTCCTTCTGGGTGGATTCCATCAATACCTCTCTATCAACACTTTCTCATTTAGAGCACAACTTTCTCGAATTAGCTTAGTACTTTTAAGGTAAGGGCCCTAAAGATTTTCAGGTCCTGTAATTCCACTTCTAGGGATCTTTATCAAGTGTTTGGAAATGAGCACATGTTTTAGGTATGAGGCTCTCATGTAAGTCTACTCCCTAGTTCTACTGCCATCTACCTTCCACAGGGCTCCAGAACCACCCTTCTAAAATCAAGTCAGAGAGGGCTTGTCCCCTGCTTAGTCATTCAGTGGCTTTCCAGTGCCTTCAAGCTGAACTCGGGTGGTGGCATTGCAGGATCTGACTGGCTGGCAGCCTCATCTCTGATGTTCCTGTTCTAGCCCAGGGGCCACCAGAGTTGATAAGAGCTCCTCCTGCAGGCCCAGCCTCTCACATCATCCGTGTAGGTTCATCTGTTTACTTTGTCAGAATCCCTTTCACCTAGCACCTGGGAAATGGATTCTTCTCTCAGGCTCAACTTCTGTGGGAGCACTCTCAATGCTGAGCTCCCACAGCCTACAGCATGTCTTCCCTGGAGCCCTGATCCCTTGGTGTTCTCTCCTTTGCCTGCCTGCTCTGGGCATCTGGGCAGCTTGAGGGCAGATCTGTGAATTACGATGCCTGATGTTCAGCAAAGAGCTGCTCATTTTCTCCTGGTAAGGAATCTGCATTGACTGCCTATCCCCAACCTCTCCCAATATTTCATTCTTAGCCTGTCATCTCTACCAGGAACTGAAATAGCCCCAGAGAAGGATGGACATGTGCTGGCTGCCCAGTCACCTGGTCTTTGGAAACACTCATCTTCACAACTCTGTAGCAGTGAGCCACTCACATCCCAGAACTTTCTGCCAGGGCCCAGCAGGCTTTCAGCTGCCTGTGCCTGAGTCCATGGCCCTGGTTCCCTCCCCCTGCCCTGTGCTTCACTCCTACAGGGGGTTACAGCGTCTGTGAGGAGATGCAAGCTGTCTCTCTGAGCAGAGGCCCTCAACTCATAACTTTTGTTTAGTTCATGGTGTAAGCACTCTTAGCATTACTGATTTCAGAACGCCTTGTTTTTTTGTCTTTTTTTAAAAAAAGAGAAAGGAAGCAGGCAGAAATGAAGGCAGGTAAGATAGGAAGAAAGTGGGAAGAGGAAGAAACATTTTAGTCAGTTGTTCATTTGATTTCTTCCCTCAGGGAACAGGGGTGGACATCTTGGCACATGGGGCAACTTGTCCTCGTTTTCATCCTCTCCCTTGTATTCGTGGGCTCTCTCCACTTTGTCTTTTTTCTAAAGAACTTTAAATTCTGTGCAGGCAGGAATGAAGGTGAGAAGAGGTAGGCAGGGAGGAGGAAGCACTTCATTTAAGTGTTCGTTTTGGTTGCTCCCCCTGGGCTCTGGAACATGAACCCAGGTCCTTGGGATGCATGTGGACTGCGCTTGGCCAGAGGTGGCAGACCCAATCACTGCTCCACCAGGGCATGCCAATTTCTGTGCTTTTGTTCCTGTTTTTCTAAATTTGATTTTGTCTGCCTGTCTTCCTCTTGTGTCGCTTTAAGTGTCATTGACCTGGTTCTAGTTCTGGTCCCTGCATGTCACCTTCCTCCTGTACTTGAGTGGTTTCCTCTCCTAGGAGTACTTTTTTTCCACTTAAGTAGGAAATGTACTTGGAACACTGGGACAGTTCTTCCCTTTGGAATGTGCTACCAAGTGGAACACAAACGTCAGTGATTTTCTACAAGGCCCAGGATGGAAACTAGGATTGTGGGCTGTAGTCAGACCAAATCCGCAAGCAGTAGGTGGGTCCTGGTCGAGTTCCTGGACTGCTGCATTCTCCTCTGTGAAGGTGGGGTAACAACTAGACCTACTTATGGGATTCTGGGTTACATGAAACCTCCAATTTGGATCAAAAGGGTTAAAATTTGTCTTCAAATAGGAAGACAGGCACCAAATGCCTTTAGGTTAAGCTGACTATACACCGTTTTAAATGGGACAAGTTTGTTTAATAAACCAGGGCCACTGTAACATGGGGCAGTAGGGTCCAAAAACCCTGTCCCGTTTTGAATATGGTCTGCCTACTTCCAGGGGACGCCATGAGGGTACACAATTGTCTCCTGAGTTCATACCAAGTCTGAAAACTCTTCCCTCCAGGTGGCTGTGGATGCCCTGGCCAGCAAGCAGTGGTGTGAATCCGCTCATTTCCTCATCAGACCCTCTGCTTTAGCTTCTGGCACACCTTCAGCTGAATTCAGTGGTCAAAACACGAACAACGGTGTGGATGGGACCAGCAATGCTGTCGCGAAGTGCAGAAGGCAGGAGAATGTCACAGGGCAACTTGAACTAACAGGCTTCTCTAGATGCTGCCAGTGAAGCTGTTTGTCCTGGAGAGTGGAGGGGGCCACAGGGCGGGGAAGCCCCGTACAAGGGCTCAAAGCCACATCCAGGCATGCCCTGGGGGAGTTGCGGTTGGGTCAGCCTCATCTGGCAAGCAGAGTCCACATGCATCTCAAAGACCTGGGTTCAGTGGGAAGAAACCAAGGTGAACTAAATAAAGCACTTCTGCTTCCTCTCTCTTCTGTCTACTCACCCCATTCCTGCCTGCACCTTTCCTTAAAACACAAAACCACCACCCACATTTAAATTTTCTTAATGTTCCGTTTCTTGGTTTTATGTTTCCAAAGTCAGACACTTGACTATGGTTGTCACGCTTCTTGCCAAGCCCATGTAGCCTCCTTGGGGAGTAGAGTAGAGATGGCTCTGGCCTGAAGTCATTGGTGCTCATTTCGCCTTCTCTGCTTGCCAACCCCTTGGTGAAAACGCAGTTTTGGACTGAATCCTAGTCCTGCAGAAAGCTATTTAAACCCTGTAAGGCCTGGAAAAAGCAGCATTTCCAGTGAGCTGCTGGCAGAATGCTGACTCACTGGCGGCCCTACTGGGTTCCATTTAATTCTTCCCGCTCCTGTTTCAGTCACGTGTGACTCTCTTCACTTATGTTTCTTTTCAAATCATCTTGGGCAGTCGTTTGCATTTATTGTAGGCAGTGGGAAAAAGGTGGAAGACATGAGAGGATAGGAAGTACTAGATGATTATCAAATGAAGTGGTGACAATATTTGCCAACTTCATGTCAACTCTGGCTTATTTATACCGTGTTGTTTCAGTACATATATTTCCTGGGAATGCATTGCTAGAGGGAGGGGCTCATATGTAGACATCCCTTTACTCTTAAGCTTTCGCACTGATGTGGCACCAGCAACAAGCATTACTGGCATCCAGAAAAGGGGCCCAAGGAAGAATTTCATTAAGTGAGGGAACATTCCAGTCTAACCACACGCTCAACTGAATGTTGGAATACTACAGGCTACAAAATCAGTTACTGAGAGCCACATGACCTGCCTGAAGCTTGTCTCTTTATTTTGTTGGCCTCCTCAAGGGCCTGACAAGTGACCAGGGGTTGGCTCTAAAGGAGCTTCCTCCCAAGGCTAGCAGAAGAGCTGAGCAATTGGCAGCACCAGGGGCGACTGGGAAACGGAGGGTGGGCTTTGTGTGAGCCAGGGCTTTGGCCTGTGCAGGAGTCCAGGACACAGACTTGCAATAAGGTCTTTTTAAACAGTGCAGAGTCCAGGTATGGTTCTCAGCAGCCATGGGTGTGAAAGTCATCAATTTCAAACCTTGGGAACTGGAGATTTTCTTCCAGAACCCTGCCTACTCCCCTTGAAATGTGGTAGGCCTGGGAGGCCTAGGCAACATTTTACAAAAGAAAAAAGCCTCCCAGGTTTTCTGATTTAGCACCACAGCTCTCGCAGAATGGGGTGAGTTTCTGAAACCCTATTGTCCATTTAGCAAGCGTGGCTGGTAGCAGTTTATAGTTGTTCAAGAAATGTTAATTATCACGTTAGGCCCAGTCCTCAGAGCTGTCTACCTAACCACAGTCCCATTTTACACATCAGGGGGTGAATTCAGAGGGCTGGAGGAATTCGCCCCTTGCAGTTTGGCCTCAGAGACCATGATGAAGCTATTACTGACTATGCTGAAAAGAACCCAGAGGAAAAACATTTTGCCTTAAATAGGGGCTCTAAGCAGCTGTGGAATGACGTTCTGGAGGAAGGAGTCTGCATCACGGCTGCCTATCAATTACCTCACTTGAAGGATTTGAATTTTGGCTCTTCCCTCCCACACTGGCTCCAGCATCCTGAGGGGCCATAGACAGATACTGTGACTCCTTTGACATAGGAAATAAAGGGAACTCACACAGGCTTGGCACCAGGCACGAGTAAGCAGTGTAGGCTTACTCAAATGCCTCACAATCTAAGGCACTTTGAAATGTGCTATTCATATTCCAGAAAATGGCTTGAATACAAATTATTTAGACTGTCAACACAGGGCGGGGCATGTGGTGGGAAAGGGAGAGAGAAATGGATTGGAAATTGGAAAGTCAACCTTTGAAATTCAAAGTAAAGAACCTGAACTCTCTTTCCTGGCTTAGCAGGGAAATAGGAGGGCTGGGCTCTGGGTGGGAACAGCCCTGCTCCTTACTACTGATGCCTCCCTGTCCCGCACACACCTGTGGGCACACAGATACCAATAAACTGCTTCATGTGCTCTCGTAATTCTTTGTGTTCTCTCTTAAAAATCTTGACACTTTTAAGCATGTGCTCGAGCTCAGAAAATAAAGAGGTTTTCTGGCCCTTCAGATGGCACACAGGCCCGAGACAAGGTGAGCTCAAACCTGAGCGTCAGATTTGCCGAACCCTGAGACTTGTGTTGTGTACAACAAAAGGTGGTGTCTGACTGTCTATTACTGCCAACCAGCATCTGAGGAGCAAGCGCACACAAGTCCCATGGTCCCCAGAATGCTCCAGGTGACTGGTAATGGTCATGGGCTTGATGCTTACTCGGCTGGGTGGGCCTGGAACCTTCTGGGAAGAATGCATGAGGATCACTGACAAGCACTAGTTGGTCACAGCCAGCAGAACCACTGTGGTCAGTCTGCTAAGACACAATTGCTTCTCTAGTTGTTACCCAGAGGGTGATGGTGTGCCCACGTGTGTTGATGCACAGATGGAACATACTGTACACACTCCCTTGCTGGGGCACCGATACTGAGAGGACACTTGGCTTTTGCTTTAGGAGTCTTATGAAAGCAAGGCCCACCCTCTTGAGCAGGCCAAGTGTCTGCTGTCAGGCTCTCAAAAGCACACATGCATCCACAGTAAATTACACAAGGTCATGGCCATGGGCTAACTGAAAGCTGAGAGTTAAAGACAGACACACATACACTCTACTCTTTCTCTCTCCTTCTCTCCTAATGTTGCCTAAGGTATCCCCAGTCTTAATGAAATTCTAAGCTATCAAGACTGTGGATGAGAGGGGTGAGTTGAACCCACCTTTGGCCAGCCTAACAGGGGCACCTACACAGGGTTTTGATTTATCATGTTAAGCGCGGTCCAGGTTAAAAGAAACATTTTAAAGGACTAATTAGTCAACCCTCAAAAAAGTAAATTCAGGGTCTGTGTGGAAACAGCCAAAGGAAACTCTAACATAGCATCATAGCAATAGAGCCTGGAATGTATTCAAATGGAAAAGCTCAGGCTGGAAATACTGGTTTGGAAAACAGAACTGCACCATTCCACCCTCCTTCATGCAGTAATCCAAGCCATTCAAACTTAAGGTCCCACCAAGCAAGATGTTATTTCCTTAAGACTTCTTTCAGAGTGAACTAGATCAGATCCTGGGGAATAAAAACATTTTATTCAAAAAACAAGTAGGAGGGATTCTCAATGACTACTTTTGTTCTTTTGTGTAGACTGCTTCTAGGTTAATGCAAAGAGAAGGACATCAGATAAGGTAAAAGGCTTTATTACTCACGATGGCTCAAACCTGACAGGACACAGCAGGGATAATTATCATTCATTATACTTGACCTTTGGCCGGCATTTGAAGCACTCATTTTTTCTAAGTGGGCCCTGGTTACTCCAGGACTCAGCTCCCAACAGCCCACCGCCTCCTTAGGAAATCAGGGCCTGTGCAGGGCCACAGAGAACAAACCACCTACTGCAGCCTGCTCCTTTCATGGAGTCTTCACCTCTGATTTTCAAATCTAGAGACAGATGCATGACTGGCAGGTACTGGTCATAAATCACACCTTCTCACAGCCTAACACTCAAATACCGAACACCAAATAGAAGCAGCATTCCTATGTATTCAGTTAATGCTCTGTGTGCTTTGTTTCAAAAATAGTTCTATGCCTCCTTTTTACTTATT
Source organism: Solenodon paradoxus (assembly GCA_004363575.1). NCBI lineage: Eukaryota > Metazoa > Chordata > Mammalia > Eulipotyphla > Solenodontidae > Solenodon > Solenodon paradoxus. The sequence continues at coordinate 167,459 of RJWH01001360.1, forward strand.
CTTCTCCTTGGATGAAACCATGGAGAACCCAGGCTTAACTGATGGTTCCATTTTGGTTATTACAAGCTTAACTTAAGAATCAAAGGCATTAAAGAGTCACCATTAAGAACAGCATTTAAAATGATGACAGAAATACAAGGAAAGTCTATATGGTCTTCAAGGATATGGATCAAATGGATCAAGTCTCATGGTGGAAGGGGGCTCCCTTCCAGGGTACAGTGCAGAGAAAGATGGAGCTTATTTCTGTGAGGTTACAAAGTGGAAAGAAATAAAACACGGTTCACTGCAAGATGGAGATACTTAACTGTGGATTAAGAGTCAGTTTATACACTGAATAGTAACTAACTAGAGAAAATGCCAGACTTTTTGGCTCAGAGTTATACTAGAAGATCATTGTATTTGAAGAGAATCCCCCACTCCCCAAAAAAATCAAGTTAAAAAAGCAGAAATTTATTTTACAGGTTCTGGATTTTCAGTTCAGCACCATCTTTTATAAAATGTCAGTAAGAAATAACTTTTTCTTAAAATCTTGTAACTTGTTTTGTAAAAAGATGCACCCCTAGAGAACTGAGGACTGAACTAAAGCACAGCTCAGTGTAGGACCGCTGATTTTTTACAAATATCTCAAGAAAATGGCAAAAATCACAACCTTTGATAAGGAATGTTGGCTTACTAACATGAGGTCTTATCTCAGAGGAGAGATATATCTGGGGGTAAAAAGACAGCTTTCTATTGTTCTCCTAGTTTCTCTAGAGTTGTCACTTATCACTGACTTTAAAATAAAAGTGATTTAAACTTAAGCGACTATTTTAACACTGAATCAGCATACATGCTCGTATTGATCACATTTCTATACATACTTTAACAGCACCCGCCGCCCCCCCCCGCCCGCCCCCAACAAAGTGTAGTGAAAAGCTTCTTTTAAATGAAAAGATACTTGTTTGAGCAGAACAGGTCCAGGTCTTCTGCAGAGGCCTTCTTCAGCAGCTGGCCTTCCTCAGTCGCCTCTTGTTACGGTGGAGACAAGACACTGAGAACAGGAGTTTCAGAGTAACCAGAGACAAGTCTTGTGTTTGGCCTCTAAGAGCTGGGCATCAGCATGTAGAAAAGATGCGTAATTTAAAAGGTGCAGACCACTCACTCAAAATGTTAAAGATGACAAGCTTTATGAAACAAACACAGCATTCACCCTGAGGAAGCTGTGTATACAGTTGAAAGGTTTTCCCTAAAAATGAAAAACATGGCAGTTTTATCACAGACCAGTTACAGAGTCGCTGTTGTAGTTTTCCTCCTCTTATAATGGACCAAAGTTCAGCTGGCTCCCTTCGACAGACCTATAATTCTGTTGACTGTTCAGGACTGCAGTAGTCATCCTGGGACTTTCTGTGGAAGTATGTGCAGATTTTCCTCATGGAGCTGGGAGTAATGGTGATCTAGAAGAAGGAAATTTAGATTTCAGAGCATTTCTAAGATAAAGTGCAGCTGTGACCCCAGCAAGTTATCACTAAAGGACTTTTAACCAACTTGTCATCTCCCCAAAACTTTGATAGTGCTGTCCTTGGCTAATTTGTACTGAATACAATAAAACTTTAATAGACTGTCATCAAGGAAGGAAGCATAGGCTCCATATGAACAGAAAATCTTTACCGGTTAAACCTAGTAGGAACCAAAGAAGTCACAATTACCATCCTCTTCGAGAGAAATGAGTAAATCACACTTGCAAGCCTCCATTATCAAGTACATGAAGAAGAGAGACTTTAAAAGACACCTCAGCTTTAAAGACTAAAATCACAAAACCTGAAATATCTTGGCATAGCACACTATTTTAAACCTTTATGATGTACCTACTAGTGAAAATACATGCTCACCCCAGCAGCATTTGTTTCTTTTTGTTTAAAGGAAAGACACAGGCAGGAAGAGAGAAGGAAGGAATATTTTACTTATTTTCAGTTGTTCATCTTGGTTGTTTCCCCTGGTCCTGGGACTTGAACCCAGGTCTTTGGGATGCACACCTGGTAAACTAAATCGCTAGGCCATGGCCAATGGCATTTCTAACTCACAGCTGAGACCGGCTCTCAGGCAAAATAGAGATTTGGCTAGGAACAAAGAGCAGTCACAACCTAACTGTGATCAAAGAGGGGAAAGATTCCTTATAGTTTTATTTTTTCATATTCTATAGCAAAGTCTTGATCAGAGTTTGTACTGAAGTAACTCAGAAGTATTTCTAGCTATTTTTCCCTAAAATTACAGGATGTGCTTCATGACATTGGTGGGATATGCACACCAGTGAAGCTAGAGATGGCCTCAGATCTTTGAGCAGCTCTGCCCTCTGGAAGGGGAGAGAGATGTTGCTGACCATGACTCCTGGGCGTCCTCAACGAAGAGTGAGAGAGAGAGACGTGCTCCATAACCCCTCTCCTCATTTGTTAACAGAAACTTCCTATTCCCTCTGCCTAGCCTAGTGACCACACAATGCTCACGGCTACTTCTGCCTCCATGATCATAATAAATCACTTGCCTTTCAAGGTTCACAAACTAATTTCTCCCAGCAAATCTGCTTGTGAAATTATCTAACTGACATATGTCAACCAATGAAATCTGAGTCCTAAAAAGAAACCTAACACTAAGCTGAATGTTTTTAAGAGTGCAGATACAAGTGAGATGCCAAGAATACTGATGTGAGCAAGACAACTGCTATAAAAGATTGGGGGGAAATTATCAAAATTTACAAGGATTCTGCACTTAAGTTGTTTTACAAGCATCGAAGTTTCACCATATTTTAAACAATCATAAACTCGAATTATGAAGTGGAAATCTATTCATGGATGTTGGAAACTCGCCCAGGAATGACAGGGGTTGGGGATTCTATTTGGGAGGGAAAGTATTTTTGACTTGACATTCTGGAGGGTAAAGAAAATTTTTCTATGAATTGGGTAATGGGCCTGTTGGGCATGGGCCTTGACATGGAGGGAAGAGACTTGAATAGGGAGTAAATAAAATCAGATAAAATACAACCTATATCATGTACCCTATTACCCGCTATTGAATTTCAGACAAATAACAAGTAACTTTTTCGTATACTATGATTTGCCCTGTATTCTTACGTGCTCAATCTGGGAACCCTAGAAAAAACTTCCTTAAAAAGGAAAAGCCCACGTGTGCGGGGGTGTCTCTGCCTACTCTTCGGTCAGGGCCTATCCCTGAGCTCTTACTGGGCAAGGGGAAATCTTCCCGCTCTTTGGAGAGTGGGCACCTGGGATGATGGGCTTTGTGGAGAAGAATTCTCAGCCTTCTGCTTGGTGGCCATGACCAGTAACCAGTTCTTATTCTCTGGGGAGCTGTTCTCTTTGCCAACCACTTTAGAACTCTCCCCACAAGCTCCGAGAGAGAACCGTAGTGGCCCACAGGTCTTTTCATGGGGGCTGGTGAGAGATGGTGGTGACAAGGGGCTCCGTGTGGCTCCCTCTAACTTGCTCACCTTGGCTGGGGCCCGCGAGTCCGGGTCCGTCTCCTCCTGGGTGCCCGCTAGGCAGCACAGATCCACACGCAGTGTCTCAGCCGGGCTGTCCAGCTCTGCCACGCAGCTGCAGCTCTTCACGCACTTCTGTGCCCCGCTCTCCAGCCCGCTGGGGTCCAGCCGTCGCTTCACTCTACTCCGGGACTCTGAGCAGGCCACAGCCTGTGAGGCCTTCAGGCTCACAGGGATGAGGGCTTTCCTCGGAGATGGGAGCTTGGCCTCAGCAGTTGGTGGGGTGACTGGAGGTGAGGAAGAAGGCGTTCGCGTTATCCAGTTTCGAATGGACATCTTGAATGAGACGGAGGACACAGAACCTCTCCTGTTGCCAGGGGAGTGGGCCTTGGCTGGGGTCTTCATGGAGCATGTGGGTGTGTTGGAGGGGAGGGGAAGGTCCCCTGCAGGGCTGGGGGCGCAGGCCGCTGATGATGGAGAGGACATGGCTGGGCTGCTCCTCATCCTGGGTGCCTTGGCAGGAGTGCTCTGGCCGCTGGGTGCCGGCACTGAAAATGAGAGGATCCATCAAAAGTGGAAGCCACAGCAACCCCAGTCCCCTCCGGAAATCAAGCACAGCAAAGCTGCCTCAGGGAGATGTGAGTCACCATTGGTTCCCACTACACCCTTCCTAACTACCTGCCCCTCACCCGCTTCCATTAGGCAGAGATTCCAAACAAAGGCAGGCAGATAGACAGACAGACAGACGACTGACTGACCAGCAGAGGAGTGAGGGAGGCAGGAGCCTCATGGTTTCCCCTCTTTTGGTCCCAAAGGACAAGCCTGCCAGGAGGGGAATGGAGGCAGGGAGGGAGGGAGGCTTGTCACTGAGGGGTCTCCACGGAGGTGAGTTCTCGGTTCAACGGGTCTGGAAGGATTGCAGCAGAGTCAAGAGTCGTGTCTGGCTGGGGCTTTCCAGGGCAGAGCCCATCCTGTGCTGTGGATACAGCACATGGAAAGCGTGGAGAAACACATTACCATAAACGTTGGAAAAACAAATACAGAGACTTTTAAAAGCGTCCAGGTGAACCACTGTAAGCGTTTTTTCCACGCTTGTGCACGATACACACTCTACACTTCAAACTTTCCCTGTACGAAAATGAGACCGTAAGGGATACACTGCTTAGTAACCTGCCCTTCGTGAACACCTGCCACCTGGGTACAGGCTGACATAGGCTTCCTAAAGCTCCACTAGCCTCTAGGCCACAGGAGCAAGCGGCTGCCGCTACTGCAGCAGCAGCTCACAGGCCTGCCGTCTGCACTACCCAACCCCCGTCGGCGTCTCCTGTCTGTTTCCACAGCTGGCAAACGGCATTTTCAGTCTCCACGAGAAGTAACCCCACCAAATGCTCGTTAGGGTTACCAGGTCTCCCGGCTTTCGCCTTCATCTACGAATGGCACAACTTCCCACAAGTCATCTTTCTCTTGTGCTCACTCTAAAGTTCGTGAGCGTGGATGCAGCGGCTGTGTCCTGTCCTTGTTGACAGGCTCATGGGTACACAGGCGCCTTCTTAGAGCTCGTGTTTCGACCCCTCAGGCCCCACCAAGAATGTTTTCTCACTTCCCTGCTGAGATATCCTAGATTCTGAACAAGCGTTCCTGTCTTCAAACAACACGGAAAGGTTTCTGCTTATTTATCAGTCAGTCTTTATGCGCAGTCGAACATGGGGTGGGGTTGGTATAAAAATGTAGCCTCTTTTAGGAAAGAGACTGCTGGTTTCAGTCCCTTGTCAACTTGGACCTCTCACCCCATGTTTTTCACTACTCAAGTGGCTTTGCCATGAGACAAGAAGTTCTACAAGTTGATTTTGACCTGAAGTCTTCTCATTGGTCATCTGCTTACACAGTCAAGCAACTGGGCTCCACCAGTAAAGGTCATGGCTGACCCCCACATGGTCTGAAGTGCTCATGATGGAGGGAGCGGAGTGTCCAGGACCATCCTTACTCCTAGGGCTTGATCACAGGCATGACTTTAGGAAAAGAAGATTTTTTCTCTGTTCTTGTCACTTGTTGCGTTACGTGCAAGAAGAGTGTGCTTGGGGCAGAAGAAAACGCCGGGCGGGGTCAGAGGAGGGAGGCAGGCTGCGGCACCTGGACATCCGAGAGGCAAAGATCAGCGGGAAATCTAGTCTGGTGGGAAGTTGGGCGCATCTTCCTCCAGGAAGGAAGGGGTGGGCAAAGAGCAGGTTGACAGACGTCTTTTTTTTTTTTTTTTTTTTTTTTTGCTTTTTTAATCAAAGTTCATGGTAAGAACTTTAAGTCATATGGAGGGGAATAAAGGAAAAGAGTAGAGCTCCTCTTTCAACTTTCTCATTTTAATCATATTCCCATGTCTACCACAACTTACTACCTGCCTATCAGCACAAAGGTGTATGTATGCACAGTACCCCTTAAAACTCATCATGGGTTAGAGCACACCCCACTCTGCAACTGCTCATTTCTCTCAACAGGCACCTGCTTCTCTTATATGAGGGTTGCGTGGCAACTGCTGTTGTCTTCCACAGGGGAGAGGCTGGAGCGCGACGCAGCTGTGCTCCCTCTACCTCCGCTGCTACTGATCCTGTGCCCTGCGTGCGAGCTGACAACATGGAACTTCCCAGCTACTGTCCTTGAAATTTCCCACAAGCCAGTCCTCGAGGAGTCACAGATGATGCACAGTCATCTGCAGCTCCCTTCTGAACAGGGTTTGCCATCAGGCCTCACCCTAAGTCTGACTGAGCACCCGCTTGGAGGCACTTGTGCTTCCTGGACAAGCTTTGCACTGCCACATCTGCCTTGATTCATGAGTTTTCTTACCAAGTGCGCCCTTCTTTGCCAGGCACAAATTCCCCTTGTGTTTCAAGTAGTGACAATGTCAAATTCTGTGAAGAATTCACAAACTTCTTCCCTCCTCTCTCTCTCCCAAAGAAGTGGGTTCTCCTTATGAACCTGGGAGCAATGCTCACAGTGAGCAGAGGTCTGGAGCAAACCTCGAACCTGGGGTAAGTGTCACAGAAATGGCCACAGCTTGGTCTGGTCTTCACTCGAGCTCTGCTTTGCAATGCTGGTTCTCAGGCAAGCAGCACTTCAAGGGGGCTCAAAGTTTTGCTCTAGAGCCAGACACAGAGTTTAACCATTGAACTCCTGGACAAGGGCTGAACCTGGTGTCTACACTTCAGAGCTGTGTTCCTTTATCAAGACTAACTGCTTGAGTTTGGATGATCTAAGCAAGTCCCCAGAGCAGCTGGCTCAACGATGGCTGAGTACTGCCATTATAGTGTGGCCCCAGTTTGTTCAACATGTAGAACTTTTCTGGTGAGCTGACGTCTATAACAAGAAATTAATGACAGGCTAACATACTCAGTTGAAGGCAACACTCTTTTCATCACACTGGTTAAAATGGTTATAGCCATCAACAAGAATTGCACCTCTGAGAATTAATTTTGTTGAGGGGGAAAATTTAAATTCAGATTGAAAAAAAAAATTCCACAAAAATATTGGAAACAAAATGTCAAGAGTATAAGAGAATAGCTAGGTAAACTATGGACTATTTACTCAGATTATTTTAAATGTTTTGCTGAAAGATAGCACAGGAAGTGGTTAGAACTTCAGTTTCAGTGAAAAATAAAAAGCCCCAGGAAATCCAAATGTCTATTTAGTGCAACTGGAACTCCATTAATAAGAATCTTTTGGCATAAGGAGTGGGGAAAAAAAACCTCAAAAATTAACTCATATTATGTATGAGTGGTAGAAGTACTGATGGCTTTTCTTCATATGATTCTTTTGTTTTCCAAAACCAGGGAGAGGAAAGTACATCTAAGGACAGGAGGGGGCATGCCATTTTGGCCCAGGTGGCTGAGGTACTGTTGTGTGGACCATGGGTCCAGGTTTGCGACTGAGGCTGGGGTGAAAAAAACCAAAAAATAAACAGGCGTGTCCTGGTGAGGTGGTGATTTGGTCCGCTACTTCTGGCCAAAAGCGCAGTGCATGCATAAGACAGGGAACCAGGTTCTCGTCCCATGATTGGGGAGGAACGAATAGGATGAACAATCAAAATAAAAATAAAGTGCTTCTTCTCTCCCTCTTTCTAATTGCCTTCTTTCTTGCCTACACCTTTCCAAAATAAATAAATATGCTGGTCCTTCCCTACCTTCCTTCCTTAAAAATGCTTTTTCCGTTTACCCTCCGCTCCCTCCCTTCTTCTCTCTAAAAAATAAAGGCAGGCAGAAGACTTCACACGTTAAGATGACAGTACCCTCCAAAATGACCTAGAGATGCAGCACCATCCCCATCAAAATCCCAGCTGGCTAATTTGCAGAAACTGACAAACTGGTCCCCCAAACTTTTATATAAATCCAAGAAAACCCAGATTTAAGACAATCTTGAGAAAGAAGAAAACTGGAGCACCCATACTTTCAGATTCTGAAACCTACTACAGAGCCACAATAATCAAGACAGCGTGGTACCTGTGTGAGGACAGACATTAGATCAAGGGCAAACAATCCACAGTCTAGGGATGGACAAATCCTCACATTCCTGGTTAACTGTCATCAAGGTGCCATAACAACCCAACTGGTTAAAGAACAGCCTATAACAAATAATGCTACATAGAGAAAACTGGGTATCATATGCAAGAGAATTAATCTGATTCCTCACACAGTACACAGGAATAAACACAAAATGGACTGCAAACCTAAAACTAAAAAATGGCTAAAAGAAAATATAAGACTAAATCTGTGACCTTGGGTTAATAATAGTTTCTTAGCTACATCAAAAGCACAAATGACTAAAGATAAAACAGATAAAGTGAACTTCATCAAAATTAGAAAATTTTGTCAAAGGACACCCTCAAGAAAGTGAAAACCTAGAGTAAGAAAGTATTTGCAAGTCATTATACAACAGGGTACTTCTATCCAAAAAATATAAAGAAAACATATGAATAGCTGGTATGTGAGATGTTTGACACCCTCATCACAAGAGAAAAGCCCATGTTTTAATTGGTTTATTTATCATGAACATGTGGCTCCTATGGATGTGAAGAAACTAGAACCCTCATTTTGGGGATTGAAAACAGTCTGGAATTGACTGATTATATTAAAAACACTGAACTGTGTATCTTAAATGGGTGAATATGTGGTGATTGTATCTCAATGAAATCTCTAAAAAAAAAAAAAAAGCCTGAAGGGGAAAAAATGCAGTAAGAGCACCTTACCATTAGTTTCATTCTGAGTGGAAAATGTAATTACAGCAATAATAACGTAAATATTAACTCTTGATCTATCCAAAATTAAGACCTGTATTGGGGAAGACAACGGGGCATGTACAGGGGTTTCATAGTGGGGTGAAGGGGGTATCGGGGGACACAGGAAGGAGAGCTAAGAGAGCTAAGTCCTCATCTCACAAATGAAGTCAATAGGTAGTGTTGAAAACTGCAAGAACAAAGAGAAGTGCAAATATTTAAAACCCATCCCCCATCCCTACCCACCTACCCCATCAATTTCTTAAAAGATTTGAAAGTAGCTGCCTCTGAGAAAGAGGAACTGTGGGGCAGAGTGTCTGGGGACTGCTAGTTATCTTATTCACCCCTTCGGGAACTAATTAACTTCTTAAATTGTAACACCAATCAAAGCTAAAAAAAAAAGAAAACATTTAAAGGAATGCAAAAATCAAAACCATCAAAGATTTCACAAGTGGAAAAGACTGCCCCGCCCCCTAGTCTACTTCTGCTTACATCACCTTGTAAGAGGCAAAGTCATTAGAAAAAGCAGCACATTCTGCATCTCACCTTGGCCCCCCCCCACCCATCACCTAAGACCTCAAAGGGTAAGGTCAAAAGAATCTTTACACTTGAACATCTGCTTCTTTCTGCATATGTAATGCTAACCTAAGGACCCCAGGGCTGGCTCTGTGCATAGATTCTAATCTTGGTTCACTGTCGCCCTCTTCGGCACGTCAGGTGGCCAACTCAAGTGGTTACCTTCACCTCAGTCTCTCCATCCTTAGCCTTTCCCTCATTTAATCTGCTTGACCATACTAATACCAATATTTGCAAATTTCCCATGAACTCATTTAGCACAACACTTTCCTTCCCAGCTCCTTTTAGTATTCCAATTCCAAACCTCCTTCATACTTAGGACTCTCATCCACTATCTTCCCATCTTTACACTGTCCTTCAGCCACATTCACTATGTCCTCATGATCCCCTAATTCAGTATACAGCTCTCTCCGAGAGAAGCTGCTCTGTGCAGCACACACAGCCAGTCCACCTGAGCAGATTTAGCGAGTAGGTACTGCTCTCGTTTGTTCTCACTGCCTGAGAACCTGTTTCCTTGGTTCATTCAGTCTTCTATTCTATGGAAGATTTCAGACTTCTTTGTTCCTTAAATCTCTACCATCTCCTCCCCTCATCCTTACTCACAGTTGATGGTCCTGATTCCAATTTCACTGAGAAAACAGAAGCCATTAAAACAAAAGGAAACTTCTATAGGTTCTAATCATCCCATCTCCTCCCTCAGCCACTAAGGATGAACAAACCACACTGCTGGTAAAGTACTCATGTATTTGATGATGCCATCTCACACTTACTTGAAAACATTGCTTTAGTAAACTTCCCTGTGTAAATGTTCCCCCTTCCTATAGGACCCTTCAAATCATATATAAAATGCTAAAATTCCCATTAAAAATAAAGACTAAAACATCAAAACAAAAAGCAAACTTCAACACCCATTCTGCATTCATTACCGCGTCATCTTTCTCCTTTCCTTTCTCGCAGAACTCCTTGGCCGTCTTCCGTACTTGTAATATACACGTCCTCTTCTCCATCCTACAATCAGGCCGCCAACGGTCCACCAAACTATTCTCTGAAGGCCTCTAATTAAACTTCACACACTCAACCCAATGGTCGGTTTTCAGCCTTCATCTTATTTGTCAAAAACATTCAACCAAATTCATCCTTCTCTCCTTCTTCATGTACACAGCTTCCAGAACACAATGCTCTCCTGTTTTTCTCTAACTTTTCTGCTTGTGCCTACTCCTTCACTGTTCCACCATTCAATGCTGAGGTCCTGTTCTCTTTTCTGATGAGCTACTTGCATCTGTATGACAGATTCCAAGTGTACAACACCAGCTGTGTGTTGCAGATGTGAGTTCGAACTGACTCGCTACCCCCCCACCCCCATAGGGATGTCTGATGATCACATCAGACACCACACCTGAATGGAGCTTCAGTCCTCCCCTCCCAAACAGCTCCTCCCTGGAGTCCTGTATTCTTGGCTAACAGCTCTGAAGGCACACTATTCCTCTTCCTCACATCCCACACCTTGATCCCTCTGAGTATTCTGTTGATTCTCTTACAAATACAACAGAATTCCTATCATATATTCTGCTACCACTCTGGTTCAATCACTATTACTGACTTCCATGATTTGCAAAATTAGCCTCTTACTTTTATCCCCATCTCTTTACATTGTATTTTAATCCGGGAACAAGAATGACAAAAAAAAAAAATCAGATTTGGATACTTCTCAATGCAAAACCACCGGGCAGGGTTTTAAAAAAGCCAACATTACACAAAAGCCAACATTACACAAAAGCCTCATTTCCACTATTGTTCTACATCTCCTTCCCAGCTCAACCACCTTAGCCTCCCCAAGGGGCAGAAATCACGCCAGAACTGCCCAGGCTGTGGGGCCTTTGCTGTTTTGTCTGACTGGAATATTCTGCTTCACTCTCTTCACTCAAATGTTATCCTCTCAAAAAGGCTTTGCTGGTCACCCTGTCGGAGACTCTGACAGCACTCTCTCCTATCCCTAAGCACTTACTGCCACCTGAACAGTGTACACTTCACTTCTGTCACTTATTCACTGCCGCTCGTATGAATGTATAACCTTCATTTATCTCTGGGATTTCTGATTCTTTTGTTCGCTGCTGAATCCCCAGCAACAAAGAACAGTGCCCAGCACATAGCAGATATTCAATAAATAGTTCAAAATAGCTCCACCAGGGTATTCTAGTACCTTGCACAGATAACACTCAGGAAATGTTCATTGAAAAGGACGAGTGTCAAGAAGATGGTACTCTAAAATATTCCAAAACAAGATCAGATCTAGCTTATCACTCCGTGCTCCAGGACTAAGTCAAACCATAAACACTTAGAAAAAGACAGGATTCCTACCCAGGTCGGCTCTCGCCTCTCTCTTCTTCTGAGAGGCCCAGCCTACTACGGAGAGTTTATCCCCGGGGTTTTCCTCTATGTTTCTGTTCAAGCGCCAGATTCTCAAAGTATTGTCATCAGAGCAGGTGGCAATCTAGGGAGAACAGGACGTTTCAATCAAAGATTCACAACAAAGTAAACGACAGATAAGTCTTAAGTGCTTACCAGTGGAGAATTATTTTTTCCAATATAACAGGGTTTAGAGAATGATATCTGAGAGCATATATTTCCATTCCTTGCTAAATTTTAGGATGATCCCAGATTTTCAAAGAAGTGGACTCTCATTTCTTCTTCTATACATTCTGCTCTATGTCTTCAGTTACCAGCTATTTCTAACCTAACCTAAAATGCTACTGTAAACTCAGGTTCATTTATTTTATTCTCTAAGGATGTGGGGCCAAGCCATCTTTATCCACTTCTATGTAACATGAAATATGTAATGAAACATTATCTTTTTTCTCTTCTAAATGATCATTGCATGTCACCGACATTGTTTCTATCTCTTTTGACTTCTACATGTTCTGCCTTTTTACTAAAGTAATGGGATCATTTCCAAGACCAGTCTTAGCCCATGACTCTGGTAGGCTGTGTACAATGAAATCATTCCTTTGAGATTCTCGCTCAGCTAGGTAAAGGAGCAATCTGGGAAATCAACAAGTTCACTAGGATGAAAGAAGTTAAAAATAACCTTTGCCCCTTTAAAAATATCTGGCCATTCCTCATATTGGTCTGAAGCCTTTTATGGCAGAGAAAGTCCAGTTTCAAGAGCTTATGGCAACTGGCCACTGGTGCCAGAGCTGGTCCCAGCATCTGTTTATACAATTTCTCTATTTCAGTCACTAAAGAGAGGAAAAAGAACACACGTTCTCTAAGTCTTGGCCCCCAAGAGACTGGGAGTTTTTTCCTTTCCTTACTGGGAGGCCAAAAGAAGACACACTTAACTGCTCCATAGGAAGTGCCCTGAACCCCAGTTACTCTAGAGGAGTTGTTTGCACAGAACCTACTGTGTGTCTCATTTATAGCCTTTATTTTATTAATTCTCACAATACAAAGTCTCGTGCTCAACGACCTTCATCTACAAAATGATAATAGTTATCTGCCAAAGTTAACCACAGCTGAGAGGCAGAGCTAAAATATAAAGCTTTCCCAATTTCCAAGTCCCAGATGTTTTTAAAAACCAGATCCTACCTGTGCAATTGCAGACTAGGGACAAAATTATTTTTAAGAATGTTTTAAAAAGGTGCTCAATAGAACAATGTAGGGAAACAGCTCTGCCATTTGCTTTGAGTCCTTTTCTGTTCATAAAGGATAATATACGATGGTTGAAAGATGACATAATTAGCTGAATAAGTAAAAAACATTCATCTTATAAGTTCTATGAAAATAGAAAAAATTCTATTGTTAAAGTAAGATATTTCCATGTAAGTTATCTGGACAAAATTAAAATGTTATTGGGATGAAATGATTGGTAATTAAGTAATAATAAAAAAAGAAAGAAAAAAGAAAAGCTCTACCATAAAGCTGAATACAGAAATGACTATACAGGAATATGAAAATAAAGAAAGAAATCCCCAGCAGTACTGGAAAGTTCACAGGATACCCTGAGCATTCAGACTGTGCAAAATTTCTAGAAGATAATAAACAAATGGGAACAATAGGCAATAAAACCTCAAAGTGTTGAAAAGGAAAGGGGAGACTACAGAAGATTTCCTGTAGAACTTAGGAAGACCAGAGGAACCAGGGCTGGAGAGTAGAATGCGGTTTACTGTCAAATGAAAATCCTACAATGTAAGGGGTTTATACTTCTGAGCTTTCTACATATCAGAGTTTTTGTGTGTGTTTAAGTGAGCATGTTTTCTTCTTGCCAGGTTATCCAAATACCTGGGAGCTGCCTCGGGTTCAGCCACAGATAACCTATCATGCTAACGCTACAGTAAGCTTTTCTGGGCACGCTGAAACACGAACTGGACCCTTAAGAATTAAGACACTATAAAATACCATACACTAACGAAGATTAGTTCTCATCATAGATATTCTGTATACCTTAGATTTCTAAGATTAAAATCTTATTATGCTAAAAATTTAACCCTGCCCTCCACTGCAGCTAATGTAATGGCTATGAAAGCCATGGACCTGGTTTTGAGACTCAAGACTGGGGGATGACAAACACAAACCAATATAATTTCCACACTTAGGAAAGCAGTGACTCTGGGAATAAGAAATCCACCTGTATTCCTTAGTGCATACTAGCTTCTCTACTGGTATAGAAAAGTAGATGATGTGCAACTAATGCTAATAGGGACCCTCAAGATCTTTTACCATATCTTAGCTCTTCACATAAAAGTCTAGCTGTTCCTTTGGTTCAGCCAGCCAGGGTGCAGATTATGTAAAGTCTAAAGACCTAAGTTCAAGGGTTAAAAAAAAAAAGCTCATATACCTCTCACATCAACCTTGAGCCAAGCATGTCTGTGACATATTTTTATTTAATTTTTTGAGAGGAAGGGAGAGGTTTACAAACCTTTGCAAAGTCCGATGGACACCAGCAAACAGATGTGACCTCTTGAGTGTGGCCCTGGAGCACAGTAGGAGGAAGCCAGGGTGCAGAGACCTATAGTGTCAAGAGACAGAGGCATCAGTGCGGCAGTGTCAGGGCTCCAACAGGAACCTCTGTATTTGTTTCAGAGCGCGTCAGCACGTTACCAAAGGACTGAGACATGCCCGCTTATACTAGGGTCTCAATGGCGATAGAAATATTTGTCACTGATCGACCAGGATAATAACAACCAAATTAAGTAAATGATTTGAACTTAGACACCAGGACAGGTCTTATTTCCAATCAGAACTACCTAGTTATATGCACTGAAATTTAAGACTAGCCTCACCTCTTAGTTGTAAACTTCCTGGGAGAATGAGGTTCAGCTGCTATACTTTCAGTGGGTCCTACTTTTACAGAGACATTTCAGCTCCTCTCCAGTCAATTACTAGAAAACTCCATTCACCAAATCCCGTAGGTGCCTGAGACATGCTACCAACTCATTTAGGACAAAAGACATACTGACCATAATACCAAGAGACATACCAGGTCCCAAGGTTAGACTCCTTCATAAATTATATTTCACATGGCAATTTAGTGTTCTATTCTGGATAAAAGGTTCCTCTAAAATTTTATGTTAATTTCCTTAGAAAGAATCTTAAACTTGAAGCACGTCTCACCACATTTCAACACATTTGTGTACAAAGGGCCACATGGTGCAGCACTCCACACGACCAAGACTCATCTTCCCTGTCACTGGGGACATGCACTCGACAGCAACTCGCTCAAGGGCTGTCAGTCCCCCCTCAGAGACCATGGGAATCAACGGGCACAATGTGGAGTACAAACTCACATAACTATTAACACGTGTCTGAAAGAGAAGCTGCTCCCTTTCCCTTTTCCTGAGGCTCTGAATCACTGCTCATCTGTGTGAAGTTAAAGTGAAGGGACTCTGGAAATAATATATTTGTGAGAATGACTAAGTGAACTTTAATAAGATTGATCAGACTGTAGTTCAGAGATGTGACACACTGATTCATAGGGTTAGCCAACTCCATTATTACCAGTCCTCTCTTGGGCTACATGGCACATAGGTAATGATTCAAAAAGCAGTGTCTAATCTGCCTTGCTGGGTTAATTAAAGTGCAAGAGAAAAGGAAGCATTGTCCTGGGTACTATTTAAAAAGATCTCATTGCCTACTCCTACAATGCCACAGAGAACAACTCATTCTCTCCCAAAGTAGCCTCTTTCAGAAAGACTTTTAAAATAGCCTATCTCAGTCTCACAGACATTCTCCTTCCTCCTCCATTTGGATGGTCCCAATTCATTCTCTTCACCCAAGGCCCAAGGCAGGACTGGTAGCAGCAAGCTAAAAGGGAGAAGCAATTCTTAGGTCTTCTTAACCCTCCCCGGGACACAGTCATAAGCCAGGAACACATCTTCTCCTACAATGGCCAACTCTGTTTGGTGCTTCTAGCCTTTCACTTCCTGATACTATTTCTTCCTCAGTGTCCTAGGTAGTACATCACCTGGGAGACATGAATGGGTACACAAAGGATTGGAATAGATTTAAGAAAAACTAAATATCCACCAACAGAATATAGGCACATTTCTGCAATTACCTATTATATCTAAAGGAAAAATAGACTCCTTAGAAATATTTTCCAATTTGATAAGGAGGTAATAGTGACGATAATGACAACGAAGCTCAACATTTGTTGAATGTTACCATGAGCCACACATTTCATATAGCAGTGTGTGTGTAGGTTTCTAAAAAGTTAAAAAGAATGAATTACTGTATGCCTCAATAATTCTAGTCTTAGGTATATATTCCCAAGAGAATTGAAAAAAAAAAAAACAAAAAACTTTAAACAAATCCTTGTACATGTATGCTTACAGTAGCATTATCACAAAACTAAAAAGTGGAACAATTCAAACGTCCATCAACTGATGAATGGATCAAGTAAAGGTCTATCTACCCAATGGAATATTCACCCATAAAAAGGTGAAGCGTTGATACATGCAACATGGACAAACCTTGAGAACATTATGTTAAGTGAAAGTCAAGACACATGAGATCAAAAGCTGTATGATTCCATTCATACAAAATGTCCAGAGCAGGAAAATCTACAGATAGCACACAGGTTAGTGGTTCCCGGGGCTTGGGACAGAGAAGGCTAGAAAGTGACTCTTTAAGTTCCCCTATGGAGTTAGGAAAAATGCTCAGAATAAGAGTGATGACAGCCATACGATACTGTGATTATACTCACAGTCACTGAACTGTACAATTTAAAATGAATAAAATGGTGAACTTTCAATTGTATGAACTCTACTTCAAAAAAAAAGTGGAGGGAAGAGCAATTGTTTGCAGAAATGAGAACCAAATACCCACATCTTTATGAACATAAGTAATGAATGCTTTAAGCTTATGAATATTCTAATATGGAATAGTGTACTTGGTGACTTTTTCAAACATACAATTTTATTTAAGTAAGTTTTTACTTATTGTCCTTTGTTATTATAAAGACACTGCTATAATTACATTTTTTAGAAAGGCTTCCTCTCCTTGGAATTAAGTCCAAGAGACATACATCTATGCATTCTGGAGACAGTCGAAACACAGAAAATTTCCCTTTCTTATTTATTCTATTTTTTAGAAAGATTTTAATTCAAGGCATGAAGAAGATCATAGTTAAAATTTCTAGAACTAGGAAGCTACCTCTAGAAGTTGCCTGGTTCCAATTGACTTACAGAGCTTATGAAACATTTTGTATACTTTAACATGCAAAAAAGATCAGCACCATTCCTCAAAAAAATCTCCTTGCTCTGCCCAGCTAGAAACCAAATAGAATCTTGATTTCTGCCATGAGATCATTTACACTTCCTAAAGTGTTGGGCTCCATGTTTTACCAGTCGGTGGTAACAAGACAGAGCCAAATCAGTCTATTTATAACTGCTTCAGTATCATTCAGTGATTATCTCAAAATGAACTAGGAGCGGGGTGGGGGTTGGGCTGGGGGGTGGGGTGGTAGGAAATTAAAAAGAAAGAAAGTTAAATTTTCTTTCTAAGTCCCGAGGGTTAAAAGGTCACTGTTTTCCATCTTCATTCTGTTTCCCTGTGCCCATGAGCCTTAAAGCATCGGATAAATCCCAACACCTGAGAATATTCTGACCTTTTTGAAAATGTAACAAGAGTTTTAAGACTACCTAACATCCTGATACTCATGGGATTGCTTTTCCAACTACACTTTCCTCCCTGCCATTTTTTATCACAGAAAAGAGAAACTGAGCCACCTCACTCGGCAAATTCAAATTTAGGAGCAGTTAGCTTGCCAGGATCTCAAATATCAGAGCCTGCACACCGAGTTATGTGTGGACAGGTCGGAGAACATCGTGTCTGAACCACGTCATTCAGAACTAACATGTGACACAGTCTAAGAATTCAGAAGGGTCACCCAGATATGTGACAGCCACTGACTGGAAGTCTGAGAATGCATTCCTAACAACCATCAAGGATCTTACTGCATCTTCTCAAAAGAGGAAGTATCCCTCAACCCTCACTCCCTGAAACAAACAACAAGGCTACTGTTCTAGAGAAGGGGCCTAGGGAAGAAATAAACTATACAGAGTTTGTATATACATACACAATACACACACATATATAATAAATATTTATAGTTAAGCCTATGTCAAAAAAACTAGTTTTTAATGATCTAAAAAGAAGTTAATAATATGTTTTGTATTATCCTTTATTATGCTTTTTTGTATGTCTGAATTGTGTTATTTAAGAAGAAACGCAAAGATACAGACTTTGGCAGGAATAAAGCCCTCTAGTTCAGATGGGAGTAAAAGTAGAGAAAGGAACGTGTGGATAAGACATGAAGGAAGGAGGGAGAACAAAAAGAATGTAAGATAATAAGCCGAAGACCAAATATGAGATTTGAAACTCAAAATACAAGACAGAAGCATTAGTACATTAGTGTTAGTGACATACATTATTAAAGTTTAAAGCTAAAGCTGAAGAATTTCTTTTTTTAAGGAAAGGTACATATAGGAATGAAGGCGAGCAAGCACACAGACAGGGAGAGAGAGGAGGAATAAGAATTGCATTAATTTTTATTTTATTTAGTTGTTTATCTTGGTTATTCCCCACCCCCCCCCCGCTCCCCACCTCCCCGGCACCGGGACAAGAACCTAGGTCCTCGGGATTTATATGGATTGCACTCCTGGCCGGGTGCGGTGAACCCAGTAGCTATTCACCAGGGTGCACCAGAAGAATTTTAAGAGAAGATTAGGATAACACCTGCTATCATAAGATGAGAGTCCCAAGAATATATTTTATAAGCAAATTTCATTTAAAAATACCACAAATGAAAAACTGTACTTACAGAGAAAAAGAAGTCCAGCACAGGTATCTTGGTTAGAATAACCCCATCTTGCAATTTTTAGGAAATTGTTACTAAAAGCTTTTTAAAAAGGCACTGTTGGCATTTCTCTAATTCTAGGTATACATGTTACAAACACACACATAGAAAGAAAGCACTTTTTTGCTCTTTCCTAAGAACTAAGTAAAATTAAGTTGAAGAATTATGCTTTATACTGAACTGTTCTATGCCTGTCTTTGGATAACATTAAAGACATTTCTTTCTTATAAGATGAAGGACTAAGAATGGTAACATTTTCTCCTAAGAAGGGATCTGATAATATCGAATCTCTGAGTCCATGAAATTTTAGACATTATGACTCTAAAATTCAAAATGTGGGCATGCTGACTATTTAATTCACCAATGTCAAGGACACTTAGGAAATTATACTGCAATCTAGAGGATAACTTCTAGTCTAAGGAAAACAATTTCTCAATGCTCTTCTTTCTGTGAACTCATACATTTCTGTAATTAACTATCCCCTTGAGAGCCATTTTTCAGTGGTCAGCAAGTGCTACTTCTGAAAATTTCGATTTTCTCCACTGAACTTCAAATGGACTGCTTTAAATTTCATAGTTTATAGCAGTCACTTTAGAATTCATCTTTTTACAAAAAGTTAAAAAAGTCATTAATTTCCATTAACAAGAATGGGAAATCTGTAAAGTCAAAAAATATTTTAAAATACTACCAGATAGCAAAGAAACAGAAAAAAGCCTGAGGCCTGGCTATCTTTAGGACAGAAGAGTCAAGAAGACAATGATTATACAACTACTTTGAGTCAGTCCTTGGTGCAAGGTTCTCAGGTGATTTGGGCTGAGAATTCTAGGGTTCAGAACACTTTTGAAAAAAGAGTCTGAAAACAGGGCAGAAAAGTAGTACGGTAGTACGGCATAGTTTTCCAGGAAGCAGGACAAAGCCATTCAGGCTTTCTAGTTCAGGTTTTTCAATTCTTAATTTTCTGATAATTTGTGAAACTGTTGGAGGATATGGACTATCAACTTCTCAGCAGCTCTGGTTATGAACACATCATCTATTCTGTTTCAAACTGAGGTTTCGGTTACATTAAAGATCCAAGAAATAACTACTGAACATCTGATGTAGAGTCAAAGGTATGTGTTTACATTAAATAAATGTATCTCAACTTGGACAAGAAATATTTGCAAGAATACCTTAGTTTCATTTGTGGATGTTTGGCAACTCACCTTCCAGATATAGGCAGCTTCATCACTTGAGCCACTGATTAAAAACTGGTCGTCAGGACTCAGACTGGATTTAATATAAAAGGTAGAGTTCTGATGTCCATTGAAGGAAGCCACTGCCAGAGGAAAAACATCAAATCATTTGGTTATGATCTCCAGACCTCAAAAATAAAGATGTACTATCTCTATTCTAGCTTATTAGTGTGGAGACTCCTGAAGCAGGAGGTCAAACCGTATTCTCCAAGAGAACTAACTGGACGCTGGCAAGAGAAAGGAAATCCTGGAAGGAGGATTTACACTAACCCCAATGTCCAAATTCTTCGTTTGGAGCTGGCTATAGAGAAGTTTTGGAAAACCTTAAAAGATAAGAATGGAATCAACATCCAATCCTGTAGTAAAATGTCTAAAAAACCCTCTTCTCTCCCCACCTCCAGGGAAGGACTTTCCAAGTGTAAAACACTCGTCTTTGTTCCATAGACTTAAGTCTTAAGGATAAGTTTCATAATGTACCTATCCTCTCTTCGCTAGACCTTATAGTGCTTTGAACAGAGTAGACTGACAACCATTTGTTGCAAGAACAGGGAAATGAGTTAAGGCAGTAAAGAGTAGAAGTAACCAGTGGGGTAAACCATATGTTTGCATTAAGATATTCCAACTAGGTTACATTTAGCTTTCTAGTTTAGACTTCCTAGTATCATGGCAAAAAGTCAAGTAATCCCATCTACAAAATGTGCTCGAGAGGTTCTTGTATCCAAAGGAGACTGAAAACCAGGGCCCCTACATCAAAACACAATTAAAAAAATACAACAGAAAAATTCTGTATTGGAGAATTTAAGGATATATTTAGCTAGGAAGAAAAAGTTGCACCTATCTTCTAACAGACAGGAAAGAGAGTAAAGGGACTCAACAGTTTTTCATAAGCAATGACAGGAATCCCATCGTCTTGGATAAAACAAAACTGAAAAAATTTTTTAAAAACTTTGTATTTGTTTGTCAAGGAAAATTCTACCTATTTAAACACTCTTCATGTTAAACACTGTGAAGTGAAGCAGGGTAAGTCAATTCAGATACATATTGTAGACCCACTAAGACAACCAAATCCTAATAATGAAACTCTTTTACTCTGAATACAATTCCGAAACTCTTTAAGTGTTCATCTTTCTCAAATCCAAACCCTGAAAGGGGAACTACAGACTGAATTTCCAACTGTATTCTAAGTATGTATTGCCCTCTGCTGGTGTAAGAAAGGCTGGCATGAAGCATATTTTAAATGTTTCCAATGATGTGAAAATCCTTCTAAAATCCGTATTGCTTTAATGAGTTCCACTTAATCTTTGATGCTTTGGGTTCTTAAGAGTGTTTCATTAAGCGCTTCAGAGTCACCCGTGTGAACGTCACTTAGGGTCATAAGGTGTAGTAAATTAAAAGTAGGGAGCCCAGGACATTTCTCCAAAATTTTGAAAAAGACAAGTAATTATTAGTGAATCGAAACATTTTAGAAACAAAGAAGGAAGTGACTAAATGATCAGTAAAATGGCCCTGGGCACATTTATTTGATGAAAGCGGGATGGATGAACTCAACTCAAGGCCCCTGTTGGTGACAATTACAACACAGTGATGTAGAAAGAGCTCTTGCTCACCTGAGAATATAATTAGTATTATGCTTTTTTCTTTTGAGGAAAGATTTTGCAAAGTCTTTATTAATAAATTAGATGCTGTCCAGGTTCTAATTCCATCCAGGAAAAGAATGAAAGAAATGAGAAAACTCCTTCCCTTTTCCAAAAATACTCTTGCCGTTTAGAAAGTACAAGCCCTAATCCAGGACTAAGGAATGCCAGCTGTGCTGTTGCCAGAGACACCAGTGTCTTTATAATGGTGGAGGCAGACTTCGGAAACTTCTCTAAGAGTCCAGCTAAATTAAGTCCTACATGATTTTGAGGTTTCTTGTTCATCAGCAATCTTACTTTAGTGGGAACTGGGTGGCCCTGGGGATTGGCTGTGGAATCCAAAGCCCATGTCTAGGGCTATACCTAAGTAAGAACTAGGTTACTAAAACATAGTTTAAGTAAATAATACTGTTCTTAAAAATAATGAATGCAAATAATCTAATAAAACATTCTTGAGAAACTGGTTTCATTAAAAAAAGTCTTTATTAGCTTTAAGTATCAGATTTTCCTTTTAACTGTTTTGGGAAGAAACCAAACAAATAACAGTGAGGATGGGAAACATCTAGAGACAAAATGGCCTCTGTCCAAAATTAAGAAGGCTGAGCTAGGTAGGAACTATTTGGAGGGCTTAAAAATTTCAGCTCCCTATTTTTTATCAACAATCCTAAATAGGACAAAATGCTGAGCAGAACAGCCTTCTCTACAAAAATCGAGATAATTGCAGGAGAGAATCACTATTAAAAAATAAAACTAAGTCACCATATAGAATAGGATTCTGCTGACCTGCTAAGTCACCACAAGGGATGTATACCTATGAAAACATCACTGGAAGTAATCAAAGACCTCAAAGCCCTATATCTTAATAAGTTTAGGTTATGCATTTTAAAAAAAACCCAAACAACACACCTAATAAAAACTCAACATCAAATTATCATAAGCAAAGTTCATACTAGCTTTCTGGTAAAAGAACAAATGAGTCGTATGTACCTGGAGAAGTCTTTAGGCCAGTCATATTGAACATGTAGACGTTGTCATCTGTGCAGTTAGCAAATAAAATAGAGGCAGTGGAATCCAAAACCAGATTCGAGTATCCTGGAAGAAACAAACTTTAGTAAGTGCTGGTGACAGTGAATAGACCTGAGGTGAAGAAATGGACAGAGGGTGCAAAAAGATACATCTTAAAAAAAGAATCAGAATTCTTGTTCCCCAAAATATATACAAAATAATATTGAGTTTTTATCTTGTGAATTTAAAAAAGATACAACCACATTAGAGTTTGTCAAGTCTATATTGCTGAGGATTAGTGTGGTATTTATTAAAATTTTAACACACACATCTCCCAAAGTCCTACAGTTGATACAAAGGCTTACCTAGTTTTCTAGTGCTGCTACCTGGGTACAGGAAACATTTGGATGCTAAGGGTTCTTGTCGATAAGCAGTGTAATTCTTACGTAAATCCCATATTTTGATTACTCTAGAAACCGAGGTGAAGAAACAGTTATTTTGCAGTCGCTCTTCATCTGTCTCTAGCTTCAACTATAATGAACATGAATTGGCTTTAATCTAACTACTCTGGCATGCCAACAGGTCCATGAGGAGAACTCACTGGGAAACAGATTAAACCATGGCATGCTGTTGTTGCCAACGTCAGGCTGCAATTCTAGTAGAAAGGAAACAGATGCGACATGACCCAGAGATGGGTTACCCTGAATTTTCTCCAAGGGAGCGGAAAAGGAAAACGAGGGTTGGGTGCCATTAGCTATTGTTTTAGTGTTTTTAGAAAAACACTTCCTAAGCTTTTAACAATCTGCATGTAACCTCTGACATCACAGGTTAACAAATTTGGTCCCTACGGTTATAGCTCTATATATAACTCCTTAAATAATTGAGTCTGAACAAATTTTCCTGTAAAACACAGCATTTTTTTTCATTTCATCTATTGGGATAATAGTCAATCCTCCACACCTAGCTTGTAGGCAACTTGAAAATACAAGTTTGGTATGAAAGGGTAGTATTCTTGGACACAAACAGGGCAAGCTTTCATAGTCATTCAAAAGTGTGACTAATAAACTTTAGATAACACTTTATTTGTCCCTGAAAGCTGAGTTTACTGAGTTTTAGTGCTCAGAGGACACAATAGAAACTTTTTTATAAAACCATCGGTGTTTTAAAAAAGATGTCTTGGGAGGTTATCATGGGCAAATGAAGAAGCAAAGAAGGGTGCTTAAAAAGAGGGTCTCGACATTCAACTTAGTCTAACAAAGGCCAATCAACAGGCTTATTTGGAAGCCAGAAATTCAGACCAATCAAGGATGGAAAGTATGTGAAAATCTTAAGTCGTACTATTAACCTAATTAGCTTACTCCCAAGAATGCCAATTAAATGCCCAGAATCAGATTTCTTCTTTACAGGATATTACTAAACTCAAGAAGATAAAATCCAAAATAAAAAGGAATTTTATTCTTTAAAATAGGACTCACGAACCCAATTATACCACACAGACCAGCAAGCTACCCATCCAGCATCTCTATAAACAGCAGCTTAAGCTGAAATTGCTTCCATGTACTAGACAATGTGCTAAGGATGACACATGTATCATCTAATTATTTGAGCAAGAGTTCTGACTAGTTAATTTTTCATTGTGATCTGTGGTCTTTCTTCTCAGCAGGTGTACTCACTATCAAAAGTTAATAGCACACACATTAAGTTATAATGGGACTAGGTGACTTCTCCATCATAATTCATGAAAGAGGGTTTATCAAAAGAACCAACAGATTCTTACCCATCCACAGCTCCTGCTGAGACTAACGTATTCTCGTCTTGAAAGAGAACCACAGTAACACTCTGCTGGAAATCCTAACAGCACAAAGAAAAAGAAAAGAGGAAAGTATCCTCCCCATCAAAAGACCCAGGTGCTGGCTTTCCCCACACAAACTCTTGAGTTAGAAAAAATATTCCCGCTCCTAATAATCTTAATTATAAACAAAATGGCCAAGAATGAATTTTTAGCAAGGAAGTGACCTAAGCATCATTAGTCTTTTGGCTCTTCTTAGCATCAGTCCCACTAATAATGCTTGAGGTACTGTGCTATATCTTAACTGAATGTTTCTCAATAATATTTTGCTAAATTTCTGAAAAACTATACAAAAAGTCATTTTCCTCTACAGTTTGTATTATGAAAACAGGGATTTATTTCTCCCATAGAAAACTGTACTGTAATGCTTGATATGCTTCTTCGAACTATCCCCTTCCTAATGAATCACATTATACTGTAGATAAGTGTATACATGGAAATCTCTAAGGAAGACTCCAGAAGTTCAATTTTTAACATGCTCCCAGGTGATTCCGACACTCGAGTTTGAGAGCCACCAGAGCAGGTATTAAATAACTATTAATAAACCATGAGTATCAAGAGGAAATGAAGTTCCTATGCTCTTAACCTATAGTTTCTACTGAATAACCCACAAATTCCCCAAAATGAAATTCTATCCCAGTTAAATCTGCAGATGTATACATATCTATAAACTCTTACCACAGAAGGAGCAAGTCCTTTTGAATTCTGCTTCTTCTTAGGTTTTGAAGGGGTTTGTTTGTCTAAGGTATTGTGAGCTCCACTGATTTGATTCACTTGCCTATAAAATCCATCTGAAAGATATTCCAAGGAGATTGATTTAGGTTTCAGAACTTTATTTCCATGCTAAATCTATTATCTAGACAGTAAACTAAAAATTAATCATATTCATTATTGGTAAAATTAGAAGCCAGTAGAGCTAGAGCTACTGTACAGATCTTGTGGTGAATTATCATGCATGAGAAGGAAGCAAGCACAAGGACATCTATAGCAATTTTATTCAACATTTACTGCCAAAACATGAAGCAACCAATAAGTCCCCCGATAGGTAAATGGATAATTGGGAAGTCCAGACAACAGAACATGGTTCAGATCTCAAAAGAAAGGAGCTACAGGGTCCTGAGAAGTCCTGGAGGGACCATGAACACTTTATCACTAAGAGAAAGCAGTCTGAAAAGGCTACAAACAGAATGAATCCTTTTATGTGATATTCTGGGACAGGCAAAGTGTGGGACAGCGAAGATGAGTGAGTGAAGACGGCAGGATGACCAGGCAGGGCAGAGGATGTTCAGGGCAGTGAAACGATTTTGTGTAATAGTACATGGTAGAGGTGTATCACCACACACTGATGAAAAGTCAACAGAATGTCTAATATCACGTGAACGCAAACTACAGGTGGATGCTGGGTGGTACTGATATATGGATGCAGGTTTCCTAGTCATAATAAATGACCCTACTCTGCTGCAGGATATTGATAATGGGAGAGGTTGTGAGAGGATAAGGAGTATATGAGAATATATGAGTATATGAGAATATATAAGTATATGAGTGTTTTATACTCAATTTTGCTGTGAATCTAAAGCTACTCTAAAATCTATTAAAAATTAGGTAAATGGCAGCTAATGGCATTATAGTTCAGAAGACAATCTGAGGTAAATACAGAGGATAATACCTGAATAACCAAGATTTGAGAATTGAAACAGTGAGTAGAAAACAGGGCTTATGAACATATGCCCCCTGGTGGTAATGAGATTAACTAACTTTTTCATTCAAATTATTACGTAAAGGGCCATCCCTTATTTGTCAAAATTAAAACACAACTTGATTACCTTTTTTGTTGCACCTGGTGTCCCAGACCATAATGTTGCCATCTCTTCCACCTGTACAGAAGACAGCTGTGGGAAATAAATCATTTGTCAAGAAGTTAACAAAACCAGTCAATGACATTTTATTCCTTCCTTCCCTTTTTTTTTTTTTTTAAAGGAAAGATACAAGCAGGAATAAAGGAAGACAGGAAGAAAGAGGAGGAAGTATTTTTATTTATTTCATTTAGCTCTTCATCCTGGTTGTTCCCCTGGGCCTCAGATCTTGAACCGGATACCTTAGGATGTATGTGGACTATGCCCTGGTGAACTAAACCGCTAGGCCACCAGGGCTCACCAATGACATTTCAGTTTAAATTTCCCATAAATATCTGTATGTCAGGTACTGCATATAGGCATTATATGAAGACTAAAATAAAAAAAAAAGGCTCAACAGTAAATAAGAAAACAAAGTTGTGAAGGGAAAGTGTTTGAGTTGCTTATGTTAAACAAAAGCTTTATAGAACAATTTTCTTAACACCACATAAAATACATAGTAAAGTTACAGCAAAATTAACAACAGTAATAACCAAAACTACTGAGTGCTTACTAAGTGGTAGACACTACCCTAAAAAGGTATAAATTATCTGAGTCCTTGTTATCAACCTACTGGGTGGGTGTCATTATCTTCATTTTAGAGACAAGAAAACTAAGGCACAAAAAGGATAAGAAGCCCGTGAGGTATTCTTTCTCAGCAATATAGATCCAGAGCCTATACTTCGAACTGTATTGTCTCAGTATGAAAAAAGGACAAGACCCACACAAAATGTCAAAGCAATTGCAACTAAGGCTTAAAGAACTGAGAGACCCACAGCCCTCCTGAAGGCTTGATAGTCTTCGATTAGAGTATGAGGTAACAGCATATTAAAACATCAACCATTTTCTGAGTAATCTAACAGAATCCAGAGTCCAACATACCATACTCAATGCCCAGGATATAATCATAAATTACTTGACGTACAAAACCCCAGGAAAATGAGTCGTTTTTGAGGGAAGGAAAATCAACAGCGATTAACCTTTAAAACAACTCAGACTTTCAATTTATCAGGTAATGTTGTAAAGTAAATATAACTATGCTAAGTGAAGTAAAGAAACATACTCGACCAGATCTCAGCAGAGAAACAAACACAATTTTGAAATAATAAAATTCACTGAAAAGGGTTAAGAGTAGAATGGAGAGAACAGAGAAAAAGTCAAAGAACTTGAAGATGGATCAACAGAAATCATTCAGTGTAAAGAGGACAAGACTGAGCATTATACTAAGTGAAAGAAGTCAACTGTCCAATACCAGGGTCCCACTTAGATAAATGTACAGAAGAGGCAAATCCACAAACAAGATATAGTTGAGTGGTTATGTAGGATTCGGGGCAGATGGAAAAGCTGTGTTGATGAATACTGGTTTCTTTGGGGCTGATAACAAAGTTTTAAATTTACGGTGTAGTAAATTTTACCCACCTTCAAATAATTAAATACCATTCAAATGTGTACTACAATGGTGAATTACATGGCAGGTCATTCTATCTCAAGTACTAAAATGCTGAGAGAACAAAAACACTAAAGTTCATGAGACAATTTCAAAAGTTTTCATGAGTAACTGGAAAGTCGCAGGAGAGGAGAAAAACATTGGGTAGGAAAAGTATTTCAGGAAGTAATAGCAGAAAACTCCCAAATTCAATGAAACACATTTGTAAATTTACAAATTCAAAGCCTCACAGGGTAATTTTGAAGGGAACCATGCCTAGAGGCACCATAGTCAAATTGATGAGAACCAAAGACAGAAGACCCTGTAAGCACACACAGGGAAAAGGTTCCAATGACCACAGTCACCAACCATGGAGCATCTTCAAGTAATAAAAACCCGTTAGACCAAAAACTTTGTAACAAAAATAGTCCTCAACTATGAGAGGAAACGAATTTTCAGACAGAAATGTGAAGGGGAAAGGACCCAGAGGATGGGAATCAGGAATGCAGTTCTGGATGTGCCAACTTGGAAGGGTTATAGGAGTGGTTACATCTGGTTCAATAAAAGTGTAGTGAAAAGCAATAAAGCTGGAGGAGATGAAACTGTCTAGAAAGGAAGTATAGACTGAAAGAAAAAGTAAGTCAAATACCGAGCCCTGGGTCATGCCAACACCTGCAGCTAGGTAAAGAAGAGTTCACAAAAGTAACACTGAATTAACAAAGACCGAATGAGAAACAAGGGAGTAAAGTCACAGATTTCTAGGAAGAAAGTTAATTTTTATTATTGGCTATGTCAAATTCTGAATAAGTAGAAGACATGAAAATGTTCAGTTTCTAACAATTTAGTAATTAATGACCTTAATAAGAGTGGTTTCAGGAAGAGATGGGAATAGAAAGCAGATTGAGTCAAACTGTGACAGGGAAAACTAGTTAGCTTTACATTACTCTTATGATAGAGAAGACAGGAAATGAGAAAGCATGATAGCAAAATAGGAACACAAGTTAGGATGGTTTTGGGTGGGGATGGGGCACAGGTATACCTGGATTTTTCCACTGGAAAATAAGCTGAGAGAGAGAAACCTTGAAGATTTAGGAGCTGTAAGATTAGGCATTAGGTCTTGGGGTAAGATCAAGAATGTTTCTGGACCTTTAATTGTATACTGAAATCCCTTGAGGAACTTACAATGAATAGACACCTGGGCCTGCCCTGGTGCCTCAGGTATTAAGTCTGTACCTGGGGAGCAGTCCACATAAAAGTCCAAGGACCCGCATTTGTGACCTGGGGCGGGGAGGCTGCGCAGACCACATACTCCTGGGTTTGAGCCCAGGTTCCAGGGGTAAACAACCAGTTTGAACAACTAAGTAAAAATAAAACGCTTCTCCCTTCTCTCTTTTCCTGCCTGCCTGCCTGCCTACTCGCCTTCATTCCTCCCTGCACCTTTCCTTTAAAAAACAGAAACAAACAAAAAACCAACCTCCCTAGGGTGCACTAATGTACAATCAGGGTTGATAACCAGCAAACTAGGAGGAAAGATAGCTTCAAACTGGAGAATGAAGACTGAGAAAGAAGGTGTAAATACAGGCAAATTTATAGAAGGGGAAACAAATATTACGACCATTTTAAATCTTCCATTTGTAGTCCCAGTGCCCTTTTGCCAAGCAAAATATACATCTGTGAGTTAATTTACCTTGCTGTCAGGTAGATATTTAGGGAAAGCAAATTCAATAGTATTGTTATGACCAATTAGGATTATTTGCATGGTACCCATTTAAGGCTTTCTACCCTGCTACCTACAAAGACACCTCATTATGCATTCACGTGGTCCTGTTTCTTGTTTTCATACATGCATGTCATCTCATTTCTACACTTATGATATTTTTATGAGCTGAATAAGTATTAATCTTATGTAGATTAATCTCCAAGGAGATAAAAATGCCTTTGTCCAACAGACTAAAACAACTAAAATGCAGGGCCTTCTACATAAGGTTATAAAAGTGTACCTTGTATAAAGTCATTTGACTAAGAAGAACCAACCACACTATATGGCCTTGGAAGCAGCATCCAGTCAGATAATCCAAATTAAGACACCCACGCACCACGGGAAGCCATGATAAAGATCATGCGCCCAATTTCTAACTCAGTTCTTTTTTAACAAGATCACAATGACAGATTCATGTATAGGTTTAAGAAAAACAATCCAAATCTGTTTTCTCTTTTCTACGCTTTAAATTTGCCTTTAGTTAGGTAAATTTTCATAATCTTAAATTATTCTTAAAAACTTGGAGTGAACTGACACAGAGTAGTAAACTAGAACACAAGTATTCCTAACTTTATACAATTGGTGTTACCTAACTTTAGATAACAGATATGTTAAAGTTATGCAGAGATAAAAACCATAACAGATTTCAAGGTTCTTCTTAAAAGCAAGTATAGTAGATTAAAAGTGACCTTTTTGGGAATCCAGACCAGTTCAATAACCAAGCTTAATTATTTCTGAGCACTCAGATAAGCAAGTGAAAAATGTTCCTCTTAAAAAGTACTTTTCAATGATAAATGAGCACAATATTTGTTTCTACCATTCAAAATTAATTGAACTATTTCTTTGAGATGAATCTTAGTCTAGTTGGAAAAAAAAACATTTAGTAAATACCAAGTGGGAAGAAGGAGAAAACAACAACAAAACAGACAGGAAGAGCTCGTTCAGATGCCTCTAAGCTTTTTCCTAGCTGCTAGAGAACTGGTCTATATTCTACCACTCTTCAAATCTTTCTTCATTAGAATGGTAAAATAAATATAGAAAGAAAAATTGTGAGAAATAATAGCTGAACAGGGTCTTGGGCTACTTAAATTAATTACATGGTAAACTAGATAGAGAACCATATTCATCTTATCAGGTTTCCCTCCCCAGCCTCTCATGGCACTTAAATTTTACAAGTGGGTGCGCCCTGGTGGTTTAGCAGCTAAATCCACTGGGTATAGTCCAGATATATACACGAGGATCCAGGAGAACAACCAAGATGAATAATTAAATAAAAAATGCATAAAGTTGCTTCTTTCTCACTCTTCCTACCTGCATTTTTTCTTAAAAAGAAAAAAGAGCTTTTAAGTGGAGTTGAAGCAACTCTTTCAAATAAGAATTGGTGAGTGTCCAATACAGGGTTAAGATTTCAAAGTACAATCAAAGTTGAACCGAGGGTATCGAGGTTGGCTATACGTTTTTAGCATATCTATAAACATTATAGAAAAAATGACCTGAAGACACTTGATTTTCAGGGATCAATCATAAGATGAGACTAAAGCACAACTTAGTTTCATGAGGTTCTCAGTCTACTAAACTCTCAAATAAAGTGGCAACTCTGACTTCTTCTTATCATCCCACCAGAGTAAGGACCTGAAAATGACACACAAACCTACCTTTCTCAAACTTAGAAAAGGCAACTGACTTGAGGCTGCACTGATGACCTTTGCATGTTCCCATCAGCTCACCAGCTTCTAGATCCCAAAATTTGGCTGTTTGATCACCTGCTGCTGTAACCTTTCAAAAATAAGGTATCATAATTAAATAAAGCAATTGTTTTTTAAACCACTATTTATCCAGATCCTGATAAAATAAAGCCACTTACAAGTTTAAATTCACCAGGGACCCAGGTCAAATCAAAGACAGCATTCCAGTGAGCCATCCATTCTAAACAAAGAGAATGGTGAATGTTTAGTCAACTGTCTTCTGCAGGAACCTTATCAATAGCAGTGCAAATGCCTTGAAAGTTGTGGTGAAAAGATCAGTGTTTAGCACCCTGAGGCCCATGGGTCAAAAGAACTTGTGACTAGCAGACATTACACATTCCATTCATTACTACAGAGAACTACCATCTGATAGCAAATTCCTTTCCATGAGCTGACTAGTAGCACATTCTCTAAAATGGAATCTTTTTGAAACATCCTCTCGCTGGAAAGTCTTCATGATGCTCTCTAAATGGAGTCTAAAGTACTTTAGTTTGATATTCAATATTCTGCACAATTTGGCTTCTATTTATATATTAAGGCTGATCTCCTACTACGCTTCAGATGTTATTTCAACACTTGATTTACTATAGTTCCAAATGATCAGTGTCTTGTTAGTAGAACTTTACCACGTATATGGAAGATGCTTGCTCTATGTATACATTTAAAGCAATGCTTCCCCCAATCACACTAAATGTAAGATTTAACTTTTTAATAAAATTATTTTGAATCCCAATTTGTATTTTTCTTAATTTTATTTATGGCAAAGGTGTTGCCATAAAAATCCTTACTGACAGAGGCAGTCCAACATTCACTGTTAGCTTGGTTTCTAAACAGACTTAATCAGAAGTGATTGTACTTAAATAATTTGAGATCTTATGAATAAAAAACATGTTCAAACAGAAGCTGTAGAACTAGACTTACCTTTCACACACGTCTTTCTATTGGTTTGCAATTCTGTGTTATACAGTCGAACAAAACCTTCCTCATTGGCAACTGCTAGTATATGTCCTGCACTGGGAGCTACATAAAAAGAATAAAATATTTAAAGAGCAACACAAAAATTTAAAGCTGTATAAACAATATAATAAATGTTCAGAGAAATCTATAAGATAAACACAAATTATCTGTTTGAAAAGAGGGAAGATGATATGGCAGGGAGGTAATTTGAATTCAAGACTGCATAAAATTTGCCCTATCTATTAGCAAATGACTGAAAAAGCAACAAAATTATTTCTACCTAATCTCTTATCTAGAGAAAGGCTGTGTCAAGGGTGGTCAGTGTAGTGGTACTGGAAGAGATTAGATAGGCCACAAGCAGACTGAGGCTATTACCTTAATTTTCCTTTTTATAACCTTTCACTTTTCCTCTTTTAAACCATCACCATCAGAACTGAATGGGTTAAACTAACAGCATACCCCAGCTCCACTTACTTTCAAATACTGCTTAACTACAAGGCCACTGGACTAATAAATCTGTTTTACTGCAAGCCTACTTTAAACTGGTTAAGGCCAGAATGCAGACAGAATGGAGGCAAAATGGGACAAGGGTCAAGCAAAAATCACCTTAGAATACTAAATAAGACCCCTCAGCGGAGACATAACATTATGAGACAGTCAATGTATATGAAAACATGACAGGGAAACACGCCCATGCAAAAGAAAGCCAGCCCTGCACATGGGAACATGGGAAACACCCTCCCCACCCTTAAAGTGGCTATACAAATATACTATTTAGCAAGGACTTTAGGATAATGGGAGCTCCCTTTTCCTTTATTGGCCAATAAATAAAATTTCTTTTGTTATGTATCTTACCTGTGGTCCTTGATCATCAATAGCCAGTGGGAAAAAGAACAAAATATAGGTGACAAAACTATTAACAGTGGGACAATTACTTCTGTTTCTATTCATATGTTCCCCAATGCATTACAGAAAGAAATTCAATTGGGTCAAAAGGGTATCTTCCAGGCAAAAGTTTTCCCAATGCCTGAACCTTTGCAATCCTTTCCCTACATCAGTTCAAAAAACAAACAAAACAATAGTGCTAAATAGTTCTATTCTTTAAGAGAAAATAAGTAATTCTGCATACGGGATTATTTCATAACCAGGAGAGCACAGTTAGAAGAAAAACTCTACTACCTAACTTATTTTTCTTGAAAGGGAAGCACCCTAGTATATTGTCCCTCCCAAGTCTAGTTTCGACAGTGGTTCTCTTACCAGAACAGAAGGTGCAGCCAAAAGGAGGAACTGGGACTGTTTCTCCATAAGAAATGTGTTCATCATGAGAGCTGCATTGATAGCCAGTTATAAAGGACTGAAGAGGGCACTGCGAAGACCATCCTACAAAAAAAAAAAAAAAAAAAAAAAAAAAAAAAAAAAAAAAAAAAAAAAAAAAAAAAAAAGACACAATTCCTTAGGGAATCCCAATGTCTCATCGCTTTTCATTACTTTTAATAAATGCAGAGGTACATATTTATTTTAAAACTTCACAGAGATCCACTCTTAAGTCTTCAGGAGTAGTTTCTGAGGAGTCCTATGGAAGAGGTAAAAGCGTGTTCCTGACTTCCCGGCTTGCCTTCTCACATGGAGACTGCTGGCACATCAGACTGTAAGAAACAAGTAGCCTCCGCACTCTAAAAAAGATCTTACCTCTTTCCCCACCAAAGAGACAATCACAAAAGATGATCATTAAAACTGCCACTCCCTTCAATTACAATTTTGTTTTTAAAGTTTCTAAGTCATCTTTACCATATACAAACTCAAGCTACAAGTCACATCATACACTACCCAATGGCAGATTTAAAAGACATAATGTATGTCAGTGTGCCTACTATTGCCACTGATATTCACAAGCCAATACTAATTTCACCATCTAGTGCTGAAAATTCTATTTGGAAAGGTTAATAGCAACAAGTCATATTAGATTATATTAGAGCAATTTAAAAGTATTATGTGCTTACCCCTAGAGTACTAACAGGTAGTAGCCCTGGCTAGTAAGTAGAGTGAGGGATTATTTTAGAGGAGGTAAAATTAAAACATAAGCCTTGAAAGACAAGGTGGTTTTCACTGAATATATACAAAGAAATTCAAAGTGGAAAGAAAGTATATTTTGTTGAGTCCTAACTAGTGGGAAAAAAATTATTTTGTCATTTTAATATGTGGGTCAACATATTTTAAACATAAAAAAGAAACCTTCATTCAATAAAGTTACTGAGAACCAAATGTCTAATATTGAAATAAACAATTTACAATCAGTGAACTCTAACTAACCCAGATTTTTAGAGTACTTTTCTCACTTTTGATCCAGAGAAAAAATCCTAGCTCAATCTACACTCAGATGAGTATAGTTTGGATGTTCAGAGATAACCTGAAAAAAATCAGTATAAAAGAGGCAAAGAAATTCCATCTAGATTTAGTATTTATTTTTAGAGTTATTACTTCAAGGTCAGCTATCATAGTAAACAAATCATTAAAGAATACTCATTAAAGAATACTCGAAGAATACAATTATACTATAGAGTTCACAAATATCCAACTATAGGAAAGTTATCTGACTATATTAATTAAACAGTGACCCTCCAATTGCTTATAGACTAAAGTCCGATGACCAAATGGGTGAACACGGCTTAGTAACTAATAGCTATTTACTGCTCTAAGTTCCTATATGTAACCATTTCTGTACTCCCCAAAACATACTTCACAAACCAGGCCCTAAGTTATTTTTGTATACTTAATGCGCTAAGCTGTTTCCAACACAAGCCTATAATACTTTCCCCCACAACTAACTCACTTGGAAAAGCATTCTTTCCTAAAAGTACAATTTAAGATCCTGGGGTTATGAGAAGATTTTCCAAAGAATATACAAGGACTTGAGTTTTCTGAGAATCAATTTCCATATACTCATATATAGGAATTTACAAATTTCTAAATATGAATTTCATATACATAATACAGAAATGTATCTATATTTCTAAAACTGATCTGTTTGAAAAGATGAGTCTCTTTGATTCCCTTCTTCTCCCCTTGTATCACTGCGCTACTTTTCAAACAAAGGCATTTCTACACCTGAATCTTAACCTCGCATTGACCCAACGTATAAAAAACTTTGGGACCATAATAAAGAGACAATTGGATAATTTCTTTAGTGAAAGAATCATAACACCCAAATCCTTTAATTATCAAAATCAGTATTTTAGTTTTGATCAACTGCATGTTAGTAATTGTAATAACTCAATCCATAAGAAAATACATCATGATCACAGAAAACTTCTATTTAAATATTCTTTTTTTCCACAGAGGAATATGGAAGGGTGATGGATAAAATAACATTCAAGCTTAAAATCAAAGTAGGATAAATTCTGTTTGAGAAATAAAGTAGAAATTAATTCAAGGGGAAAATGCAACTATGTAGGCTGACTAAGCAGTTAGTCTGCTCACATTTCAAAAAATGGATGTGATTGCTAAATCACTATACTATTTATATTCTACTAGATAAATGTTAAAGATTGATGTAGCATTTTTTACTCTAAAATGTCAATATTCTCAATATGGACAGAAATTGTATTCTTTGCTTCTGTTTAAACTTATGATAAAGGCTTTTACATAATACAGAAATACAGAAGAGTATTCAGATTTCCACTTCAGAAAGATTTGCAGTGAAGTGAATAAACCCGAGAGGAAAACTAAGAGGTTATGGGGAGAGTAGTTGTAATCCATGCCCCAATTTAAGAAAATGGAAAGGTAAGCATAGAACAGAACCAAGCTAAGATGAACCAAAAATCAGTGGGGATTGAGGAGGTAAGTTGTATTCAAGACATTTTACAGAAACTTTTTGAATCTTGAGGAAGATGGAGTAATTCTGATGGACTCTCAAGTCTCAGGAAAATTTAAAATAATGGGATCACTCTCTAAAACAGATTAATGTAATTTGGGGGAAAGTTTGATTTTGGGCATTTGAGTTTGAGCTCTGGGTAAAGATTCTCATAGAGTTCTACAGAAGTGTATTTAAAATATAGGCAAGAGAGACTGCATGTAATAGTGAATAAGCTGTGGTCATAGATATGATCTTAGGAAAAAAGGAGGCAAGGACAGACTGCCAACACTTTAGGAAAAAGAAGATGATTCTATAGACTTTAGTTCATAACATAAGAATGAATGAATTTAAATGTTTAACACGAAACAATGAGGATTTGTAATTTGGGGGGCGGGTGGAGTGGGGAGTAGGCAGAAAGGTGAATTAGCAGAAAATCTGTTACAAAACGAAGGCATCCAAGTGAGAGGTAGTAAGCAATGAAGCAGGTATTAAAACTCAGGCAGTTTAAATTCAAATACAGCTCTTAACCACTGTGCTGTACTGCCACTAATGACAGAGGAAGGAGTTACTCAAGAGCTAGGAGAGGTGGAGTGGTATTTAGCACATATTTTAAAAGGACAGGATAATATAAACTTTTAGACTGGGAGCAGGAAGTAGGGGGATTACTCCTCAGTGTCCTTCTCAATATTCTTTTCCTAGACCGATGCCTTAAATACAAAAAATTTCCTTTTTAGATTCGTTTCTTTTTGTTTTCCACGTGGCTTCATGGGGAAAGAGGGCCTAGGCCTCGCTCATCTTTAAAGGAATGCGGTTCCATTTCTATCCAATTTTGAGAAGGGTTAACTCCCTCAACACAATTTCGGGTTGATGTCACCCCAACTTAAGCTCAAAATTCTTCTTCGAACTTCAAAGAATCTTCTAGGAACCTCAAGAACTGCAGACAACAAATTGGGCGCCTCCATACTACAGTAGGAACATTTCCAAGTTGTACCGTTAAAGTAGGGAAAAAAATAAAGGAACAAAACGTCTCGATCCCGTAAATATCCAGACCTGTATTTCTGTAAGTAACATTGCCTATGCCGCCCGGCCCGGGCAAACATCTGGAACAATACACTTCCCCTGGGGAACAGCGATCGGCCCTGGGGGTGGGGTCACGGGCCTGGCTCCCGCAGTAATTTGGGGTTTTAGTGAGCAGGCAGTCGGCAGGGGGACCACGCTGGAAGCAGATGTTTCGTCGTCTCCGCTCGCCCCATCTCCTCGACAGCGGATGGGAGTACTGACTTAGGAGCAGACGGAGGGCGCCCCGCTCGAGGCCCCAGCGGGCCGCACACAAACGTCCGTCCCTGGTGAACGCGCACCGCAGACCCCGGGCGCCAAAAGGCGAAATCGACTTCCCTCCCCGCCAGCTGCGCGACGCGAGGGAATCCCGATCGCGATTGAGCGCCCGGGGACACCAGGGGGCAGCTTCCCCTCCCAACCCGTGGCGGCTGCAGCGGGGCCTCGGGTGGGGGTGGGGGGAGCGGCGCCGCGGACGGCCTGGGCCGGAGCGGCGTGGCCGGAGGTGACTCCCACCAGAGGCCGGCAGCGGTGAGGGCCGTTACTCACCGCTCCTTGGGGCGCCGAACTGGGGTCGGCGGAACACCGAATTGAAGAGCATCTGGGCCAGCGGAAAAGGCTCGACACAGGAAAGGACGGCGGAAATGCCCGCAGGCCCAGCGGAAAGCGAGGCGCGCGCCCCTGAGAACACCACCAGCAGCAACCTCCAACTCCCGCCACCGTAAGCCCCGGCCACCAAACTCCCCGCCAAACTGACGTCACGACCGCCGATTGGCTCCCGCCGCGGCGTCCGGCGCCGCAGAGTCACTTCCCCCTTGGAGTCCCCGCCCCTTTTTCGCCAAGCCGCGGGAACCTAGGGCGCGAGAACTCGCTGAGCGCCTGCGCGGGGGGCCGCTGGGGCGCCGGCGAACAGCAGGGGGACAAAGGCGCATGCGCAACACGCTGGCCAGCGCGGAGGAAAAATCCGCGAGGGATGGAAGAAGATGGCGGTGCGAGGTCGACTTTGCAACCTTTATGAATAGGCTAGTCGAGTAACTATTTGGGCCATGGCGTCAAACTCAACTAAGTCTTTCCTGGCAGATGCCGGATATGGCGAACAGGAGCTGGACGCCAACTCTGCCCTTATGGAACTAGACAAAGGTACCCGAAAGGCTTGCTGACCGGTGAGGTGATGTGGGCGGAGGTGCGCCCCCAGGCGGCGCGGCGCCGCGAACCGACGCATGCGCGGATCCTGGGCGGGGCCGGCAGTTGTTTGAGCGCTGGCTGCTCGATTCCGGAGGGACACGCGACGTCGCGTTGGTTTTGCGGGAGTGAGCTAGGAGTTCGGCCTACTTGAGGACGCAGTTTACCTGCTTTTTCAAGCATTTTCTAGAAATTTTAATTGAATTATGAAATTATTTTTCAGTACGTTCATTGAAGACCACGTGTTGCCCAAGAACGCTGAGTATAATCCTGCACCGACTTCCTAGCGATTCGTTTGATTTCACTAACTCCCTTACGAGCTGATTTCACTAACTCCCTTACGAGCGGGTGACTAGGCAGGTTAAATATCATTCTGCACCAACACCATCCTAAAAGCATGGCCCTTGTTCATTCTCTTTCCAAGAGTGCCATTTCCTTGCAAGGGGCCGGGCAAGGGGCATCTTGCCGTATTAGAAGCTTTGGAGTTTTAGTGCAAAGTTAATTCTCTTTGAAGTTGAATTCCATTCCACTAGTTTTATAATCATAGACAAATCACCAAGTTTCACCTAACCTCACATTTTTTTGTTTTTGTTTTTATCTGCAAAGTGGATACAGTATCAGTAAGCTGGCAGGATTATTGTAAATATTACATGTATAATTGCCGTGCAAAAGAAGCCTTTCTTGCATGCCTTGTTAGATGCGGATATGGTAGGCCAAGACAGATATCTGTCAGTAAAGAACTCAAGTTTTACATGAAACCTTTGTTTCAGTGTACTTTGAGGATTCTTATTGTATGGGGGAAACATTTTGTCATCTGGTATAGTTAATTTTTGATTAACCGAGCCACTGTATAACTGGACCAGCGATTAGAAGGATTGTGCTTGGAAGCAATTCCCAGCTCTGACTTGGTAAACCTTATTAGCTTTTTTGTTGCCCTGTTGCTTTTGTTTTTTTAACCTGTAAGTATTTTTAATGGGTTACTCAAGATAAGATTGTCAGCAGACTTCTAAAAAACTTTTTAAATCCCTTTGATCAACATGACAATGTTACATCACCCCAGTGTGATAGACCTTTGTTTGTGTGAGTCACTTTTTTTTTCAGTACCTCCCCATCAACCAAGAAAACTGATGTTGGCTTTGCTTTCTCTTACCTACAGGCCCTTTACCCCACTGAAATGCAAAATTATACCATTAAATCTATTTTTAAACATGTAGTCTTTCCTCACCATTCTGATCGTTATTCCTGTTCCTCAGAGAGAGTGTTTTGCTCATCCAGATAGCTAATGCTCTAAAGACATTTCCTACCACTTGCTCAGGTGGACTCATCCCACACTAACAGTGTGACAGTGGTTGTGTTCCAGACCTCCAGAGACACGACCCCCCAAAGTCCCCTAAAGGCTTCCTCTGTGACTTCTTCGGACTTCTGGATAATAGAAATTATTCAGAGACCAGGCTATTACTTAGACAAAGTTCAAAGTTTAATAAAGCATGGAAGACAGGACCACAGGCTGTCATGGTGGCTGTGTGTGTGTGTGTGTGTGTGTGTGTGTGTGTGTGTGTGTGTGTGTAGGTGCTAGAGATCTGAAGTTTTAAAGTTCACATCATCCAATCAGACAGACAGTTGGGGTGAGGGATGTCAGAGCTGTCAGTCATCCTCAGATGATGTCCTTCTTCCATGTTGCAAGAATACCTGAGAAAAGGCTGAAAATACAGATTGTTCCATACATTCTCCCTTCCCCCTCCTCCCAGGTCTTCCGCAGATTAGAAACTCTTACAGCAAGAATGGAAAGCTGAATGGTTTCTAAGCCCCTTCAAAGGGGCTCTGAATGAGAAATAGTCAAGGTTAAGTTGATACAGACCAGTTAGGCCTTGTGTAGTGAAAGGGGTAGATAAGATTTTCCATATGTCAGCAGAAACTAAAGTTTGCCAAGCAGTGTCAATTTCCATAGGTTAGAGGTCAGGGAGACCATCACTTCCGGACCTTGCTTGTCTCAGTTGTAATAGCAATCAGGATGGAGCACTGAAGAAATAAGAAATTGAGAATTGCTTAATTCCTAAAAAATTGCAACGTGGTAAGAAAAAACCTCCGTAGTTCTTTAAAGATAAAGTTGGCATACTCTGATGGAGTAGGGGTTGGACACAGTCTGCATATATCCCAGGGTCCCTGGTTTGCATTCAGAGGCTGAGGGGAACAACTAAGATGAACAACTAAAGTGCTTGTTCCTCTTCTTTCTGCCTGTCTGCCTATCTACTCGCCTGCATTCCTGCCTGCACCTTTCCTTTAATAGAAAGAAAAAAAGTGCTTTTAAGGGGTGATGTAAAGAAGTAACCTGAGCACATGAAGTACGTCGAGATCCATATACCCACAGGTGTGTGCGGAACAGGGAGGTGTCATAGTAATAAGGAGCAGACCTGTTCCCACCCAGAGCCCAGCCCTCCCACTTCCCTGCTAAACTAGGAAAGAGATTTCAAAAGTTGACTATTCCATTTCGAATCTGTTTCTCTCTTCCTGGCCATATGCCCTGCCCTTTCTGACATTCTAAATAATTTGTATTGAAGCCATATTGTGGTATATGAGTTAACACGTTTCCTTTCTTAAAAAAAAAATAAAATAGAAATGTTTCAGATCTGTAAGAAAAAAGGAATGACTACTGAGTGTTTAACTGAACTGGTGTCAGTCCTGGATACTAAGTCATCTTGTTCAATCCTCGCAGCAGTGCCCTGGATATTATGTAAGTGAGTCTCCGACTCAGATTCTTCGAACAAGATAAGAACAGCACTCTTGTTCTTTTCCATCTCACCATGCAATGCATTTTAAAGCTGTAAATAATTACATTACAGAAATAGCTAGTTTCTTTAGAATATAATTTACTCTTTTACATATTGAGTCATTTCATCTTTTACCTGTTTTTTTGTTTGGTACTGAATCCTTTTTAATTATTTCTTTTTAAAGGAAAAGTGTAGGCAAGAATGATGGCAGTAGGTAGGAAGAGAGAGGAGGAAGAAGCACTTTATTTTTCAGTTGTTCACAATGGTTGCTTCCTCCTGCTCCTGGGACTTGAACCCAGGGGTGTGTGGCCTGTCCTTCGGAGGCGATTGACCCAACCATTACTCCACCAGGGTGTGTCTAAAAGTGTTTCTCTTGTGAGCCAAATGTGATAGGGTTAAAGGCTGTAGTTCCAATTTCTTCTCCTTTCAAAGTTTCTAGACCAGTTTCCCAAAATGCACTCTTGTTTCTGAAGTATTTGAGTTGGAGTTTCTTTCCCCCTGTCCTCTCCTCTTTCCCCAGCACAGACATTGGGATACTCAACTCAGAGGCATGACTTACTCTTTGTAGTAGGGATATAAACAATGAAACAGAGCTTCTGCACACTGTATATTCTGAACAGAAAACAAATAGTAAATAAATAGAGAAAGCAGATTTGTGACTAATAGTGATACATGTTATCAAGAAAAATGAAATAATTAAGGGGCTGTGACTTCTGGGGGTGAAGTTGCTTTGTTATTTTGTGTAGGATAGTAGGGAAAGTCCTCACTGATCTGATAGAGGGATGCAAATGCAGAGACCCTGAGGATGGAGTCCGCTTTTCACGCTCTCTTGTTGGACAAGTGACAGCCATTGAAAAGGCCTGAATTCTGAGGCGATGGGACACTTGGGATTTTCAGCTCTGGTGTGAAATGACCTGACTACCTTTGAGATGAACATCCATCTTCCATGTTGAGAGTGGACTGAAGGATGAGCCAGGGTTAGAAGTAGGGAGGTATCGAGGAGACAAATGTTGACATTTCAGGGAAAAGAAAAAGGGCTGAATCAGGTAGTTCCAGTGAAGCTGTATGAGGTGCCGAGATTTGCAGGTTTGAAGGGAGAGCTAACAAGATTAGCTATAAATTGGATGAGAGTGAGAACAAGGAGTCTGGAAAAGGTTTTGGTCTGAGCTGCTGGAAGTGTGTATCACCGTTTACCATGCTGCTAAAATCGAGTCAGCTGGGGATTGTTAACTATGCATTGTTTCTCAGGTACCCATGGACGTGCTGAGTAGGCAGGTAGTACACAGGACACTTGAACTGATACAAAAAATTATTGGTGGCACTAGGATCCTAAGAAATACCCTTGGGAAGTGTGGCTTACACCATGAAGTCTATTCCTTCAGATATAGGAGCAGGCAAAGAATCATTCATACTGTAGCCAC
Source organism: Solenodon paradoxus (assembly GCA_004363575.1). Classification (NCBI taxonomy): domain Eukaryota; kingdom Metazoa; phylum Chordata; class Mammalia; order Eulipotyphla; family Solenodontidae; genus Solenodon; species Solenodon paradoxus. The sequence continues at coordinate 209,898 of RJWH01001360.1, forward strand.
TCATTTTTTATACAATTATTTCCTGATTGCCTGCAGTGTGTTAGGCACTTGAGTACTGAACAGCTTTAAGAAGCTTGCTTAGTTTTGTTTTTGTTTTTGTTTTTTAAGTAAAGGTACAGGCAGGAATGAAAGCAAGTAGGCAGGCAGACAGGAAGAGAGAGGGGGAAGCAGCATTTTGTTTTGTTTCATTTAGTTCACATTTTGTTCCTCCTGGGCCTGGGAAATGAACCTGGGACCTTGGGATGTGTGTGAACTGCACTCCTCCAGAGGTGGCTGGCCTAATTGCTACTTTACCAGGGCGCAGAAGACTGACATGAATTGGTTTACATTTTTAAAGGTCACTCTAGCTGTCTTTCTGTTTGTCCATTTTTTTAAGTTGTAAGCTGATAGATATACATATATATAGATAGCTAATAGGATATTTTTCACATAAAATAGTGAAACTTTTTCATTAATGTAACCTCTACCTAGTCTAAACATCTTTAGGTCAGCTACAGGTCACTGTTACCTTGCAGTATGTAGTTTGGTGCCAGCTTGTGTTTGTATTTCTGCTCTCCCACCCCCATTTTGAATGAGTAAACATTAGGATGTGTGTTATGGTTCCATTTAGAATCATCCTCACTCCTTTGCTAAAGCAAATGTGTATATAACAGGCTTGTATGGTAATATGTACTAGTGGTATTTTTTGCAGTGGATATTAGCTGTATTGGTGGTCACTTAACGTCTTTCAAACACTTTCTGTGCTTGAGGAATATCCTCCATTATGAGCCCTGTCTCACCACGGTGGAAGCACGATCTCATTTTCCTAGATTCCCCTTCAGGGGTGCAGGATGTGAGCTAGGCACTGCCAGTCAGACAAGCCTCCTCCAGGTTCTCAGACTCAAGCGTTTGGAGACGCAGACTGCAGAGTTGAAAATTCCCCTGACGTTTGCTGCTCTGGCGGGGCCAGTGGCTACAGTGTCCTGAGAATCCAGTGCAGCACTGGGGCTACTCCAGTTCTCTGTGACAGCCCGGCTGATTGTGACATCTGGTGTTCTGAGCAACACCAGTTTTCCTCATCCAGTCAGCTTAGCAGTGTGACATTGGGTGTTCTCAGAGACCTAGACTTGAAACTATTTATTAAGTCTTTATAAACTCATTTCTTTCTAATCAATGAGAGTTAGCTTCTTTTGCTTGCAGCTCAGAACTCTGACGGATACTTTTTACCTGGAAATGTGTACTATGAAAAATTTATCACTGTATATCACAGACTCCTGAGTTTACCTTGTTATGTCATTCCCCCTCAGTTCTCTGGGATTTGTCATCCCTTAGAACCACACCATTCTGAAATCACCAATTCCAACATCACTTTTGAAATTTCAGCCTCCATCCTCTGGTTGCTTGCCAGAGATGCACTTTTGCAGTGTTGTAACCAGAGGCACTGGAGCAGGCTGCCAGGATGTGAATCCCCATTCCCTGAATGAGCTGCTGTTTCTTAGGCAACTTGTTTAACTGTTCTTTACCTGTGTCCTCATCTCTAAAACGGGGCTGATAATAGTACCTGCCTTCTAAGATTGTAGCATGATGTTAATACAGCCAAGTGCTTGGCGGAGTGTCTGGCACAGAACTAGTGTCTCATCAGCGGCAGCAGCATTCTCATGATTGTTAATTCGAAGATCTTTGTTTTCATTCTGACCTCAGTGCGCTTACAGCTCTTCGTTCCTCTTCCTTTCAGTCCCTTCCTCTTTTAACTTCTTTCCTCACTTCGATTTCCCACTTCTCATTAATAAGTTGTTTACCTATACTTGAAATTTTCATCCAAGGTTCTGTTCCAGTCCTTTGTGCTCAAAAGTAGCACAAAATTGTTGGAAGAAGTCATATAGCAAGGGAGGTGAGTTATGATCAGAAATGATATCCAACCCAACCTGCCTGGCCTGCAGCACCGACCTGTACAGCTACGATAATTCTTTGAGCAAGAATTACCGTTAGTGATGTTTCAGATCTTTAACTTTTTTCCAAAAAGTCAGAAATCCCAAGTTTTCTGTGAAATCTTTTTTTTTTTTTTAAAGTTGACAATGAATTTTAACCTTTAAAAGCCTTGCTTCAGATGTGATCTTTCTGAGGACCAGATTTGGCAGCCTGCTTTTTCCTAATTCCAGTGTAACCAGTATAGGCAGGCCCTTCAGAGAAGGTCAGTGACTGCAGTGAGCTAGGGTCACTCCAGAGATTGGGTAGGAGAGGAACAGAGGGTTTTTGGAAAGTTTCACAAATGTGTCTTACACAGAAGCAGCAGAAAATCACTAACCTACTAAAATGTTCTGCACATTGAAGTGCTAAGTAAGTTTAGAATAATGCTTGATTGCATTATTGCATATACCAGTCATGTAATAATACTGCTGCCAGATGAATTTTGAATGAACAGTCAATGAACAGAAAGCCCGTTTTAATTTTCTTTCGTCGGCCTGCATGTTGCAGCTGTGTCACACTGCTAAACTCCCGGTACTGAAAAGGAGAATAAAAAATAAAATTTAGTAAAACAGTCCCATCCCTCCATTTTAATCTCTTATCTTCTGTGGCCTTTTGTGGTCAGCAGTCTTATGGTACTGAGGCCTGTTTGGACTTGTTCCATTTACCCTGGAGTTGAATTGTTCAGGAGCCACGCTGCCCTGCCTGAGGGTTTGCCAAGTAAGAGGCCCCTGTGTGCAATGCTGCATCCACAGATGCTTGCTTCTCATTTCCTGCTCCTGAGACTCATGCTGGGAAATAAGCCAGAGATGGACTGTACTTAGCTTGCTTTTATTTATTTTTTTAGAGGAAGGAAGCAGGCAGGAATGAAGGCAGGCAGGCAGCAAGCAGGCAGGGAGAGGAGGCAGAAGCATTTTGTTGCTCATTTTAGTTGCTCTCCTGCCCTTGAGCTGTGTATGAATCCCAGGTGTGGGCCTAACCCCCGGAGTTGCCAGGGCATGCCTACTTTATCTGAAAGAAATGTTGCGTCACTAAAGAAATGAAAGTATTTCTCTGACCAGATTCATAGTGACCTTTGGTACACCTGAAATCAGCATGCTGAATCAAGGTGGCCTATGGTTCTGCTTCCATCCTGACCATAGTTGGTTTATTACAAGCAGAACTGCTGCCCCCTGCATCTGAGCAACTTCTGGGAAGAGGAGGAGACTTCCCTCACAACCCTGCCTTTCTCTTCCTCTCACTTCTCTCCTAGACTTGCCCTCCCTTCTCCCTTTCTGGGTACTCACTGTCCCACCTGGGTCCCCACCGCCTTTCTAGTCAGGCCTTTAGAAAAGACTTAAGACTTCATGAGACACTGCCAGTCAATAGACGCTCCCTGGTGGGTGTGTGTGTGTGTGTGTGTGTGTGTGTGTGTGTGTGTCCGTCCTGTGGTGTCCGTCCGGAGAGCTTCAGAGGTGGTGCAAGAAGGAGTGGACAAAGAAGGGATTTGCCCTAAATACCTCCACCTGAACCTTGAGCTTTGACCCTGTCTTCCATAGGAACATTTCTTACAGGAGTCTGGAGTGCTCAGTGTGAGAGTTCTTTCCAGGGAGGAAACTCCAGGCTCCAGGAGTTAAAGTGCATGGTTTACAAACAGTGACCCTTCATAGGCTGTGTGATGGCTGTGTGGCTGTCTTCTGTGTTGACACATAGTAGTAGCACAGAGCCTTTGGGTAGACTTTTCTTTCTTTTTAACAATGTTCGAGGGCTTGCTCTTGTGCAGATATAGTCAGCATCTTGTCAATGGTAAGATGCTAAATATTTTAAGCTGCTGTTTTCAATTTCCTATCCATATTTTTTTATCCTTTAAAAATGTATTTTTCATCAGCTATGCCATTTATGACGTACAACCTTGTATCTCCAAATTGAAAATTCCTGAGCTCCTTCCTTTACAGCTAGAGGAAATTAAGGTATTCATTTTTATTTAATGAATTTGTTTAAAGAATTGAATGTTATTTTATTTTCACATCAGGTTATCAAGGTTTGCTTTGTATTTAATCAAACTCACCAAATGTGTGCAGTTAGGAAGCCAGCTGCAACATGGAACGATTCCTTCACCCCCAGACCTTTCCCTGGGCTACTTTGCAGTGTCCCCCATGCACCCTCTGGTGATGACTGACCTGTTTTCTGTCCTATAGTTTTGCCTTTTCCAGAATGTCACATACAATAGAATCACATAGTGTATATGTACATAGTCTTGTGGGAATGACTCTTCCCCTTAGTATCTTCATTGTTCGATTCACCCCTGTTGCTGTATGAGTAACTGACTCTTCACTGCTGAGCACCCGCCATTGTATGTGCGTACCACACTGTTTACTCGCCAGGTGATCGACAGTGGGGTTGTGTAGGGTTCAGAACTGTTGTAAATAAAGCTGCTGTGAGCATTTGCATACAGACCTTTGTGGTCTTGTGTTTTCATTTCACTTGAATTAATACTTAGAAGTAGGATTATGAAATATATAGGGTGTGTTTACCTTGATGAGAAACAGCCAAACTGTTTTCTAAAAAACTTTTTACATTCCCATCATGAATGTGTGAGAGCTATAGCTGCTCCATAAACTCATTAGCGCTTGGTATTGTCAATCTCTTACACTTTTTTGCCAGTCCAGCAGGTGTGCAGTGGTGTCTTACCGTGATTTCTTGGTTCACATTTCTCTGGTGACTAACAAGTTTGAGTATATGTTCATGTGCTTCTGTTTGCCATCCGTATATCCCCTTGAATGAAATTTCTTTTCAGGCATTCCAGTTTACAAAATTGGGTTGTGGCCTAGCAATTTAGTACACTAGACGCGGTTCACATACAACCCAGGGTCCCAGGTTCACACCCCCAGAACAGGGGAAACTACCAAGATGAACAATTAAGTAGAACAAATGAGGTGCCTCTTCCTCTTCTCTTCTTTCCTGCCTGCACCTTTCCTTAAAGAAAAAAAGGGTTGTCTTATTACTGAGACATAAAAACTGTGTCTGAATTCCTTTATCAGATACAAGTTCCATAAATATTTACTTCCAGAATGTAGCTTGTCTTTTTCATTCTCTCACAGTATCTTTAGAGGAGCAGAAGTGTAAAAACCTTTGATGGAATTCAGTTTATCCTTTTTTTATTTGATGGTTCATGCTTTCTTTGTTTTATCTAAGAATTCTTTGCCTAATCTAAACTTTGCCTAATCTAAATTTCCCCTAGATTTTCCTATATATGGCTTATAATTTTAACTCTCTTACATTTAGGTTTCTGGTTCATATTGAGTTATTTTTTGTGTATGGTGCAAATTACGAATTGAGGTATTTCTAACTTTACTATGGCTATTTACTTATTCCATAAGCATTTGTTAAAACAAAATTACACTTTACACATTGAATTTTCTTAGTCCCTTTGTTAAATCATTGATTTGAGAAATTTCTTCTTTAATATAATCATTTAATGTTAGAGATGTTCCTGAAAGAGCTGTGTTACATCCTACAGATTTTGCTTTTGCTTTCATTCAGTTCTGGATATTTTTCTAATTTCCTTGTTTCACACTTGGATTATTTATATGTGTTTGATTTCTAAGTTTTAGATATTTTCTCTCTTACTGACTTTGAATTCCATTATGGTCAGAAAACATACATAGTACGATTTCGGTTCTTTTAAATTTGTTGAGGTTATTTCATGGCTCTGAATATTCTTAACTCAGTCTTTTTAAAAAAACAGTTTGTTTTTTTTTTTTTACTATCTTGTATCTAAAAGTGGCATCCTACCCAATTAAGTATTTCATATATACCATTTTTATTTTTAAAAAGCTAATAAGTTACAATTGTACTTTACCTAATTGTTAAGAATGAGTGTTATTTTATTGTGTAAATAATTCTTTTATATAATACAGTGTTGGGTTTTGCTAGCTTAGGCTTCTTGTGGCCACACAGTTTGAGTTGTTATGCTTTTCCTGCTCTCAAGGTCTTCGGTCTGGCAAACTTGGCGAGCAGTGTGAAGCAGTGGTTCGCTTTCCCAGGCTCTTCCAGAAATACCCATTTCCTATTCTCATCAATTCTGCATTCCTAAAGTTAGCTGATGTCTTCAGAGTTGGGTAAGTCTTTTTAAAGTGTCGGTGTCCTAAAGGACCTTGCTCACGTTTCTCTGTTTTATACTGTGATCTTTATTCTTTTACCAGATAGAACTTGCAGATGTGAATTACCATTTTAATGAATGCACACAGCAGTTTGCAGTCCTGGAGTTAAATTCAGTGAGGGGTTTGGTTTTAAAGAAGAAGGAAGCAGGCAGAAATGAAGGCAGGTAGGCAGTAGGCAGGATGGAAGAGAGAGGAGAAAGAAACTGTTTATTTAGTTTTTCTTGTTAGTTGTCCCTTTCATCTGGTCCTGGGCAGTGAATCTGGCTGTCCTCTGGCTGTATGTGGACTGTGCCTAAGGCACCGGCTTAACACCTGAGTCACCAGGGTACGCCTAGGTTTTAAACAGAAGTGGAGAGTATATGAGAGTACTTTTTTCTTTTTTAGTATTTTATTGAGGTAGCTTTGTTTTACAAATTAATATACACGTATGTGTAGGTTCACCATATGTACAAGTTCCCCATTCCTCAAAGATATGTCAGCTTACTCTGCTCTCCACCAATTACCAAGAGTTCTTCACCCACCACCACCACCTGCCTGCCTCCCCCCATGCCGTCCCATTCCTTACTGGTAATCTCAGTTCTGTTGCCCATACCCAAGAGTTCGTTTTGATTTGTCTGATAGTCAGAGAGTACTTATCTCTTTGGGGAACAAGATAAATCAAATGAAGACAACCTCAATATATCACTATATATTTTGCAAGAATCTATGGCTTTGTATACATCGTTTTGATGTTTCTTATTTAATAGCTTATTTTATATCAAGACAGCCCATTGTATGAGATTGCATATTACTGTGAGGTGCCAGAAAAAAGTAAGCTCTGAACATACGTCTTCTTTCCCCCCACCAGTCTCCATGCTCTTAGACTTATACACACACCAGGTCAGCTGGAGAGAAAGGGGTGTAGAACTAGCCAAGAGGAGGAAGGCCTGCAGCTCTGACCCTGTGACATTGGGACTGTTTTTAACTCCGCTCCTTACTTCTCTGGTGGCGCCACTGCCACTTGGTGTGGGCATTGCTGACCTTTGTGTTGATGCTGTGCGCTCCACCCCCTTGAAGTGTGGAAAAGTTCACTTTCAGTGATGAACAGATAATAAGATGGAAAAACATTGGTCTGTTGCTGAAATTTAGTAGTATTTGTATCATTTTGATTCCTAAATTAAATGTTACTTTTCTAAAGTCATCTAATTTATTTTATCTGTCTGAATAGAAACAATTTCCTGAGACTATGTGTTCTTAAAGTTACTCAACAAAGCGAGAAGCATTTGGAGAAGATTCTGAATGTGGATGAATTTGTGAAGAGAATTTTCTCTGTGATTCACAGCAATGACCCTGTAGCAAGAGCCATCACACTCCGGTATGCTGTGTTGCTATAATGATTCACTGTACAGTCACTTAAACTGTAATTATGAACCCCCCAGGCCCCCAGATAAAAGCAGTATATTTACTTTTTTCATTTTGAATATTGAGAATTTATTTGGGAATTTTCAACTAGGACTCAATGCAAAAATCTAGCAACCATCCTTATCCGTAAATGTTTTTCAGTTAACAGCTGTGGTACAGTTTTGGTTGTGAATTGGTGCTAACTTGTGTTTGGAAAGTTCCTCTTTGTAGATTCTGCATTTTAATCTAGGTTAACCTCTGCTCATTTTGAAGTTGAACCTCCTGACCTTGTTCTGACTGTTTCCTGCTCCTCTGCCTTGTTTGTCCTTGGGTTATATGTTCCTTGTATGTGATGATTTATCTAGGGCTCTTAGCACCAGATATAGTCACTGTAGTTTCTTCAGCCTTCCCTTGTCTTTCTTGGCATTGAGCATTTTTTTTCTTTGTTAAATTTTTATTTTGTAAGCCTTAGATCCAGTTTAAACTATGTTCTCTTTTTAGTTTCACTGTATAAATTTGGTGGTTTTGAAATTTATTTTCTTAAATTATAGGGCTCATTTCTGACTTAACCTGCCTGAACAGTTTTCTTTTTAACCACATAGTGTAGGATATAATTTCTTCCCTGAGTTTCCTATGTTTATATCAGACTCCAGTTCCTTCTCTCTTCAGAATTCTGCCTCCTGAGTGATTAAGTTGTGAACAGAGTATGATTTTTTTTAAAGTCAGTTAACTGATTTTATCTTTAAAAATCTAGATTTAGTAGAATACTATTTAAGATGTTCTTACCCTTCAATTCAGTTAAATTATAGGAATTTTTTGTATAATTTTTAAAAGTTGGTGAATATATGTATATAGACGGCCATAGTATCGTGTTTACAAAAACAAATGGCAAATTAGAGAAAAATTCTATGTTTATCAATATGGGAATGCTTAATTTATGGACTACTGTTCACTGACTCCCAAGAGTCTGATCTAGCCTCTCCAGGGTTCTTGGACCCTTGAGCAGAGAAATTACACAGAGTTTGAAGTGTTCCTCAGACAAGATTTTATTGCAGAGATCACATATGAGACAGAGAGAGAGAGAAGAGTTTAATGCCTCCAAGGGTGTCATCATAGAGGATAGATCTTTTCTTTGCTGAGTGCCCAGCATCTGAGGTGGGAGGTTTTAAGTTAGTTAAGTAGATTAGATCAGTGGTTTCGATGAGCTGGTGGTCAGCAGTTTCAGAGGAGAGGTGCACTGTATCCAGCCATTCTGACTCCTTCCTGGTGGATCCAGAAAATACCTAAAGAGCTGAAAAAAAATGCTTGTGTTGCACAATGTTTTCTCTCCCTGCTGTCCATCTCCTGCATAGTTTAGCTGGTCATAAACCATCAGGGTACCCTGTTGCACAGTCATTCCCTAGGGTCAGAATGTTAAAGGTTAGGCAATAAGTGGTGTGATGAGTAGTCTTAAGGCACGTAGCTCGATTATAGTGATGTGGCTGAGACTAGGAATGAGGGTGGAGGTCAGTCACAACTGGACGTGCATTGGGACTAGAAGGTGAAGCCTGCCATACTTTACCTGTCTCAGTACTGTGTAAATAATGAAGAATGGCTATGTATTAACCTAGAAAGCAATACTAATTTTAGGAAAGCAAGTATGTAGTGGTAGTCACTTAACTGTTTTGTCAGTAATGCTAATAAATGTATTTATGAGGACTTAGAAAAAATCTGGAGGAATATATACTATGAAAAGTCACTTTATTTGGCAGTGATCATGAGGTTTTAAATTATAAGAGCCCTTTCCATCTGGTTTTAGAATATTTATGTTGCTTTCCACAATATCAGTTAATTTTCTGATAAGAAGGCAAAAAAGAAAAATAGAATTTATTGATAATAATAGAATTGGTGGAATGAATTTTATGAATATTTTAGACCTAGTTTGAATATCTTGAAAAGATTTGAGACTGCCGTTTGAGTATTCCATTCATTTTGCGTCTTTTCCCCTTTCCAGGTGATGGAAATTGAGCTTTGCCTCATTTCTTCTTTTAAGAACTGTTGCTATCCAAAAATCAAAGATTTTGCAGAAAAAAAGATTTTTTTTTTTTTTTTTCTATAAAGAAATCTTTTTTTCTGGACACTTTCTAGAAATCTTTTTAGGAAAACAAAGTCTAGAGAAAAGACAGTCTGCTAAATATGATAGATGATCAACAATAAGAATCCTTTTGAGTACTCATTAAGTAGACAGTTTGGTACAGAATATTTTAGGGCAGATAAAGTAGGAACTCCAACCTCAGGGAACTTGCTTTCAAATAGAATGTTGGGGCTGGCCCAGGTGGCTCAGGTGGCTCGTGTTTGGACCATGTTAAAGCTCAAAGACTGGGCTTTGAAACTTGCAGCCAGGGTGAAAATCCAGAATAAAACAAATCAAAAATACTTCTTCCTCTACCTCTTCCTTCTGCCTTTCTCTCTTTGAAAGAAAGAAAGAAAGAGAAATTGTTAATAAGATAAGCACATGAAAACCAAATAGTGATGAATGCTTGAAAAAAAGTAAGTTTTAGTTTCAGAATGATTTAAACTTTAAGGACAAAAGAATAGGGAAGAGAAGGTATTTTAAAGATGTTTTATTTGGAATAAAAGGAGGGAGGAAGGAAGGAAGGAAGGAATTAGTTGTTCATTCTGGTTTTTCACCCCAACCCCAGGCCCTGAGTCAAGAGCTTGGGTCCTTGAACTTTGTGTGGTTCAGACACCAGCATGTCAGCCACCTGAGCCACAAAGGCATGCCCCCAAGCATATTTTAGTTTTTACCCATTACATTAGATTTGTAAATGAAAACAAGTGAAAGAAGAAGCTGGAAGATATTCAGTATATTTAAAAGGTATTTGAAATGTACTATAAATTATATTACCAGAAATATTTTCAGAAAATAGTGACCAGAAAGATTTTACTTTCTTGCCCTTTTATATTAAATAGTAACTGTTAGCCAAGATGTGTCCATGTTAGTTTCATTTAATCTTTTTTTGAATAAAATATTAAATGAAAAGCCATTTGTTATTTGTTCTAAACATTAACTCATCTAAGTAATTTTTAAACTTTCTCTTCAGATTGAATATAAATAACATATTTGCTCCAGTTTAATACCTTGTTTATAAGAAATCTAATACTAGCCCAGTTGATTATATCCTCCTAAAATCATAGGTGTTGACATGTCAAGGTAGAAGTTTATTTAGCACATTGACTTTCAGTAAGGTTGCTGTTGTTGAAACTGTCTTCTGTTATTACATTGTTTTTCAACCTTCTAAAATCCATGACTTTCTGCTAAAAAGTATTTTCAGTCTTTACTTTCTGTAGTCTGCATTACAAACAGTAGCTATTTTTCTTTTCCAAATTTATAATTTTATTACAAAGTGAACTTTTTCCTTCCTCACTCTGCAGACTCTGTTCTCAGCCCCAGGGGGCGTCTGTTACCTGTGCTTGCCTTTGTTGAAATAAGATTTGAACATCACAATAACTATTTACTAATGTGGGAAAAAAGACTGGCAAGTCTTGCTTTTTTACTTTCTAGATCTACTTAATAGCAAAAGTTTTAGACTCAGTGGTTTGCTTAAATGAACTTCTTAATACAACTTTGGAAAAATTGGTGTTTCGATGCTTTAATCATTTAAACGTTTTTTTTTCCTGGGCCCTATTTTGGTACCTGGGATGTCCTTCAAGGTGATTTTTTAAATTTTGCTTGTGTTAGATAAGCCATGTTCATTTTTCTGATATATTGAAATATAGAAAAAAGGGTTTAGAATTTGAATCATTGCTTGATTCCTAAAGTTGATGATTTATTATTAACCTGAGGTTTAGGGAATTTCCTACAAACTTTAGTTTTGTCAATCCAGCTTTTCCTTGTTTCTTCCTTTCCTGACTTTGAGTTTTTTGTGTTTCTGCTCTTCATGGACTTCTGTTTTCTGTAGGATGTTGGGAAGTCTGGCATCCATAATTCCTGAGAGGAAGAATGCTCATCATAGCATTCGCCAGAGTCTGGATTCACATGATAATGTAGAAGTGGAAGCTGCTGTTTTTGCTGCTGCCAACTTCTCTGCACAGTCCAAGTAAGCATTGGCCCTGCTAGTTCAGCTTCCCAGTAAGAGGGTTTGAAGAAATCATTCCATAATCTATGTAACAGTAGGGGGTATAGAAAAAAGTAAATGGCAAGGTGTTCACCTCAAGTTGGATAAACAGCACTTAATTACATAAAACAGAAAAGTTAAGGACATGCATTGTTATTAACTATAAGTAAATAAGTTTTTGGAAGAACCGCATCAGACTTGTCATGGGTAAGGCTTATGAGGAGTAGAAACCTTGTCCACCGAGGGGCCTTCCCTTGTACATAGGCCCTAAACTAGAGGGCTGCTCCTCTGACTTCTCAGGTTAAGCTTTTTGGCCTTAGAGTTGTATACAGTTTGACAAAGACAGTAACTTGAATTGACACTAATTTTAACCTATTGTCCTACATTATTATTGTATACTACAGTATTTAATTTAATCTTTTTGTTTTTGCGTGTTTTTCCTTCTCTTGGTCTCAGGTCTTGAACCCAGGTCCTTGGGCTTCAGTTGGTCTGTTTTTAGCTGCTGAGCCATATCTTGTTTATTTATACATATATATTTTTAAAGGAAAGATGCAGGCAGGAATAAAGGTGGGCAGGCAGGCAGGCAGGCAGGAAGAGAGAGGAGGAAGAAGCATTTTTTTATTTTGGTTGTTCATCTTGGTTGTTTCTCCCGGCCCTGGGATATAAATCCCCAGTCCTTGGGATGTAGATGGACTGCACCGTCCAGTGGTGGCAGACCAAACCACTACTCTACCAGGGCACGTCTATTTATTGTTTTTTGATGAAATGTTGACCTTGGCTTTATTACTGTGTTTGACTTGCTTATTTACTTGCTGCAAAAAGTATATTATCTCTTTTACTGACCAATATCTAAAGTAGCATTGCTTTCCAGAGGGCATTTGGATTATATGTATTTTGCCTTAAACTTGGTGCATCCCTTTGACCAGGAAGATCCACTTCTAAAAACTTACTCTAAGGGATCAGCACTGTCTACTGATATTTTTTGATGAGGATATTAGTTGTGGTGTTACAGTAATGGCATCCTAAGTCCCAGTCACTGTGCTTATATAAATATGATCATGCAATGAGTTTCTATAGCAGATTTTAGCACACGAATTTTAGAAATGTATTTTGAAGCAGGATACATAATAGGTTATGTGATAGTACAGATTTGTTAAAAAGCTACAAGTACTCGTATTTATGGACTAGAAAAGGGACTAGAAGGGTATATACCAATATTGTCTTGGTGGTTGGATGATGTCTAATTGTAATTTTCTTTAAAAATTTTTTTCTACATCCTGCTATGAGCATGTTGTGGTAATCAGTTGAATAATAAATGCTATTTTTGTAATAAAAGGTAGCCTTTTCATTAAGAGTATCTGCTAAATTTGGCTGTCTTATAATAATCACCTTCTTCAAATTCTAATCATGTGCATGTTTCTCTTCAGCTACTCTCACCAAACCTTCAGAATTCCAGGATTGCTCACTGGAAACGGAGAGTGGAGAATAGAAAACATGTACTTTATAATTTACTGCTCAAAGTTAATGTGTGGCAGTAATTTAGGAGAAATATCTGAGTGCATACATAAAATTCCTATTTGAACTTTTGAAACTTGACTTTTCTTTTTTTGAAGGAAAGGTGCAGGCAGGAATAAAGGCAAGTAGTCAGGAAGGCAGGAGAGAAAGGCGGAAGAAGCATTTTTAGTTTATTTCAGTTTAGTTGTTTACACTGGTTGTTTCCTCCCAGACTCAGGACTTGAACCCAGCGGTATGTGGCTTGTGACCTTCAGAAGCAGTTCATTTAACTGCTGCTCCACTGCAGTATACCAAAAAATTAACTTTTTAAAAATTGAGGATCATCGATACTGAGAGAACTTTTTAAAACTTACTTTTATTGGTGCTCCCTGGTGGAATAGTGGCTGGGTCTGCTGCCTCTGCCTGAGTGCAGTCCACGTAGATCCCAAGGGTCCTGGCCGGGGTGGTGGGGGAGCAACCAAGACGAACGGCTCAATAGAAATAAGTGAAAATGCTTCTTCCTCCTGCTTGCCTATTCGGCTTCATTCCTGCCTGCATCTTTCCTCTTTCTTTTTTTTCTAATTGCTATTATTAAATAGGGGTTATATCTAATGACAAGTTATCATCTGATTACCAGTCACGATTATCAGTACTTTATAATCTTTCAGACTAAATAGTACTTCCATGATTCCAAAAGTACTTTTTTTAAATTTAATTTCTAAATGTGGGTGATACATTTGCAATTGATTAGAATTTATTTATGGAACTCATTTTTGTTGAGTTTTATTGCTTTGGCGCCTCAGGGGAAGGCATCATCCCCATAGTTCCAGGATATATTGTGAGGTTAAAAGAATGTTCCCCACTTTGAAAATGTCGACAGTGCTTGTCTGCCAGAAGTGACACAGAAGAAGGTGTCTGTGATTAGTCGGTACTAGTACCAGACAGTTACAATTCAAGAGCAAAAGCCTCTGGATTTGTCCATTTGTGAGGCAGAAGTGCAGTGCAGTTCTGTAGATGAGCTGCCAGTGCAATCCAGTTTGAACTTGGCTCCTTGCTCTGATTTGAAAAGCAGCTGCGGTGTCTGATGTCCTTTCCCGACCTCACCGTCCGCACGAGGCAGTCTGTGCACCTCTCTCTTGGCTGCCGTGGGGCAGCCTCTTCAGCAGCTTCTCTACCATTCGAGTTTGAAACATTGAAATAAGCAATTTTTGGCTTTTAAATAGCATGTCTGTATTTGAAATGCTCCCATCTGTTTTATGTTAAATGATTAGCCCCCAAATGAAATGCAACTGCACCTTCATACTTTTTGAAATGTTTTGCAGCCTAGGATGCTGGCCGTTAAATGGTCAGCATCCATTACACAGAGGGTAGCTCTCATCACATTTTTCTTTATCTCGATGCTCCCTTTCGTGAGTTAGAAGAGTCTAAAGATGTCCATTTCATCTTTTTCAGCATCTTTAGACCTAGACCATACAGTGGTGGGTTGAGAAAGATGAGTCTTCTAATCTTCTCTAGCCAAAAATTTTCTCTTAAGTAAAAGAAAAATTCTTTGCAAATAAACTTTATTTTAGGAAAGAATAGTGTCTGTTAAGTTCTAAATCAAGCCATTTTAGATAAAACTTTAGGAAAACCTTTTAAAATTTTTTTGCAAGACATGACAAAATATGCTACCTGATATGTTTCTGCATAAGCACAGGAGTACTTCAGGGTTTCAGAATAATATTGGTTGAAGAGTACAAACTCCTAGATATAAAATAGTCCTGGGGATGTAATGTATGCATGGTGACTATAGTTAATAATACTGTGTTGTATAATTGAAAGTTGCTAAGAGAGAAGATTTTGGAAGATTTCACCAAAAAAATTTGTAACTGGTGATGGATGTTATTGTTATCATTTTGCAATATTTATAAATATCAAATACTATACACATGCAACTAATAATAGTTATATGTTAATTCTATATAGACCAAAAATAATAAAATAGTGATG
The DNA here is from genome assembly GCA_004363575.1 of Solenodon paradoxus. Lineage (NCBI taxonomy): Eukaryota > Metazoa > Chordata > Mammalia > Eulipotyphla > Solenodontidae > Solenodon > Solenodon paradoxus. The sequence goes on from RJWH01001360.1 coordinate 224,944, forward strand.
TATTGGATGATAATGACAACACATTGTAATAGATACAGTCGAAGATGATAGAGCACAACTGAGAACTGAGTTAATCTCAGAAAATACATATTCATGTATTCATTAAACTGACTACCTTAGGAAATTCTAGAAAACACAAAAATACACAGCCATATACTCCATTAGCTGTTAAAAGATGACGTCATCATATGTTATGTTGCCTCTGGAAAACTCTGCTCTTCCCTCGTCAGAGGATGAAATTGAAAATGGCAAATGATATCTTAGGGGCAGGAACTATTTTATAGAGATGTGCTGAACTGCAGAGGGAAGTAGCTCATGTCATGTGTATCTTTTATTGTGGTTAAATGAGCCAAGCTTGATCATATTACCGTATTGTATTTTCTCATGTATGTAGTACTTTATCCCAGGTATTCATGTTATTAATAACTTTTGCAAATTTTAGTGATATTTCTATTATAGTAGAATCAAAAGCAGCACTTTGAAAAATAGTTCACACATATATAATATTTAAAAAATGGCTAATTTTCAGTAGTTTGGCTTTAGTAAAATTTTATCTGTATTCTCGATTGCATTTCTACTACTTGATCCTTCATCTGCTTTTCTAAAATTCAAAATACATGAAGTGTATTCTGTTGCTTATGCAATCATCTTGTGTGTTCTTCATTAAAAGCATACCCTAAAACATCATAGGTGGGGTTGTGGCCTTGCAGCTTCCAGACAGTTGTCACTCTGCAGCGCATGTTGTGACATCATTTACACGTCAGAGCACTCTCTCCTGTGTCGTGGCAGAGTGGTGCTGGCTCAACCTGCTTAGTGGTGGAGTTTCTGTACAGTCATGTTTTTACCCCCCAGCCCCTGACCTTTGGAATATTAGTTAAAATTTAGAGTATTGCATTTCTGTTGTGCTCATAGTATTCTCTTTTTTGTAAGTCCTTAGAAAACTCAAAGCAAATTTAATTTTTTGTTTAAAATTTTTTACTGTTCTCTCTTTCCAAAGGGATTTCGCTGTAGGAATTTGTAATAAAATCAGTGAAATGATTCAAGGTATGTATTCTTCATTTAGTAGTATGAAATGATATGGAATTTCTACTAGTTGCTACTGTTTACTTAATCCATGCTGGTCACCGTTCATTCATTTCTCCATTCAGATCATAGTGATTGTGACCATCTCTGTGTCCAGACCTGTTGTAGGTACTCGGGACACAGTGGAGAGTGTGACACTCAGGGACACTGCCCTTGTGTAACCTGCACACTCTCGTGGTGGCAGGGCTACAGAGAAAAGGGCTGGTAAGGAGGAGCGATTCCCAAGAGTAGACAGCAGGGCTGGGGGACAGTTTCTCTGCTGATCCAGGAAGGCCTCTGACGAATGTTTGAGTGAGACAGGCGGGCATGTGGGTGATGATTATATGGACATATACGTACTCAGAATCTAGTCATCAGTACACTTGAGATTCATTGTTGTACCTTACATTTTATCTTAAGAATAAAACCAAGGAACAGGAATTAGGTTGAAAAGATGAGGGAGGGGCAGAGGGAAACGCAGAGGCGAGAGTGAGAGCAAGTGGAGGAAGACTAGAGCCCACAATTTGGAAAGGCAAGGGAGTTTCAGGAACAATGTAACCTGACATTTATTTAACTGCTTGTGCTTCTACAAAGAAAAATCTCCTGAGTCTCCCTAAACCTTCAGTAATGATATCTGTAAACACAAATGAAGAATCTCTCAATCTCTGGGACTGAGAATAGACTGGGGCAGGAACAGTTGGGGAACATGAGATAGGAAAGGTGTGAGTGGGGATAATACAGAGAAACTTGCAGTAATCCAGTCATGAGATGGTGGTGGAAATGGACCAGTGTGATAACTGGAGATGGGAGAGCTAGCAGCTGTGGTTATATTTCGAAGATAGAACCACCGAGATTTACTAGTTTGTATACAGGGAATGAGAGGAAGAAGGGAATCAAAGGCTCCAAGGTCTGAGGAGCTATAGTAATGTGGCTGTCATTTACTGAAATGGGGGGAATTTTGGAGGGGCAATTTCAGGGTGAAAGGTTTTTGTTGGGCCCTTTTAAGTATGAAATGCTTCTGAGACCTAGTGGAAATGACCAGGAGGTGCTGGAGTTCATGTATCTGAAGTTAGGTAGACAGGGAGGAAGACCAAGAGTTTTTAGCATATAGCTGATAAATGGAAACTGGGATTGCATCAGCTCACCCAGAGAAGTAAATAGGGTGAAAGGAGACTTTATACTAACCACAAGGAATAGCAGATATTAAAGTACGAAGAGAAGACTACAAAGAGATTGAGAAGAAACAGCCAGTGATAGAGGACTCAACTTAGGAAGATTGAAAAAACAAATCATTGAGAGAGAGTTTCAAAGATGAAATGGTCAGAAGTATCAAATGCATTCGACACCTGAAGGATCAGAATAATAACATGAGAGCACGAGATGACCTCACAGAGCAAGCCAGGGAGTGGATGCTCTGACCCCATTCTCCTACCATCTCCTGGATGCTGTGCTTTTGGAAAACCCAGAATTGGTCAAACAGCAAGGGAAGTGGTTGTTGTAAGCCACCATTGGAAGTTGACATGCTACCGTTTGTTCACAGTGGGAAAAACCCCATGATCTGCAGTGTGTAACCGTGTTGTCATACTTGCAGTCCATTATGGTCGGCACGTGTTTTTTCTCTATCATTGCAGTTCCATGCTGTAGAAAAAGAGATCTGCTTGTTTAGCTCCACTGTTGACAGGGAAGGATGCATTGGAGTGAATCCTCATGAGTTGCAGCTGGGTTTGCAATGAAGAAAGACCACTGTTACACACGTTCAGAGAACTTTAGAACAATCCCACACACAGTCTATTCACATCCTGACCTTTAGTTAGCATCAAAAGGAATAATTAAATTTGTAACTATAAATTATAACCATTGACTGTGTGTGTCTGTTTATGTATAGATCTAGATGTATGTATATATATACATATGTTCATATTTTCATGTATATGTCTTGTTAGCATGCTATGAAAAATAGCCAGCAAATATTTTTTGCTTTCTATTGTGCCTTTCAAAGGCATTTTCTGCTATTAACGTGTAGTTTTATAATTACCACAAAAATTAAGATAAATACTTTCAGAAAAAACTATTGAGCTGATTGATTTGCTCTAGTCTGTCTTTAATGTTATAATATTAGTATACTATTTGTTTTTCATTGGTCACTGCACTAATAAAATCAGACTGTTGAAATGTGAACTACCACCAGGATAACTACTGACTCTTCTGAGCCCCTTTCTGTCCAGGACTGGCCACACCAGTGGATCTGAAGTTGCAGCTGATTCCCATCCTGCAGCACATGCACCATGATGCCAGCCTGGCCTCCAGTGCACGCCAGCTGCTGCAGCAGCTTGTCACATCCTACCCTTCCACCAGGATGGTGATCGTTTCCTTGCACACCTTCACTCTGCTGGCAGCTTCATCGCTGGTCGACACTCCAAAGCAGGTAATCCAAAGTAGGCCTTTTCTTCTGGATATGTGCATATTAAGTAGATGGTAACAAAGCAAGTGACTCCTGAGCTTTGCTACCCTGAAGTCCCTTTCTCTAATAAGGATAAGTGTCATTTCCTCTGGCTTGCTTCTCTCTTCTCTGTAGTCATGATACTGATTCTTGGGAACCCTAGGGAGAAAATGGGGATAGGGCACATGGGGCAATCTTGGGGAAATTGAGATAGAGATGGGGCACATGGCATAGCATGGAGTTGGCAGTAAGAGCACAAATGAGTCTTGTGCTGGAACCATATAGGTTGACTGTGTCAACCAGGAGAAAAAGACTGACACATGGTCATGTAGCTGATAAACTGCAACACTGCGATTTGATATGAGCTCTGTCTCAAACCTGAAAGTTTCACTAAACCTCCCTGCATCCTGTTGATGTTTTCATTGAGTGTGTTCATGGAGTCACTTATTTTCTTTATAGATTCAGTTACTACTTCAGTACTTGAAGAATGACCCCAGGAAAGCAGTAAAGAGACTTGCTATTCAGGATCTGAAATTACTTACCAATAAAACACCACATACTTGGAGTAGGGAAAACATTCAGGTATGTAGATCTTTGAACATTATTTTTATAAAAAGATGCTATATCATTGTAATAGTCAGTTGTTTTGCTTTATATTTTTATATCACTGTGTTTGGATATGAGAAATTTCTAAGAGCACTGTTGATATTTGTGGCACAAGATATTTTTAAATTGGCAAAATAAAGACATACACTTTTATTCTTTACTGTATGTTTTAGTGAATTAGAATTGCCTGTCTGTTTCTTGTTAACTTTTTCTTTAGCAGCATGAAGGCTAATTGAGAAGTACAGTTAAATTGGTCATTTTAGCCTTGTCTCCTCAATTTAGGGAGAACAATTTTAGACTGATTGTGTTTTTGTTGTTGTTGTTTTTTTTTTTAAGGAAAGGTACAGGCTGGAATAAAAGCAAGTAGGCAGGTAGGAGGAGAGAAGAGGAAGCACTTTATTTTTATTTAGTTGTTCACATTGATTGTTCCCACCGGCCCTGGGTCTTGAATCTGGGACCTTGGGATGCACATGGGACTGCTCGCAGAGTATACTGGAGAGCTAGGCTACCAGGGCGCATCCCATCCCTAAACTTTTAATATTATATCTTAAATATGATTTCTTCGGCTAAATTTCATATTTATTTTTTCTCAAAATGGGTCCGTGTTTATTGCTGAAAACAGATGCACCACTTTTTAAAAAAATGCTGTTTGAAGCGAAATGCAAGGTGGTTGGAATTGGATCTTTATTTCTATGGATTTTATTATCTCTTGATGCCACCACAGCAACAGGATAAAAAAAATACCTTTGGATTTCAGATTATGAACACAGTGCTGCTGTGTTTCTTTGCTGGTTTGCAAATTCAGTGTATTATGATCTGATAGTCACAAGTATCCCAGGAGATTGGGGGGCAGTGGTTATTATTTGCATTTAGTGGATGTGTAAATTAGGGTTCAGAGACTTAATGTGCTTTAACAGAGCTTCCTAAGGGGACTTAATTAAGACTGTAAGAGAATGGTTGTCCTCTGCTCTTTCTCTCCCAAGCCACACTGTCTTTTCAAGAAGAGATGCCCCAGTGCCATGATGTACTTTCGAAAATGGTGCTCTGAGTCCACCCAGTAAGAGCGCCATGTTACACTTCCCATTTTGTTTCCTTCTTGTGAGATAGATCACACATCCAAAGAAGAACATAAATTGAGTATTAAGTTTAAATAATGATATGAAGAGAAAACCCACATAGCCCTACCCAGATGGAAGTAGAACCCCGTACTCTCACAGTCCTGTTTTCCCCATGAGGCCTCCCAGATGAGAACCTTCACACTATCCTAGGAACCACTGCTTTGACTTCTTTGAGATCAGCTCGTTGCTTCTTATAGTTTTATTATCCATGTATTGATAAATTATTGTTTAGTTTTGTTCTGCTCTTTTGCTCAATATTATATTGATGAGAATCCATATGGTTTTATGATTTTCCCTTTAATTGCTATCTGGATGGAGCACAGTTAGGTTGCTCTAGGTGGGTGATTTCCCCGTGCAGCTCTTGCACACAGTGCTACGCAGGCATTCTTCTCTTTGTCTTCTGGTACACATGTGCAGGAGTTTCCCTGAGTGCTGCACCTGGGAGGGAGGTGCTGACTTACAGAGAACGTGTATCGTCGGCTTTACCAGTGTCAGACTGTTTCCAGAGTGACTGATCGGATTTACAGTCCCAACAGCACTGTGTAGGGGTACCCATTGATCCACATTCTTGTACTTTTAATTTGTAATTCCCAGGTTGCTAAAGAAGTTGAGCATCTTTTTAATACATGTATTAATGATTGATGATTCCTCTTTAGTGATGTGACTAAAGTCTCTTGCCTTTTTTTCTGTTGACTTGTGGTCATTCTGGATACTCATACTTATTAATTCTTGGCGATTCTAGGTAAACTTCAGATGCAGTTGGTCAAGTTCCATTTTTTAAAAAAGTTATTAATTTGATGGAGTACATTGAATAAAAAGACCAATTTCTAAGAAGTCAGCATCTTTATAATATTTGAATCTCATTTTGTGCTTTCTGACATCTCCTGTTCTTTGTCCCTCTTTGTTGGTCACTTTCTGAATTGTTTTTAATATACTGCCATTCTTTTTCCTTTGAACAATTTAGAAGTTTACAGTCTTTTAATATTGTTTTCATTGTTGTACTAGGAATATTGTAACAGGCGTAGTTATTTTTGTTAAAGTCAATTCTGCTGCAAAGATATTAGAACACACTTTAACTCCATCTACATTCCTGTAAACTTTTATGTTTGGTGTCATTTGTCCTAATTCTGTCTTTTCTTATCAAGATTTTTTTTACTGTTTTATAAATTCAGTTTCATTGGGATTTTCTACCATCTGTTCTCCCTGCATCTCGGGCTTTCTCTCTGGAAATGCTTTTCCTTCTCTATTTGGGAAATCCTTAAATCCTTTAGTGAGAACCCATGGAGGTAAACTCCAAATATTTACTTGTTTATGTCTTAATTTTGCCCCCAATCTTGAAAGCTACTTGCTCTGGGGGTGGAATTCCCGCGCTATTGAGTAAATACCACTATTTGCTCATTTACGTTGTCACTGCTTAGAGGGCCAGTGCTCTTTGGAAGGAATTTATTTTCTACTTTAAAATTCTTCTCTTTAATTTGTTGTACAGTATTTTTTTTTATGAAGTGTTTAGTTGTCTATTTCTTTTACCTAAACTGTCCATACTTACTGGGTTTCTTGAATCAGCTGATGGGTATCTTTCAACAGTTTGGGACTTGTCAACCATCATTTCTTCCCACACACTGCCCATCTCTTGCCTTCCCTCTGCATTTTCAGTGAAGTGGTTTAATAACCCTTCTCCAGTAATCCCGTGATTCTTCCTTTGTTTTCAAAAAGTGTTTTATTGTATTTTTTCAATTCAAATAAAATTAACATTATTAATTGCAGACGTACATGATCCAATCCATATGTATAATAAAATGATTGCAATAAGTCCAGTTAACATCCATCATTATGCATTTACATTTTTCTTTTCTGTGATGAGAACTTTTGAGATAAACTCTTTTAGCTACTTTTAAATGTACACCACAGCTTTATTAACTAAAGTCACTATGCTATACTTAATCCCCAGAATTTGTAACTACAATTTTGTACTGTTTGACTACCCTCACCCATTTCTATCTTATTTTTCCATTTGTTATTGCTTTGCACTATTTTCTGGATATCCTCTGATAATATGTTTCAGTTCAGTAAAATTACCTCTCCCACTTGTCTAAAGTCCATTCAGCTCTCTAGTCTATTGATTCTCTATTGCTGGGCCCTTTACCTCGTATACTTGGTTGTTTTCTACCTTGAACAACTCAATTTTCCTTGGGAACTCTGTGAAACCCAGAAATAAAGTGCGTTCCTTTTGAAAAGATTGCATTTATTCAATCAGGAGAGAGGTCAGATAGTGGTAGATGCTGTGGAGAAAAAGAAAGTCAGGAAAGAGGATTAGTGGGTGCAGCAGATGCTGGGTGACCAGGGAGGCCCTCATAAGGGCCTTGTGGAGGGACACTGCTTTGTTGGCCTCGGAGGAAGAACATTACCAGCAAAGGGAGCAACAGGATAGGTCCCAGGGTGAAAACGTGTGTGGTTAGTGAGGCTGTAGGTATGAGGAGACAAGCAGCGGATGCTGTTAGATAGCTGGGGTCAGAAGGTGGGCGGGGATAGATAGGCATTGAGTCCATTGTAAGGGCTTCATTTAGCTTTACTGTGTTTGAGATGGACTACCACTGGAGGGTTTTGAGCAGAAGACACTGGTGAGTTCTAAAAGACTGGCTTGGCTATGTGGAGACTGGATTGTCAGAGCTCAGGGCAGAAGCAGGGGGAATATTTGGGAGACGGTTTTAAACAATACAGTTAGAAAAGACTATGGTTGCTTGAACCAGGGTGGTAATGGGGCAGCAGTGAGATGTAATGATACTGTGGATATATTTCAAAGGCAAAACTGCTGGATTTCTGTCAGAGTATGTGTAGATACAGGAGAAGGATATCTAAAGTTTTTTGCTTTATCAAATGGAGTTGCCGAACTTTTTCTTGGAATGGGTAAGACAATGAAGGGAAGGTCAGGTAAGTTCAAGATATCAGACACTGAAGTGGAGATGTCAAGGCCATGTGAGTCTAGAGTTTAGTGAACAGTCTTAGCTGGATTTATAAATATTAGAGTCATCAGTTTATAGATGGTGTGTAAAGCCACGAGGCTAAATGAGTCACCCAGGGAGAGAGTATAGATGGGAGAGATTTAGGAAAGGATGAAATGAGAGAGAGCTGGCCGAGGTGCCAATAGATTTTAGAGGACAGAGGCTCATCTTTATCCATGTGAGATGCTCTGCTGGTTCTCCAAGATGAGGGCTGAATTCCTTTACCTTTGCACTTAGTAGCATGAAATCATAGAGGACCTTCATGAAAGCAATTTTTTTGTGGGTATGTGGGGTAAAGATGGATCAGAGTGGATTCTGAAGAAAAACAGTTACTAGGAAAAAGGAATATAGACACTTTTAAAAGGAGTTCTGCTTGAGAGAGAACTGAGATGGTGGCACCAGGACTGTGTCATCATTGGTCTTTCTTGTGGGGGGAGCAGGGCACATTTGATATTGGTGGAAATGACAGAGGAGAGGGGACATATGGGAGCAGTGTCCTGGTGGAGGTGGGACTGGAGAGAGTGCAGACGGAGATCAGGCTTGCTCTTGCTCATGAGGAGTAGGATCTGAGCACCAATAGAGGTGGGTGAGAAGATGCAGTGGGCAGACCCCGTTGAAAGTCTCCTTGATTGCTCTATTTCTATGTTTTAGCTAATTAAATCAGGAAACAAAGTCATTAGTTGTGAGGGAGAATGAAGGATACAGAGTCAGAGGTTGGAAGAAACAAAATTGCAGATAAACTGGGAAAGAGGATTGCCAGGTATTTTAAAAGATTAAGATATTTAGGTGATAGGTTAAAGCAAATATATATATATATATATATATATATATATATGAGTGTAGTCTGACATCTACATAAAAATGCTTTCATAAAGACGATCTCTGAAAAATTACATTAAAGAATATTCTTATGCTTTCATTTTCCTATGCTTTGAGATTGTTGGGTTGGGGTCTACTGTCTTTAATTGGGAGCTTTCTCTTTCTGTGCTCTTGAATGAGTAATAGCTATGAGATAGATATTTTCTGTTTCCTGAAGTATGTATAGCTTTAGAAGAACCATACATAACCCATCTGAACCTGGAGCTCTTTCCAGGGGTTGGGGTTTTGAGAACATTCCGCTTAACTTACATGTTATTATCCTGTTATGATATCCTAATTCTTCTCAAATCAGTTTTGATCATTTATTTTCCATTTAATTCCTATCTCAGTTTTATTAGTATCTATCAATAGAAAGAAATTTGTATAATTTTTAGTGTCCTTCTATTTGAGATCTTATCTTTATTTTTTTCTTAATATTGTTTTTGTGTACTCTTTCTCTTTATTTGACTTACTGAGGCTTGATTTTCTTGCCTTCTTCATATACCTGGCACATTTATTTTTGTTCATCTTGTTTAACAGTGAAAGCACTTACAGTTCTTCATTTTCCTGTTGGTGCCAAAGGACCATATCCCACCCATTGTATGGTTAGTGCCCTTGTCGCCCACATGAAATGCAGTTTTTAAAAGTCAGGTGTATTGTGTGTAACTGATTTACAGAAACCTTTCTAGGTATACAGTTTAATGAGTTTTGGCAAATAGTATGCTTTTGTGCACCCGCCACCGCAGTGGAGTTATAGAGCATTTCTGTCACCTTCTTCCTCCTCTGTATAGTCACTCCTTCTCCCAATGACCAATCTGATTTCTGTCCTTTTAATTTAGGCTCTCTGGAATATAAATGGAATCATATAGAATGGTACAGTCTTGTATCAGACTTCTTTTGCTTCATAGTGCTTTTGATAGTCCCCCATGTAGTTGCATGTGGCAGTGTTAATTCTATTCTCCTGCTGAGTAGTATTCCTGTGCATGGACATACCACAGGAGTTTATCCCTTCACAGGTTGATGGATATTTGGATTGTTTCTGGTTTTCTGCTACTATAAAGGTGCTATTATACAGGTTTGGTAGGATATTTCTTGAGTAAGTACCTAGGAGGGTCTTTGCTGGGTAGTTTAGTAAATACACACTTAACTTTATAAGAAACTGCAAACTGCTTTCTATAATGGCTAAACCATTTTACATGCCCCTAAGCCACCGTTGTAGCACTCTCCTTGCTCATACTTACTGTAGTATGTTGTTTTGTAATTTTAACCTTTGTAATAATTTCTTAGTGGTTTCTGTCATGGTGTTCATTTGCATTACCTGATAGCTGATGATACTGAGCAGTGATATTATAGGTGTGGTCATCAAAACCAGTATTAATTTCATAGGAACAAAATATTTTTTCATGAGTTTATATTTTTATTTGAATTTTTTATGCATTACTACAATAAATGCCATTTTAGTTGGTGTTAATCTGTATTAATAAAGATTCTGATGTTATAGTCTTATATAAAGAGGTTGATTTATGCAACTTCTATTACAAAGTAAAGATTATTTGCTCTGGATGATTTCAAAGGCATAATTTTATTTTGGCTTTATCTCTCCTGGGAGTTCTCACTTGCACTTTATCTGATACTATGAGGAATGACAAGTTAAGCCTGGGAATTCATTCTTTTCATAAGCCTTTTCTATAAAAGACATTTTTCAGTATCATAATCAGACTATTACTGTTAGCAATCAACAGCATGGATGCAAAAAATCTAAAAGCCTTTGTGTTTTGTACTTTCCACAGTACAAAAACAAAAATAACCTGCTATACCACCAGTAACACATACCATCCTCAAGTGTTTGCCCAGACACACGACTGTGGTCTAGAGAACATTGTCTTTGCACCAGTCAGGTCCTGCCTCTCTCCTTGATTGAGCTTGTACATCCGGGGCCCGTTTCTTCCTCTCCCGTCTCAGGCCTCGTCTCCTGCTAGGCTTTGTTTTCTGGCAGCAGAGAAAACCCTCCACCACTGCCATGACTGCATCTGCTGGAACCACCACAGCCCCCTGCTTTTGTGGCTGGCAAAGTCTTGGCCTCTATAAGAGGAGCCTGAGCTCTTACCTCCAATTCCTCCTTTCCTGGCTCCAAAATGTCAAGATTGGTGGTTGTAGCTGACAAATCATTGTAGCCTCCATCACCCCCACGACTGCTTCCATCACTGCCAGGACCATGAGAGCCGTCCCCATGGCCACCAGGTCCACCACCACTGCAGCTGCCTCCAAAGCCAGCTCCACCACGACCAAGTTGTCACCCCACCACAGCCACCCCACCAACACTGCCCCAGTTTCCAGAGCCTTGAAAACCTCCGGCTGGACAAATGTCTGGGGCTCTTCTTAGGGCTTTGTCCGCTTCACAGTTGTGGCTATCCCAGTGTCATATTTCTGAATGACAATCTCGTCTATAGAGTCATGTCATCAAAGTTTTACAAAAGCAAATTCTCCCTTCTTGCCACAGCCTCAGTCAGTCATGACCTCAGTCAGCTCTGTTTTCCATGAGTTCAAATGGTCTCTTAGGCAGTGCTCTCTAGTGTGTTTGTTAAGGTCACTAACAAAACCCTAAGTGGACGACAGGTCTCTTGAGTCTTCTCTTGAGACGCTCTCTTCAGTTCCATTGTCTTTATATGTGGCCTTGCACTCATGACTGCAGCCACCTCCTCCACCATGGCACAGGTGACAAACCCACAGCCTCTGGAGCACCTGGTGTTTGTACAGTCTGAGCAGCCACTGTGCATAGTTGCTCTTCTGACTCAGACTCCACTGAAGAGCTCCCGCTGCCATGCAGGCTGTGGGGTCCTGACTTAGCCATGGTGGCAGAGGAAGCGGGGCTTGAATGGTGCTTCTTGGGTGGCATCCATAAGCAGAAAGCTTAATAAGCTTTTCTCTGCAGTTAGTACAGTAGAGACATAGAAAATTGAGAAGCGTTATGTCTCTGGCTTTTAAACAGCACTTTTTCCTTAAAGATTATACACTTTATACTGTGCTTTTCTGGAACATTTCCCTGGTGACCAGACTCATTCTAGGGTCAAGGAGAAGCCCCTGTTTCGAACTGACCCAAAAAAGGAATTCAGGATGAGCCTCAACTGAGCAGTGAGCTGCGCCAGTGCACAGATTCAGACCGCGTGACAGTGGGGAGCGCTGTTCGATGAGCTGGATTTTCCCTTTTTGCTGATAAGAAAATTGATCATGGGGAGAACAGTTTTATATTAGGGGATGTCCTTGAAAGGGAAACTTGAACCAGATTTCGTCATCGAGGGATGATTAATGTGCCGTTGGGGAACTACGGGCTGCCCTCTGCCGAGCTTACTAATTCACATTACTGAACCTTGTAGTCAGTATGTGCTCACCAAGAGCATTTTGGGTAACGTGCTAGGTGGCAGAAATGAGAAGCTAACATTGTCAATAGTTTTATCATAAGATTTTTTTACCTCTTGTTCAGTTTTTCAAATAGTAAAATTCTTTAAACTTTATTAATATCATTGTCATCTTATATAAAACATCTTGGCATGCCCTAGTGTAGCATCGGTTAAGTCAATCGCCTCTGAAGGTTGCAAGTCACATACTCCTGGGTTCAAGTCCTGGGTCGGGGGGAAACAACTAATATGAACAACTAAATGGAAATAAAATAAAAATGCTTCTTCCTTCTCTCTTAAAAAAAAAACTCACTTGCTTTCTTATCATGCCCAGGTGTTATATGTCTGTCATACATAGCACACTGTAAAACATAATCTTGATACACAGAAATAGAGGATGGACTCCATAACCTGCAACTCTTGGCTGAGACTGTTGTTCCTGGTTAGTGAAGGAGGACAGTTTAGACAGAAAGAAGTGGGTAAGGGCACGCCCTGGTGGCCTAGCGATCTAGTACACCCTGGGAGCAGTCCCACTTACGTTCAAGACCTGAGACTGGGAGCAACAACCAGTGTGAACAGCTAAATAAAATCATGTTTCCCCTCCTCTCTTTCCGCAGGCCTACTTGCCTTCATTCCTGCCTGTACCTTTCCTTTTAAAAAAAATTATCTTTCCAAAAAAAAAGCGTGAGTAAATGGAAATGTCCTAAGTATTTGAATAAGTTAATGAAAACTAGAGTATTACCTAATCATGATCACTTTTTTTTTAAGCTTTCTTTTGAGCATCACAAACAGCAACTCTCTGCTTTGATTTCTGTGATCCTCACTCAGTCTCCATTACGCACACACTGGTTCTGTTTCCCTGTCACCTGTCCTGCATTCACACAGCCGCCAGTGCTCCTGCTGCTGCCTCCAGAGGCCTTTTCTGCCTTCCTTGTCTTTCCTCCTCCATACTATTCACATTGTCAGCTTAGCCCTTGTCTCAGCTTCCTGCCCATTCTTCCCATGCTTCCAAATGGGCCTTCCAGTCCTTCTCTGCCCGTTTCCTCAGAGTTGTGTCCTCCATGCTTTCTTCCTTGGTTCTGTGCCCTACTGTGGCTTCCCTGAGCATTGGCCTGCATACTCACCACCTGTTAGAGCTTCTGAATTACTTACCTGAGCTTCTGAATTACTCTCAGCAGAGTTCATCATAGGGGTTACATCATAGGGGTTATATAGGGGTTTATTAGCAATTAAGTCTTACAGACAACAGGTGTCACTGCCAATTATTTATTTTTAATTTCAGTTCATTTCTTCTAATGCCAAAACTTTCATGTGGTCCAAGTGCAAAAACTGCTAAAGGATACACAGTGAAATGTTTCCCACTCACTCTTCTCCCATCCACTCAACAGCTTCACCTGGTGGCAACTGTGTCCAATATCTTGTGTCTTTTTCTAGAAATATTTTATATAAAGATAGCAATTCTCTCTAAATCTTTACCCCCTCCCCCACATTTTACAGATTTCAGTAATTGACTTAGCTCACAGAGATGTTAAGTGGTAGAGCCAGAATCCTAATGCACTTCACTTAAAAACCTACTATTTCTGATTCCAAATCCTGGTGGATATATCTTCTTGAATGTCCTGTCTCTTCCTCTTTCTGTCCTTCCTCTAAAACTAGCTGTCCCTCTATATTCTCAGTCTTTCTAAGTGGAGTCAACATTTGGAATCTTAGGATTGTTGTGGAACCCTCCTTGTCACTCCCCGTTTAACCTCTTTCAGAACTTCCTCCGCTCATGCGCATCCCCTTCCTGCACCGCGTCTGGGTCAGAGCAGTTCCATCACAGCAGGTGGTGGCTCTAAGCATTCCGTTGGTTATTGTTCTGTTTGCGGCCCACCTGCTCTTCCTAGACTGTAAGTGACAGTGTTCCCCTTTGGCAGCTCCTGTTTCCTTCCTCATAAGTTCAAATGACTTTTCCTGACTTTGAAGCCCTCCTTCTATAATGGAGACATCCCCACTCAGCGTTTCTCTCATTAACTCTCATCTCTAGTAGATGTATCTTTTCTTAGGTCACAGGTATACACACTGTGTTCTGGCCTAATTGCCACCATCCTCATTTGCATCACCTGGACTGCCTTTCTTCCATTTCCAGACTCTGTTTCAGGTTCATCTTCATTCTTTCCATGATAATTGTTGCTATTGCTAACTTGTTGTTAACTGAGTTTTTCTTTCCACTGTGAAAGTGCCTACACATGATAAAAATCCAGAGCCTGAGGCACACAGCAGGTGACACGGAACTCTGTGCGCTCCCCCCAGGTCTCTTCTGCAGAGGTGACCGTAGTCACTAGTTTCTCCTGTTGGCTTCTTGACTTTTTCCTTCATATGCAAGCATATGTACATCCCTTCTTTCTGCACAAGTGAAAATAAGCTGTGTTTATATTCTGAATCTTTTATCACTTGATGCATGCTGGGGATGCAGGTAGACCCACCTCTCTCTGCAGCTGTGGTGCCCGTGATCCCAGTCCCCACTGATGGATGAGCATTGTTTCCAGGACTTTTCATGTTACATTGCTGCATTAACTGGTTTGTTAAAAAGGATCACCTTTGTGAACATAGATTTCTAGACAAGGAATTTGGGGGAGGGGGACAAACGATACGTACATTTAAAAATTTGAGATTTAATACCAGTTATCCACCAACGAGGGTACACCATTTTCCTCTTTTATCAAGTGTGTGAAAGTCTACTTATTCCCCTACTTTATTTTCAGTTTTAGGTATTATTAAACTTTAATTTTTGTAACCTGATTGGCAAAAAAAATGACTTAATTAAAAATTTGCTAATTATGAGTATAGTTTAACATCTTATATTTGAAAACTATATAAATTGTATCTGTAAACTACTAATTTTTATTGGCTTGTTTTTCTATTAGTAAGCTATTAAATGTATTTTAATATACTAACATTTTAATATACATTTCAGTTCTGTCAATTACTTTTTGTTTTGCCATGTTAGCTTTTAGTTTTTATAGATTTGTTTTCTATTTGCCGTAAATACAAAGACTTAGTTTTATTTTGCCAGGATGACTATTTCTTTTAAAACTTTTTATTGAATAGTTCCTCTGATTTGAAGCACCAGTATTGTATATTAAATTCAAATGTGTATTTTAATCTATTTCTGGGACCCAATTTTCTCTCATTGATTTCTCTGTCCATGAGTAGGAAAATATTTTTATTTCTGTACGTTTATTACAATTTTAATATTTGGTAGGGCTTTCTTTGTCCCTCATTAAAGTCTGTAAACATTTTTCTGGATATTTTCTCATTTTCAGTTTTCTGTATGATCTTTAGAAGCAGATTATATACCCCCTTCCCCCAAGATTTTGATGATTTTTTGGGGGGTCATAAAACTTTATTACTTAATTTAACCCTGTCTGAAATTTCATTTTTAATTTATTTTCTAGTCTGCTCATTTTCTGAGTCTTTGTGGGAAAATGGAAGCTAGTTTATTTGAACAGAGCAGTCTTTTGACTTTTCCCTCACTTAGTATCACTTCAGTCTCAGGAGTCATTTCGAGGATAAGGCCATATCCTCACAGTTCCCTGCAGTGACAGAATAACTAACATCTTCTCCAGCAATACTTGAGGACACCTTAGTTAGGAGCATGTGAGGGGCCCAAAGTGGAGAAGGATGGGTAGATAGATAGATAGCTTACCTATAAACTAGCCAGAATGCCATACTCTTATTTTTAAAAAATATAGTAAGAACTAATATATCTCTTGGAAAGCAAACTATGATGGAGGGTCTGTCATGAGGACAAACAGTATGTGATATCTAGTGTCTTAATGAAAAGTCACTCGTGATGGCTTTTTTAAAAAAAGAAACCTTACTTTTACAACAGTTTAGATTAGTAATATCTGATGTTTCCTAGCAGAAGAATGAAGAAGGTAGTAGAGAGGACCCTCGCAGACCCTGTTTTTGCCCTTGCTATTTTACATTAGAGGGGCCATTCGGTGCCATTAAGAAAGCAGCTTTGATACATTTTTATTATTACCCAGATGTCAGACTCTTCTGTTTCTTTGGTTTCTACCTCATGACCTCTTTCCTTTCAGCACCCACTCTGGGATACCACATTATATTTAGCTAGCACACCTCCCAAGGCTCCTCTTGACTGTGACAGTTTGACTTAAGTTTTTTATCATAAGACAAAAGACAGGTGTGCCCTGGTGGCTCAGTGGTTAAGTCTGCTGGGTGCAGTTCACATACATGCCAGGAATCCAGGTTCACGTCCCTGGGCCAGGGTACCAACAAGGATGAACAACTAAAGAAAATAAAGTGCTTTTTTCTACTCTCTCTTCCTGCCTGCCTGCCTCAACTCGTCTTCATTCCTGCCTGCACCTTTTTTAAGACAATATATAATTTTCTAACTGCTAGAACATTTGAAATGAGTAGATAGTGTTAAAGGATGTCTTCCTTTCTCTTCTGTATTTCAGGCACTCTGTGAATGTGCCCTCCAGACTCCTTATGACAGCTTGAAACTGGGGATGCTATCCGTCCTTTCCACGCTGTCAGGGACTATTGCCATCAAACATTACTTCAGCATGGCTTCAGGTAAGGGGAGGGAGGGAGAGGGAGGCGATGCTCCCTCCATGGGAATGTACCTTCCCTTTATCCATTGTAGTGTTCCTAGTCATTTCCTTTGTAGAGCTTTATATTCAGAAAAGGTTTTATTCTCACACTGGTAATACTAGTGGTTTATTTGAAAACGTTGTCCTATCTAATGCCTGTGGTAATACGAGCTTGCATCCTTGAACCTACCTCAAGGATATTGTTTTTCCAGATTTGCACTTATTTGAATTCTACATGGGTGAAATAGTAATTTTGAGGATGCTTAAAATAGATGACTTGCTTTATGATTGTCTCTAACTCAGATTGCCCTTTGAATTTAAGTATATTTCAAAGGCCAAGTGGTGGTGGATTTTAAAAGCAAAGGTCATATGTTTTCTTTAGGTGTATCTTATCTCCATGAAAAGTGACTAAAATAAAATCTTATCCTTGTTCAAGAATGATTTCTTAGTTACCTGTTCAAGATGATGTAACCCCAAAATATCTTTGCTCATGCCCAGTGAGGGGCTTGTTTACCTAACAGACTTGAGGCTGAAGTTTTTTGTTTTGTTTCAATGCAAGTTTTGAGGACTCTTGCTTCGTTTTCCATTGGTGAATTTGACTTAATTAAAAACTATAAACTGCACTGGTCCTTTGAGTGGCTTTGCCTCAGGTGGATCTCCTAACTAGGTAAAGGGTGCCCCCCAAGCCCCCCTAAAGAGGCAATGCACACATAACAATCTGGCCACACTGGTCACCTCTGCAGTGCAGACTACACTGGGAGCCCCTCACAGGAGTGGGTGGGAGGACCTGCTTGGGGAGAGGGGACAGAGGCTCTCAGTCCCAAAGCACAGGTAGTGGTGGCTTCCCTGGGTCTGCCATTGGCGGCATTGAGTGCTGTGTCATCAGGGCAGCAGTGGCAGTGGCAAGGACATCCTTGCTGGGCTGTCATCTCGGGTGGTCTCTGGCCTTGCTTTTTTCCTGTCCACTTGCTCTTCTTCATCTTCCAAGTCCTGGGGGTGCCCATCTACATTATCTATCACTATATGATAAGTCACCTTGAAATTTGGTGCCTGTGAACTATGGCCCTTTCATTGGCTCAGATTCTGTAGATCAGCAACTTTGACTCGTCTGAGTTCTGGTCTCGCCTGGGTCCTTCCGGTGACAGCAGTCATCTGAAACCTTGACAGACTGGGCGGACAAAGATGGCCTGTCTCCCCTCTGTGAGGCCCCAGGTCTTGCCTGTGACCAGCAGGCTAGTCATACTTGTGTCTGTCATGGGCTCAGGTTCTGGCTGGAAGGAGGGAGCCATCTGCACCAGTCCTGCTCAGCCTTGTGCTAGGACTCAGTTTTTAATGTCTTTTTGGCCTAAGCAAGTCACATGGCCAAACCCAGAAAGGGACATAAAAGAGCTTCTGATGCGAGGGACTAGAGATTACTTTGCAAAGGACAGACCTGTCCAGAATGGGCAAGGGTATTTCCACAGCCACTATGGTGATACCTTACCCACTATGTGCTCTTAGTACATTCCTTTTCAGCACAAATCATCCAGTCTCCATTTCTTAGCTTGCAGTTAATGGTCTTGACTGACATCATGCTCTAAAAGGGCTGCAGTAGGCAGAGTATTAATAGTTCCCTCTAATTTCTAAGTGCCTTCCCATAGGCGGTCCCATGTGGCCACACGTGGTCTTTCCAGTGAACACATGAACACAATCATGAGCATTGAATGAGGCCTGCGGATTCTGGGGTTGTGGCCAGAATCCATATAGACCTCGGCCTGGGCATGAGGGTTCTGATTGATGATTCTATTCTATACTCAACTGACCTCGATGCAGGAACTTTTTGATTTTTTATTCTAAAGACTTTTGTAAATTTGCATCAGATTATAATAATCAAGCACCTGTCAAGCTAGGTATCTTATTTGTCTTTTACTGTTTTTTTAAAATTTCAAGATACTTGATTTTTTAAAACAGGTCACAGCACTTTTGGCCCATTCTGCCAGTGTAGGGCTATGAGTGCTTGCTCAGCAGTGAGGGACACTCTTTATTAGCATGTTTGGAAAGTGAATACAAATTTATATAAAGCAAATATTCAGATAGTTTCCACAGGAACACAGATAAGTGTGGCCCCCACCTCCTCTTTATATTGGTTTTGTTGAATTGTAGTTTGTATGTGCAATTAAGCTAAGGACTTGAATGACCAGACAAGTAACTCACAAGAAATAAGGATTTTCTAAGTTTAGATTACTTCCATAGATAATGCTAAGTATTTAAGTGTATTTCCCTTGATTAGATTTTGTCACTATAACCAGGAGAAATCGTTTGTAAAAAAAAAAAAAAAGCAGCTTAACTTTAGTGTATCTAAATTGTTGCTGAAAAATGATTCTTAATCATATATGATGTTTAATACCAACGTATACTGAATAAGGAAAATGCAGATAAACAACACTGCAATACTTTCTAACCCTTCAGAAATTTGATAGCGTACTTTGCTGATAAGAGTGTGGTCAGAAGCTACTCTTACTCATTACTGATGTAAATTATGGATGTAAATTATGATGTGATGAAAATTATGAAGGCTTTGCCCAGGCAATTTGGAAATACTCATCAGAATTTAAATGACCCAGAGATTACACTTGTAGGAATTTATCCAACTAATATATTCACACATGTGCACAGTCGTTCATAGTATCATTGTATGGAATAGCAAAATTTGGCCATCTGCAGGGGCTGTAATAGCATAAAAAGTCCATCATTTGGAACCTCGTTAAAGAAATTAAGATACCACTTTGCAACTGAAATCAATCCAAGTTCCTGGAAAGACTATATGGCATGGACTAATCTCCATGGTATAATGTTTAAAATAAAGCAATGTGTCAAACAATGTGTGTAAAAAGGAAAAAAAGGAAGGAATTTGTATCCTTGCAAATAATTTTCCTGAAGAAGTAAAAAGAAAAAATATTCAAAAGCTTTGTTTATAAATAGAATATTGGTCAGTATCTACTTATCATGATTATGTATAAACATTTAAATTATTTTGATGTGTGTATGGGAGTGGGAACGTTTGGAATTTAAAAGAAATGTTCCAGAAGGTTAGCATGGTGGTTTGTGGGATTTCGGATAATTTTTTTTTCCCAAATTTTCTTTGGGGGCGGGTGGTGGTTCAAGCAAGTTAAGAGCATGTTTGTAAATTCATAAATGGTTGACATTGTCTGTATCAGATGGGCAAGAAAAAGAATGGAGGAATTTCATTTTAAATACATCAAGGCTTTTGACAAAACTAGTATGTTTATGTTAAACTAGAGATTAGGTGACTGACACTGCTGGGATAATCCTGGTTTAAACCTGGTGTAATTAAAAACTGTCTCATTCAACCTCAAAAAATGTGGTTCCTGTTGATATGAGAGGTTGAAGTTGATAGGATCCTTGGGAACATCAACAGAAGGAACACAGCAGTGAGGACTTATCTAAGAGGATAAATGAGCTTTCACATCTGGCTTCTTCTTGAAGCTCACTTATCTGTAACAGAGAGCTTCTCTAAATAAAAGTATTTCCAGTGTACCCCTGACATTAACAGAACTTTAAACTGCTGCAGGCTGTAGCATAGAACTCAAAGTACTAGCCCAAGAGGGACAGGTATTATGACTTGATGCAAGATATTAAAATCTTTGGCCTTCGATTTCTTCTGTAAAAGTAGGGTGTTGAAGCAGATGACCCCACATCCTTTCAACTCTTAAAATCTTGAATTCTTGCATAAACACTTTAAGGTATAACTGTGCCAGCAATCTGAGGGTGGAAAAAGCAAACTTAGTTTTTTGTTTTCTTTCCTCTCATGAAGGTCTGGGTTTATCTGACAAGAGCCTGTAAAGTCATCCATTTTAATCTGATTGTGTTTGAACTAATGAGACAGTCTAACTGTTGTCTTTTGCAGTTCCTTAGTCAGTTTCCATTGATACTTTGATGAGACAGTGCTGAAGTGATTAGAGAGCCCAGTCTTCACAAATCAATGAGCATATACTTGGATGTACCTTCACAGACAAAGGGAAGTGTTGATACACCGTGGTAGCATAAAGATAGAACATTGTGTTCAAGTTATTGTTAGAGATTTCCTTCTGAACTGAGAGTAGGAACCTGTATGCTGAACTGTTTGAACTGTGTGTGTTACAGTCTGCTGCTCTCTCCGCTTGTTTAGGAAATGTAACTTCTGCCCCCAGATCTTCTGATTTAGTCAGAGTGGCCCAAGAGTGTTGTTACCATAATAACAGGGGAATCGCAGCACATGGAGTGAGGGTTCTCACGAACATTGCCGTCTCTTGTCAAGAGAAAGGTAGGTTTGGCTAGGACTGAGTTACATGTGCACACCTGGGCTGGCATGTGAGCATCTTGTGGTTGCTCCCCTGTTATTTTAGCCTGTTTGCTCTGACTAAGGAGTTACCTGCTGCCATGTTCGTGGAGCGGGTTTTCACAAATTATTTGTTCCCCACTGCTGAGCTGGGGAGGACTGTGGATGTGGTCTCTGGAATACCACCCATGCCTCCCACCACTGCCTCTGCATGTCTGGTGCCAGAGATAGGCGTTACCTCTGACGCTTCCTGGTTGAATCGGCAGTTGACCAGTACAGAAACCTTTAAAATTTGGGGAAAAAAATCTGAAAATATCAAGTGTCTTAAATAACAAATGGTTTCACCTAGGTTCAAGTGAATTAGCAGCAAAAGATACTTAATTTTCTTGGAATTTATCACCAGATATACATAGAAATTAATAAATTAATGAATTTCTGTCATTGTATTCCTAACATCTTCTGGCCTAAAGGTTTGAAGAAGTTGGTGCTGGTGTTGAGAGATGGACAGTGTGTTCTGTGCCTTTCATCTGTTTTGGTTCTGATTTTGATTTTGATAAGGGTCCTGAGATCAGTAGTCTTCTTCCCTCTGTTTTTCTGCTAGTTCCTAGGACCAGTTATTTCCAGCACCCTGACCTTCATTAGCCTTTGTGCTGCTGGCCCCAAGACTAACTCAGGACACCTTGCTTTGGATTGTATATTGATGCTGATTTGAACAATTAAACCTTAAATAATTTTTTGGCATAATAGCATTTTCTACCATATAAAATAGGAAACTGTTATACATTCTCAAAGCTGGCATACAGTAACCTAAATACAGTTAATTTAAACATTCAGAACATTCTAGAACTTCCAAAGAAGTTTTAATTCTGAAGTCATGAAAAGATGTCCAGCTATTATATGAGACTGCTAAGGGGTCTGTTATATATGATCCCACTTAAACCAGTAATAACATTGTATAAGATCTTCATTACTTCCTAAAAGTTCTTTGTCTTTTACTAGAAGCTGAAAGTTTTTGCATCCTTCTGATAATGGACCTACATGGTTTGTGTCTGGTTAGGCAGAGAGTAACGCACAAAACATGGCTTGTGCTCCTAGTATTGTTCTTAGCTTAACTGGGGATATTATTTCAGTTATGCTTTCTTTATAGCTTTATGACTCTAACTCTTGACTAGTGTATATATTTTTATAATCTTCAGTAAAGTAATGGAAACACAGAAGTCTGCAGGTAGCCTCACATCTTAGAAGTAACACCACTTGTACTTTTCTAGGAAGGTTAACCATATGCATTTAAACTTATTGTATCTTAGATTCCTGAATGTTTTTTCTTCTCAGAGAGAGATGGATGGATAGTTTAATCCTTTCCACTTGACTGCTTTTAAAACTTAACTGTTTTTACTCTAGATCTTTTGGCCCTGGAACAAGATGCTATCTTCGGCTTAGAGTCCCTTCTGGTACTTTGTAGTCAAGATGATAGTCCCGGTGCTCAAGCCACTTTAAAGGTGAAACCTCGCTTGTTTTAAGAGAATGTCTTTATGCCTATTTTTGTTGTTTAAACTCAGGATTGGTGTGCTCTGTGTGAAGGGTTCAAGTGCAGATACTCTGCTGTGTAGACAATGCTCTCTGTTACAGACACTCAGGGCCCCATTGATGGACAAAGACATCCATGGGTAATGTGAAAAAAAGAGCCTGGCTGCATTCCAGTTAAACTTTATTTACAAAAAAGTGGACAGAGACTAGATTTGGTTCAGAGGCAGTCATTTGTCAACCTTGCTTAAACAAACATTAGCCCTTGATCTTCACTTAAAAAGCTGGCTTTTGGACCTTGGTATTTCAAGTGACAAAGTGAGACACTGAGCCTGTTTTGCCATTAGTCAGCAGTATGGGCCAAGTAATAGCAGACACTTAGGGAGGTCCTAGGCGGTACTAATCAAAGTTTCAGAGGCAGAACTTTATACTCTGGAAGTTCATAATCTGAGGTAACTGATGAAATATCTGCAGCTACCTATTCAATGTGGGAGGACATATTAATTTTCTAAGTGTAGATGCCCTCGTATTTAAGCCAAGTGAGCCTTTTTTTTGTTTTTTTTTTTCCCCATAAAGGAAAGGTGTAAGCAGGAATGAAGTTGAGCAGGTAGGTAAGACAGAAGAGAGAGGAGGAAAAGGCACTTTATTTTTTTCAGTTCTTGGTGTTCCTCTGGCCCCAGGTCTTGAGCCAGGGACCTTGATATGTAAATGGTCTATGCCCAACTAGAGATGTCAGATCAAACTGGTATCCCACCAGGGTGTGCCAGAGGAATTACTTTTTAAATATTCACTTTCACTTAATTATAATCATATTAGAGATATTTAAGATTTATTAAAATGTGAAATAAGACTGTTCTTTTTGGAGTGAAACCTGACATATAATTTGTGATGGTACCAAGTTAATATTAAGCAGGGTTATTAGAAGTAAAACACTGGTAAGAAGACAGCGTTGGAGAATGTAAGAATGTTAGCTTTTCTGAGGGCAATGTGAAGGAAGTCACGGCTTATTTTAGCATATTAAGAAGAGGTTTGATATCATCATGGTGAACAATAATGATACAATGTCATTTAATAAAAACCGATGTGATAGGAATTTTAGTATAAAGAGAAATTTAATGAAGAAGTAAAGAAGGAAGTAGCAAATGATTTATCCCCAGAATCCGTTTGGAGTCACAATGCATTTATTTAAAAGTTAAAAAACCAAAAAAAAAAACAAAAAACAAAAAAAAAAAGGACAAATCCTTTAGATGACCCCCCCCGCCCCGTCACCACACCCCGCCGTGCCATGGGTGTCTAGTCTCTTCAGTTTGCAGAGGGAAAACACAGATGACCCAGGTTGTGGTAGAAGAGGACTCCCCGCTAGAGGCCGCTGCATTTCTAGAAGGGACTGTGCTACCAGGCAGATGTCTTGAGGCTTCCAACTCACAGACGGAAGTATAGTTCTAATGAGAGCACAGAGGTGAGAGTAATTATTTCAGCTAGGAACACTAGGGCCTGTGAACTGAGCTTTGAAAGTTAGGGTGGTTGGTTTTCAGAAAATATCATTTGTACCCCAGGAGCCAAACAAGGTTTGAAGTAGAAATGTCCCTGTTACATGGGAAGAGAAGTGAGTCATACCCGCTCCTCCCCATGGCTGGATGACAGGAGATTAGAAAAACATTTTGGTACCTAAGATCATGGAGGACAGTAGACTTCATGCTAAGGAGATTTGATATTAAAATTTAAATGTAATGGGTGTGCTCTAACCTTTGTTATAAATAATATCGTTATTTCAATGTGTCTGCTAAGTGCCCAACTTTGTTGAATGTCGTATATACATTTTTTTTCAGTTGTTTTAATAACCCTGTAGTAAAATGTGTTCCCGTATACTCAGGAGGAAATGAAGGTTCAGAAAGATAAAGTAGCTTGTCCTCAGCCTCCTAGCTAGCAGACTGACCTTCAACCCGGAACAAGTCTATCAGACTGAATGAAGTTCATTTTGTCTTCCGGATCCGGGTGCCGCACTGAAAGCTACATGTAGTAGCAGGAAGGATACATCGATGGGCTGTCTTTACAAGAGATGGCTGTTATTAGCAACTAGATCAGAGTGGAAATGACTGCGTTTTACCATCACCTATTGTATAAGGGTGAGGAAGCTTCTGGGCCTCTGGTTTTGGAGGTTGGGGCAGCCTTGAGACCATTAATGCACCCATTAAGAGAAGCTCTAAAGTCAGTTCAGTTTTAAATTTCAACCGAGAAATGAGATGATTTGAAATTTCCTCTCCACTGCAGTGCGCTGCTGAAGAGCCACTCAGGGGTGACCGTTTTTAAATGGTACACTCTCAGTAACCCCAGACACACACGGAAAGGGAACCCATTGTTTTCATGTATCTGGGAGGTGCCACCATGGGTCAATCTGCAAACCACACTTCAGCAGCAGTTCAAAGGTAATGAAAGGGCAGTAAGAATGACATGCAGTTCACCACTTACCTGGCCGCTTCAGAATTATTCCTTATGATTTTCAGCTGAAGTCTTTTTTAATAATATTTAGATTAAAACAAGTGGTTGCCGTGTAGAATTGACTTTTTATTTTAGTTTTAACTTGTGGTATGCTTTGTAGATCCTTCTCTGGGATTCAGTATCTCGTATGGTTCTTACAAAAAAAACTGTCCTGCTTGCAAAGAAACTTCCTTTGACTTTTTCCCATAACGTACTGAGTGTGTAAAGTCTCCCTTCCTCATGCCCTTTTCTTCTCAATATGCAGATTGCTCTGAACTGTATGGTGAAGTTGGCCAAGGGCCGGCCCCACCTCAGCCAGGCCGTGGTTGAGACCTTGCTGACCCAGCTGCACAGTGCCCGTGATGCTGCTCGCGTTCTCATGTGCCACTGCCTGGCCGCCACCGCCATGCAGCTGCCTGTGCTGGGCGATGGCATGCTGGGTGACCTGGTGGAGCTCTACAGACTGATCGGGCGCTCTGCCACCGATAGGCAGCAGGAGCTTCTGGTAAAGCAGGGCTGGTGTGAGTCTGGGTGGTGGGAAGAGTCCGGCCTGGGGCGGTAACTTCCAGAAGTCAATGTCACTGACTTTGCTCAGAAGCAAAACAGTTTGAAGTAGTTAAGACTAAGTGTATAGACGTCAAATAGAATTTAAACTGAGTTTTTTGCAATTTGATTACTTTTTGATTTAGAAAGTCCTAGTTAGTTCTGATCTAAAACTGCTTTCTTTCTGAATCTGTCATGTCACCTGAGTGTGGTCAAAGCTTTCCACTGGTGTTTTTGTTTGATTATGATGGACAAAATGAAAATGATTTTTTTCGTTTATTTTATTCTTTTTTTTTAAGAAGGCAAAGGAGGTAGAAGAGGAAGAAACATCTTTATTTAGTTGTTCATTTTGGTTTTCACCCTTGTTCCACATCTGAAACCTAGGTCCTTGGGCTGTGTGTGATCCGCGCACCAGTGTCTCAGCTACCTGAGCCACAAGGGCGCACCATTTCTTTCATTCTTACACAAAACAAATATATAAAGAATTAAGCTCTGTCTTGTACTTCCAAAAATATACATTAAAGACTTCAGGTTAACAGTGCCACAAATTATCCCAAATTTCTTTTTTTCAGCCTGGGACTTCTTCAGCGAGGCTTCAGCGTAGTCCTGGAACCGGGAGGGGTGTGCGCTCAGACAGAAAGAGAAGCCGTGGGCACTGCACCTGCTGCCCGACGAGCGCTCTCGGGGCTAGAGCAGGCCGTTCTGTGAGGTGTTGACTGCGGGAGGCCTGAGTAGCCACTCTTTGTTACAACCTTCTGAATGTGGGGCGTAAGAAAAGTCATGAGAGTGTTTCTCCAGGCCTGTTGTAGGTTGAAAACTCTGGCAGCATTGTGGAAAAGCGTACCCATCTCTTTACCTGCTCTGAGGGCAGGTAATTCTCATGACCACCATGGCAGTGGTTGTGGGAATGATGTCACATCAGTGTCCCTGTCTGGTGTTCCATGTGACAGGTGTTCATGTCCGGTCTTATATGTGATAGCTCTCCATATCTAATGTTCCATATTACAATTGTCCATGTCTGTTGTTACATGTGACAGCTATTTGTGTCTGATGTTTCCTATGACAGCTGTCACTGGTGTCAGATCTGACAGCTGTCAGTGTCTGGTGTTTGTGGACAGCTTGTCAATGTCTGGTGTTCCATGCAACAGCTGTCAGCATCTGATGTTACATGTGGACCTTTGACACATCATCTTAGGAATTCTAAGAGGCATTTGCCAAGTTTATTTTTTGATTGAAACATAATTTTCAATGAATGTTATCCCTCTTTTAGTAGTACTGCTTTAAGGCAAGTTAACATTACGAGGCAGAATATTCAAAAAAACATAGGTACTGAAAAATGAAAGCCCTTGTACCCATCACCTAGAATAAGAAGAAAATCCCCATATGTAGTTGAAGCCCCCTCTGATAGTGATTTCTTCCAAGTGACCACCATCCTGAGCCTGTTATCTGTCAATCCTATGGGTGCTACGCATTTACTGTCTAGCATATGTCCGATGTAATATGCATTGTTCTTTTTTTTTTTTTTTTGAGGAAAGGTGCAGGCAGGAATGAAGGTAAGCAGAAGCTGACATGCAGGCAGGAAAAGAGAAGAAGAAGAAACATTTTATTTTATTTAGTTGTCATCCTGGTTGTTTTCCCTGGCCCATTTTATTGAGTTGTTCACCCTGGTTGTTATCCCTGGCCTGGACGTGAACCCTGGTCCTTGGGATGCACGCACATGAACTGTGTTAGGCTGGAATCAGTTGACCAAACCACTACTCTACCAGGGCATGCCTATTTTCATATTTTAAATTTTAAATGTTATACTATATATACTCTTTTGCATTTGGCCTATTTTATGTGAATTGTCTTGGTAAGTGTATCTCTAGTTTATTCATTATTCATAGTATTTCATTGTGAGATATCACAGTTTCTATCTCCTTATTTATGGGCATTGTTTCTAGTTAGTTGGTATTATAAACTGTTGTGAACAATGGAATAAATTACTTAATGACTTCAAAGTGAAAAATCAATGTCAATGGAAAACAATTTTGTGCTTTGTGATGGGCTCTGATGAATCTTTCTTCCTTTTGGGTAGAAAAATATGCTTTTCTTGATTGTTTCTTCAATGTCAGGTAAGTTTGGCCACCGTGATTTTTGTGGCCAGTCAGAATGCACTCTCTGCTGAGGTCAAGGCCGTCATTAAGCAGCAGCTGGAGAGCGTCTCCAACGGATGGACTGCATATCGAATCGCCAGACAAGCATCTAGGATGGTATGGATCAGCCTGTGTTAACGGGGATTCTGTGATGTCAGTCCTTGTCAAAGCTGAAAAAAAAGATGCATGTCCTTTATAGTCATGAGAGTCACAAAGATGAGGGGAAGAATGTTGTCTTTCACGTCTCTTGTAGAAGAACGTGGATGGTGTTGGTGTGTGTTAGTTTGGGGGGCAATTGCACAAGAATTCCAGAAATCCGAGCTCCTCCCAGTAGTGGGGTCCACATCCCTCTCATTTTACCCCACATCATCCTGACCATAGCCCCTCCATCTCCCTGTCAGCACAGAATGTCGTTCTGCCCTTTCTCTCCCCAAGCCTGCCCTCTGCAAGTGGAAATGGGAGTGTCTTCATGTGCTGCTCCCTTCTCAGCCCTCAGGAAAACTTGACCATTTTCATTAGTTTTGTTTCGAGAGGAATAATAGCGCTTGACAGTACAGACATCCTTTGGGTCCAGAGAGCGTTTTGAGAGGCGTTCCTCGGGGTGGGTGAAGATACATTCTCAGGTCAAGGAGCATTGTTTATGAGACACTTATTTGTCACAGACTGTTCCAGCACCTAGCAGAGCAGTATCTGGATCCTTCCCCACAGTGCCCCTGCCCCAGACATTTCCAGAGGCCAGAAAAGACCAGACTTGGCTGGTCATTGCTGGACAGAACCTGCCGGGGTCTCCTTTACCCGCCTGAGTAGTTCATTTAGAGTGATATCAATAGGATTTATACTCCTTCTATTTTGGACAAACGTTCTAGACTTGGGTTATCGTTCATTCCACTTCTTTCTCCTTGAAACTGTTTTGAGGACAAACTTGGACATTTTTTACATAAAAGCCACTCAGCACATCTCCTCTGAGGAAGTGTCTAGACAGTGTCTCAAAGAATTACATAACAAAGGAATAACTCTTAAGACTTCCCCTGGTTCAGCTGCTGCCTTACTACTTCAAATGTGAGAACCTCACCATGAGCCCCTTCTTTTTTAGGGTAATCATGATATGGCCAGAGAGCTTTATCAGAGTTTGCTGACTCAGGTGGCCTCAGAACATTTCTACTTCTGGCTGAATAGTCTGAAGGAGTTCTCACATGCAGAACAGTGTCTCACCGAGCTGCAAGAGGATGATTATAGTTCAGCACTTTCTTGCATTGCTGAGTCTTTAAAATTCTACCACAAAGGGATTGCTTCCTTAACTGTAAGTCTCTCGAATTCTCCTTTATGAGGATGCCTATATGAAAATGGACTCCTTTTTCTGGGCTCTCTTATTTTCATTATTTTAAAAACATCTGGTGGTATTTCCTGGTGGGGTAGCATTTTAATCCACTGCCTCTGGCTGGGCATAGGCCACATAACAACCCAAGGACCCCAGGTTCATGTCCCGGGGCAGGGAAAGGGGAATGACCAAGAGGTACAACTAAATAGAGTAGATAAAAATGCTTCTTGAAAACATACTTGATAGCATCAAATAGGTAGGACATGGAAGTAAACCCTTAACCCCACCCCCACCTTTTGATTGGTTATTCTGTGCTTGGTGCCATTCGGTGCAAGGACTACTGAGTCCATGTGAGAAGGGTAAGAGGAAGCAGGCGCCTCCTTTTTCAGATTCCCAATAGTGAGACCTTCCTGGACCTGTTCTATCTCACATGTAGCCCTGGCCTGTGTTCCTGGGGGCCTCTCTGTAAGAGTCTAATTTCTTCTTCACAAAGAAGAAATCATCAAGAAAGCTGCTGTCCTACTTTGTACCCTTCTGTGATGTCCTTCAATTTATTTAATTTTATTTTTTTAGAGAAGAGGAAGAAGCATTTTATTTATCTTTGGTTTTTCACACTGGTTGTTCCCATAACCCTCATCACCACCCCGAACCTGAAACTCAAACCCTGGGGTATGTGGCCTTGCATTCCCTTGGAGGCGATTGACCTAACTGCTGCTCCATCAGGGTGTGCCGATGTCCTCCAGTTTTAAAGGTGGCCCATCCCAGAAGAAATGTTTCTAAGCAGAACAAAGAATAAAGTTGTCATGGAAGAGACAATATTCAGACAACTTTGGGCATAGGTCTTTTGAAGTATGGATTTGGGTCTAGGGTTGATTGACAGTATTTGAAATAGGAATACAGGAGTGATTTCTCTCCAGCTCAAAGGGTAGCACTGGCTACTGTGAATCTTCCCTCTGGAATTTTCTGGGAAAGGATTGTCACCAATTATGGCAGGCTAATAAATGCCTCAGAAAATCAAAAGCTACAATTATTGGTTCTAATTACTTCATTTTCTAGTTTATGTGGGGCAGAACGTTATTCATCATTCAGTACAATAAATGTTAAGAACTGTGAAACAGGTTCACAAAATAGGAGGTAGACAGAATTAATTTTATGAAAATCCCAGTTGAATATTTAATAGTCTTTTAGTAATCTGCATGCACTGTGTACTCAATGAGACTTGGTCGTAATTACGGACTGGGATCTGACACAGGAAGAAAGCACTCGGCAGACACACAAGGCCTGGTCATGGTCTCCTCTCCACGGGAATGCAGTGCGGCCTGAGGCAGCTCAGCGGGCCTCAATTGGCTGGCTGCAGAAAGGGGTTCTTTTGTTCACCAGCCTGTAGGTACTTGACACGTGCTAGACAGTGGTTTAGGGTGAAAACATCAGGAAAAGATCCTCCACTTGAGAATAGTCTGGAGGGAGAGGCAGTGTGGCCCAGGAACTGTTGAGTTGTTTGGAGTTTCCACATATCTGCCTATGCTGTACTATCAGGGTTTGTTTTTGTTTTTGTTTTTTTAAAGATTTGCTTAAAAATACGTTCATTTAGCCAGAGTGGATTTGAAGGTAGCTTTCTATCTTTTGGATGGAGAAGAGACCAGCACGGACTAGCCCTGTGCTCCCTGACACATGGATGGGCCACCCTGAGCTTGGGCAGCTGTGAGGATCATGCTTGTACCTATGTCAGCTAAACTAATCGGGAGAAGGTCAAAGTCCTATGCAAGCTCAGCTGTCTTAATCTCCCAGCACTGTGGTTACTGGTAGCGTTCTCTTGCTTCTTAGGAATAAAAAGTGTAACAAATGTTTCTGTTAGTTTTTCGTGCTGTATACAAATTCAGTATTAAAACCACACTCATTTATTACTTCAGCTTCATGAATCAGAAGTCCAGGCATGGCTTAGTAGGGTCCTCTGCTCACGGTGTCAAAGTTGCAGTCACACTGTCAGCCAGGGCCAGTTCGTCTGCGGCACACAAAGGCCCGGGGTGTCGTGAGATCATGTGGTTGTTGGCAGAATTCCTATCCCCACAGCTGTAGTGCTTCCAGCCAGCGAGGGATGTATTACTGCCTGACTCACTTTTGAGGGGCTCAGCTGATTAGGAGCACCCACCCAGATGATGAATAGAAAGTCAAGTCATCAGGGACCTAAAGTACATGTTCAAATTCCATCAGCTGTGCCATATTCTGTTAGTAGAAGCAAATTACAGGCTCTGCCTGCACTCAAAGGGAGGCAAGTTTATTGAGGAGGGCCAGGGGGTGCGGCGGGGAGTGGCAGCATATCAGATGCGTGATTTGGAGGAAAAATCTTAACATTCTGCCTTCAGTGATGGAATTTAAATTCTTTTTTTTTATTAAACGCTAAATAGGTGGTATAATCCTACTTACGTTATGTATGTAGAAACTCCACAATTAACCAAATATCTCTAGCTCCCAGTTTAAGAACTGGGAGGTTACTGTCATCTTTAAAATCCCTGTATCTCTCCATCCTGTTTTTTGTTTCCTACCCTTTCCTACCCTTCTTGTCCTTTGAGTATGCTTCAGTCATGAGTGCAGTGCGGCCTTCCCCCCAAGGCTGCTTCTCAGTGTGGTTAAAGGTCGTCTCAGTTCTCCACTCACCTGGCTTGACTTAGCTTTCTTTGATTGTCTGTCTAGTCAGTGTTACTCTGTTCTCTCCAAGACGTCCCCTCTGTCCTCAGTGAAAAGCACTGTCATAGGCAAATAGTGGACGTGGCACTAGTGAGCCACCAGGCACTGTTACCAGTGAGTCTGGCATTTGTCTTTCCCATCCTCTCCTCTGCACACCAACTCTGCAGGTGTTGGTGATCCCAGTGAGGAGGGTTTCAGATGAGAACAGTAGGAAGGTGACAAAGGGGCTTGGGAGAATGACAGTGTCCTTGAAGTCTTGCAGATGAAGAGCTGTTGTGGGGTTTTTGTGATGGAAGGAACCTAGGTGTGGGTGGACAAACAGCCTTCCAGAGCAGATGCTAATAATAGGAAGGTTTCTTTCCAGTATTATATAATCCCCTCTAATGTAGGTATTTATCCACTGGTGTCAGAACTGCTGCCCTTTTGCACAAACTATTCGGGTTCTTTATATGTACCACCTTGCTGCTCTGTTTACTTTCAGTGTGTCTTTTCCTCCAGGCTGCCAGTACCCCACTGAACCCTTTAAGCTTCCAGTGTGAATTTGTAAAACTCAGGATCGACCTCCTACAAGCTTTCTCTCAACTCATCTGCACTTGTAACAGCCTGAAGACAAGCCCCCCACCTGCCATAGCCACCACCGTTGCCATGACCTTAGGGAATGACCTTCAGAGGTGTGGCCGCATCTCCAACCAGGTAAGGCTGGACGTGGCTTGCAGCACAGTTTGTATTGACAGGTTAGAGATGTTTGAGGTTAGTTGTGAGATGAAAATTTCTGAAATTGAAAAACCAGTGATTTGACTCAGAGACATTAAATAGCAAATGTTTATTAGCTCATCTGTCTTGCCAAAAATAGGCTTATGTCTTATTAGAATGACAAAGTCATTGATGATGTCTCACTACAACTACACATCTATGTAAAGAGAAGGGACATTCATTTTTAAGAAACTTCAGGATGTTTTACAACTTAATGATTTTACTGGAACTTGAGGAAACTAAAAGTACAATTATTTTGTTTCTGTATGTCATATATTATCAATTTGTGAACATAGCTTCATTTTGCTCTTTATTTGTTTCTTAAACAAGGCTTATAGATGAATAGAATGGAAATGAAAAGTTGATTTTTTAAAAATTTCTTTGTTGTTTGAAGATGGATATTTTTATGTTTCGATTTCTGTGTTTATGTTTGCATATCATAATTGATTTTTTTCCTTCTTGGTAGATGAAACAGTCCATGGAAGAATTCCGAAGCCTTGCTTCAAGATATGGGGACCTCTATCAGGCATCTTTTGATGCCGACTCGGCAACTTTGAGGAACGTTGCACTGTATCCTAACCTTGTACCTGTGTTCCTTGGGTTGGGGAAGTATTCTTTTAAATGTACATCAGATATGCTTAACAGAAAATATATGGTATATAAAGTATATTATAATTAATCATTTCTTCTTTGAGGCCTAGTATGAGCAGATAACTTATTAACTTTAATCAGACTTTAAAAAAGGTGTGACTCGTGGTGATTTTGGTCAAACCCTAGGAAGAGCATCCCAAGCACCCCAGCGTGGCGTCTCTGCTTGTTGGCGCTGCAGCAGCACAAAGCATTGCTTCTGGAGAGCCCTCTTCTGTTTGCTTTATCTTTCTTCCTGGCAAGCAGCCCTGGTTTCCACCTATGGGCTATGCATTAGTTCTAACCACCCTTCAGTCTCTAAACCTTCTCTACTTTCCACACCTTCTTGTGAGCAGCCTCCAATCCTTGAAAAGAAAGAAGAGAAAATATTTTTAAGTTGTAGGACCCAAGTCCATCACCTTTTGTTTACTGACTGGAAACCTAAGGAGTGCCATAGAAAATGTGTGTATGCACATACCTCATAGATAGCATCCAGTTTGAGAAGGGTTAACAGATCCAGGGGCCCAAGCTTTGGAACCTCTGGAGTAAACACTCCGCAGACCATTGTTTGCCAGTGGAGCTCCAAATCTAAGACAGGTAAAAATCAGTTTCTCTGAATCACAGAGCCTGTTGCCTAGTCCTCTTCCCAACAGCTGGCAACCTGTGAAGTATTCTTCCTGGAATAGAATGTTCTAATTTATATGCCTTAGGAAGAAAGAATAGAGCCTCACACCACTGGACTCTGGACTCAATAACATGATTATCTTCACTAAGTATAGTGTCCCCACAGCGATTTACTTAAAATTCAAGTTATATAGAGGTATGGTCAGTTTCTCTCTTTTCATATGTAACCTTAACTTCAGCCCAGGCAGCAGCAGAGCTGTTTGCTGATCTCTCATGCTATTGAAGCCCTGATTTTGGATCCAGAATCAGCAAGGTACTTCTAGTAATAGGTTGCATTTCAGAGTGCTTCTAAGATGTGTCTCACCTGATCAGCACAGCAGTATTCTATCAGACCGTGTGCCCCAGAAGACAGACAGGAATGGCTTCTCTTAGCTCTTGCTAAAGGCCACCTAGCTAGGGGAAAAACTGAATTTTCTGACTTAACTTGCCTCTTATTTTCAATACATTGACTTGGAAAAATAGCTGGGAAGAAATTTTTGAATTTAAACATTTTCTTCTTATGTAACTAAACTTTGGTATGAAAAATTAAGTTGATAATTTAACTTGAACTTGAAATTTTTATTCTTTTGTTTCCCTAACTTAAAAGATATTCCTGTTTTCGCTCTATTAAAATTCCTTATCCCTTCCCCATGAACTAATTAATTCTTCAAAATATTTTATTAAAGAATTATTTCTTCCCATTACCGTCTTCTGCTTCAGAATGTGCATTTTTACTGTAATATATATCCAATCTAGCAAGCCTTGTAATTCCAATATCAGCTTTCTCAAAGAAAATATAATCCACACGGCAGTTTAAATTGCTTTGCCCCAAAGCATTGACGCACCATTTCTTTCAGGGCAATACCAAGACCCCTGTCTTCTGGTTTCAAATAGTATCTACCCTAAAGTAGGCTACTTGGCTATTTATTCCCACTCGTCTGAGCTATCTTAATATTTTCAAGACATTCTGATTTTTACTTCTTTTTTTTAACTCTCATCTGTGTTCATTTTCCCCTCAAATTTTGCAATTTTTTTAAACTCTTCCCTTATACACTTCAAAATGTTCTTAAACATCCATGTTTTCAGAGTCTTTGCCAAATTAATTGATGCTTCCAGATTCACACCATTTCTGATTATGCCATACTCGTGTTACCTTTTAGCACATATATCACTGTCCTGCTGGTTGGCATTCTAGAAATTAATGTTTTTATTGGTTGGCTTTTTAAAAGAGAGAGAGGGCATCCTCTAGCCATTTCACACATTCTTTCTCACCTTTCCCCTTCCTACCACCCTCTTGTGCTCTCCCATCCCATCTCCTCCATAGCAATGACAGCACAGTCCTTGAGTCTCATGCCAGTTGTGTTCACCTGCAAGGACTGGGGTCCTAATACTGGTCTGGATATTATAGACCCCATGCCTTCATGTAAAGAGGGGCCTGCTGATAGGAAGAACCTCAAGAGGGGGAGGCATGACATTGATATTCACAATAGGTTTCACAAAACTCTGTCTTTTTCATAGCCTAGGAGGGTTATTAGGAGAAGAGACTGTGTCTGACTCAACTTTATATCTCTAGCAGCTAACATGGGACCTGAGCCATGTCAATAAATCTGAGCTAGGAAGGGAGAGATGTTTATAATTAAGAATGTTGTTATCTACCTATTACCATCTTTTCAGTATTATCAAGAAAAAGTACTTTGAGATGCTCACCCATTGCATTTTTCTGTCATGGCTGCTGCCGTGCAGAGTAAGTGGTACGGGACTTATCAGGAATAATACATGCTAGAGACAATTGGAGCCACATCATTAGTGTCTGGAAGGAAAAAGTTAACCTAGTATCTGCAGTTGGTAAAAATGCCCTCCAATAACTAAGGCTAAATAAAGACATTTTCAGAAAAAATATGAGAAAACTTGTTACCCACAGACCTGCACTACAAGAAATATTAAAGGCAGTTCCTCAGGCAATGGAAACATGATTTCTGATGTAAATTCCTGTGTATAAAATAGAGTAGAGAGCACTGGTAAATAAGTGTGTGAATAGAAGACTTTCCTCATTTTTTATTTTTTATAAAAGATACTGACCATATAAAACAAAAGTAATGACAGTGTGAGGGATATAATATGTCAAGTAAAATGTCTGAAATAAGGCAAATGATGAAGGCATAGAATGAATACAATAGTAACATTCTTGTATTTTACACAACTGTGGTATGTTATCTGAATGTAAATTGTGATAAACTAGGAAGGAGTGAACTCCAGAGCAGCCACTAAAAGATAAAACCAGCCAGCAGAGGAGATAAAATGGAATGCTGAAAAAATACTCAGTTAATCCAAAAGAGGTCAGGGAGAGGGAAAAATAGGAACAGTGAACAGATAACTAGAGAGGTAGAAAAGAAATCACAAGATTCTAGACTTAACCCTGGTCATTGCAGTAAGTACAGCAAGTAGACAGTCATACTCTAAATAAAGTCAGAAATAAGAGTGGATAGAAGAGGAAAATCCAACTCTGCTTATTGCAAGAAATGCATTTTAAATATGAAGACAAGGTGGAAGCAGATATGCAAACCCTAGTAGGAATAATAGAGCAATGTTATTGTTAGTATGGAACAAAGTGGACCTCAAAACAGACTGTTGCCAGTAATAAAGAGGTATTTTTTATCATGGTAAGCGGAGTCATTCACTGAGAATGCTCTAAATATTTATGTTCCTAATAACAGGTCTTACACATATATGAAGTTTTTAATGACAGAACTGAAAAGAGAAATAAACAAATTTACAATTTTAGTTAAAGTTTTCAATGCTTCCCCCAATAGAACAACTTGTCAGAAAATTCCTTAGGATCTAGAAAATGTGAATGACACTGTCAAACAGTTTGACCTGAGGAGGGGCGGGTGGCCTGTGTGCCCCCAGCAGCAGGTACACACTATTCTCAAGGAGATTTGGGACATGCAGGCCTATAAAACAAGTCTCAATAAATGTAAAAGCATTAGAATTACACAGAAAAGTTTTTCTGATAATTGAATTAGAAAAGAAAAGCCCCACATATTTAGAAATTAAATAAAACTTAGTAATTCAGTTGGTGTAGAAGTCATAAGAGAAATTAGAAAACAGGTTAAATTAAATGAAAACTAGAATACTACATATCAATTCTTGTGAGATACTGCTACAGCAGAACTTAGAGGTAAATTAATAGCTTTAAATGCATTGTGTGTGTGTGTGTGTATGTATATGTGGATATAGGTGTGTATATGTGTGTGTGTGTGTGTATATATATATGAAAGTTTAGAGTCAACCTGTTTCCACCATATGAAACTAGGAAATAAGGCAAAATAAACCCAAAGTAACAAGAAGGAAAGAAATAACAAAAGATAGGAATGCTAATCTGTGAATTAGAAATAAACATTAAAAAAGCAATAAAGCCAAAAGCTAGTTCTTTCTAAAAGATCCATAAAGCTGGTAAAACTAGTTACTCGGAGCAAGAAAAGAAAGAACACAAATCACCAATATCAGGAATAAAATGAGTACCAATACAAATCCTATAGACATGAAAGCTTAATAAGGGAATAACAGCTTTGTGTCCATAAATTTGGTAGGTTAACAGGACAAATTCCAGATAGCCTTCTTGAACACAGACCAAAAAAAATCTTTAACAAAATGTGTACAAATGTAATCGAGCAGTATACGAAAGGATAAATACATTTAAGACCTAGTAGGGTTTATCCCAGGAGTACTAGGTTTAACATAAAACCCATCCATGTAATTCACCATATTGCAGAATAAGGAGAAAAACCAAAATGGAAGACTTACTCAATACTTCAAGCCTGAATATAAAGTGACAGGAATTAAACAACATACCAACTTAAGGGTAGGATGACCCATTGGTAGTCACTTGATTTTTGACAAAAATGTCAAGATAATTCATTTCTTTTCAACATATCGTGGTGGAACTAGTTATTTATATAAAGAAAATTAAAACTTAATGTTACTCACATAACTTTTTCCAAATGTGTCACAGGCCAAAATGTAAAAAGCTGAGACTAAACTTTTTAGGAGACCATTTGGAGAAAAGCTTCCTGACCTTTAGGTCAGCAAAGATTTCTTAGGAAACAAATAGCAGTTACCATAGAGAAAAATTTGCTGAATTGGATTTAAGTCTCTAAACTTCACTTTAAAAAATGCCATTAAGAAAATGAAAAGCGAGGTCCCAGCCAGGAGAACATATTCTCAAACTCAAGCTATCAAAGGATAAAATGATAACACTGTGCAACTCAAATGACCTGGTGTTTACAAAGAATATCAGAAACTCCAGAAAAGAAGATCTACTAATGTTCAAGAAGCATATGAAAAAGTACTCCATGTCATCAGGCATCAGAGAAAGGCAAATTAAAAATACCATGAGAGGACAGCTAAAAGTAAATAGCCCATCAGCACCAGGTGTCAGGGAGGACATGGAGTGGCAGGGATGCAGGTAACTCAGCCACCTGGAAAACAGGCAGTGTGTTAAAAAGGCAAACATGCAGCTATTCTGAGACTGCCAGTCCTACTCCTCAGTTATCCAAGAGAAAGGAAAACATTTCCATGCAGACTTGTACACAAATGTCCATAGCAGCTTTATTTGTAATTAAAATGGGAATCATATGAATATCTCCCAACAGGCAGAAGGGTAAAGAAATGTGCTCTGTCCAGACAGTGGAGTCCTCCTTAGAAATAAAGATGAGTGGCTCAGAAGCAGCGCTGTGAAGGAAACGACTCAGAGTAGTACATCTAGTAAAACTTTATGTGAAAGTTAGGGAACGTGCATCACACTCAGTGTGATAGAAAACAGACCTTGGCTTCCAGGGGCAGAAATGGGGCTTAACAAAGAAGAGGTATTTCAAATGGAGTTTTTGTGATTTTGAAACATCTGAGTGAAGGGTTTTGGGGTTTTTTTTAAATAGTCCTTTTTTTTTTAATGTGAGAAGTGTTAAATTTCCTTTATTTGATAAACATAAACCACACTAAAATGCCTTTCATTCAGTATAAGGCAATATTTTAAATACAGGGAATTTTACTTGGCATCGTTAGGACCAAAAAGACAAATATAAATATAAAACCAATCTTCTACAAATTTTGAGATACTATTCATCGTCTCTGTGAAAAGTTGAATGTTACAATTAAAGTTCAGTCTTATCTTTAGAAAGGCAAAACAGTGATTGCACTTGCCTGAATCAGAATTATTCTCGTAATTCAAAAAGAAAGTTTTTATTTTACCACAAGCCAATCTTTTAAAATCAGGACTGTCCAACAAAAATATGCTATATACCATCTGTGATCTGAATTCTGGTGTATTAGATCAATTTAGATATGATACACATTATATAAAAAGTCATGAGACATTTCTGTGTTGTCATAAATAAGGCAGTGTCAGCTATAACTCATTGGTAGCTTTTTTGAGATAAGCTCTCAACTCTGCTGTTTCTGACTTTTAAATACCAGTGAAGAGCATTTCTGTTTGAGGGATGTACTTCTTAGGGTCTCCAAATACTCCAGCTGTGTCTCCTCTCCCAGGTGACGCCTTTGTTCTTGTTGGTATCCTTGTAAGAGAATCCGACTGCTTGACCTGTCTTTTGCCAAACAGATTGTGAAGATTTGCCTCCCTTTTCCACGGCATGGCACTGAACAACAAGCTTGCTCTTCTAAACATCACCTATTTTTAAATCAGTTTTTCATCATACCCAGCACAAAGTTTCCCATTCGTAAGCCAGACATCCCGTTCTTTCAGTCTTTTTCTTTTCTTTTCTTTTTTTTTTTTTTAAGGAAAGATACAGGCAGGAATGAAGGCAAACAGAGACAGGCAGGCAGGAAGAGAGGAGGAGGAAGAAACATTTTATTTAGTTGTTCATTTTGATTGTTCCCCCTGCCCCAGGTCTGAAACTACGGACCTTGGGATGTATGTGGAATGCATGCAGTGACCTCATCCACTGGCCACCAGGGCACACTTGAAGTTTATTTTTACAGTACATAAAGGAATACTCCTTTTGTAAAAGGTGTGTTCTGTATTAGGCTCTTACTGGCAAGTCACTTAGTAAAAAGACTTTAACTAGTTTAAATTTTATTTGTATACTAGTTTTCCCTGAAGTTCATCCTATAGCATGGGGTTCTGTTCTTTCCTTAATGGAGCCTAAGATACAGTGCAGAGGAAGGAACAAAGCTTTGGAGCCAGGCAGATCGGAGCATGAACCCTTTCACCCGCCTCATGGCTGTGACTTCTCTCCCTGAGACTCCTACATCAGCGCTGGATAAGGACCAACACTCCTCTAGTGGTGTAATAGGGGTGAGATAGCAGATAAAGTGGCCAGCACATGGAGGCCTGGGGAGTGAGGGAAGAAGAATGGTGTTAATTATATCCAGCAGTTACCCGTTCGTTTCCAAATAGCCTTCTTGAAATGTAAAATTAGAATGTGGGTGTTTTGCCTCTTTTCTCATCTAGAAAGTCTCAGTACAGGAAGAAGGGAGAGAAATGCAGGTAAAACCCTTCCCAGCGTTCTCTAAATACCAGTTCCCTGAGGTTCCTGTGTGTCTGTCCTGCCCCAGGCATGAGGGCCCTTCTGCTTTCCTCTCTAGAGTCTTAACCCATCCCATTTGTCAGGTGACTTGTACAGTGTCTTCTGTGACACATCTCAGCTCGCTCCATGGTCTGATCTGTCATTTTTATATCTTTACTGGTGGGGGACACACTACTGGGAGCTTTGTTGCTATTTACCTTTGAGACATCTTAACTCTCTTTTACCTTGTGCTAAGGACAAGGTTTAAGCCCTTTTACACTGCCTAACAAGCAAAGTGGTTCAGGCCTATATGTTTTGAAGTCAGGTCTGGATTTGAATGCTGGCTTGTCATTTATTGATTATGATGTGACTGAGGCAAGTTCCTTATCCTCTGCAGCCTCCCATTTCCTCATTGGTAAAATTAATGTAACAGTGATTGCTTCCTTATTTTTAAGATTTTAACAATAATGTGCGGAGATGTGCTTGACACATGTCGGCACTAAAATAGTTCCTAATTAGATTGATTCATTTATATGGATTTTTGGCTTCAGTTTCCAGGAATATGGATCCACTGGCGCGGCCCCCACTGACAGTGAATACGAGAGGAGAATGATGTCTGTATACAACCACGTCTTAGAGGAGGTGGAATCGCTGAACCGGAAATATGCTCCTGTTTCATATATGGCAAGTGGCATCTGTTTGATTTTAATTTTTTTTAGGTGGGAATCCAGTTTTCACCCACATCAGTCCATCATACCCCGTCTCTGAATCTA
This sequence comes from Solenodon paradoxus, assembly GCA_004363575.1. Taxonomy (NCBI): domain Eukaryota; kingdom Metazoa; phylum Chordata; class Mammalia; order Eulipotyphla; family Solenodontidae; genus Solenodon; species Solenodon paradoxus. The sequence continues at coordinate 266,361 of RJWH01001360.1, forward strand.
ACACCTTGGAGAGTTTCTCTGGTCCTGCCCACTCTTTAGGTGCCACTGTTCTGCTGTCTGCTCCTCTCATTCCTCATATCCTTTGTCAAGGGTGTGACAAGAAATTGGGAGGTGTGTCATTAGAGTTCAGTTTGACTTGAGCAGTTACTTTCCCTGACATGCTACTTTGCTGAAGTGAGTGGGCGCAGAGCTGTTTGACACAGTTCACTTGCTAAGGGAGAGTACAAAGATGCCTTCAGGAAGAGATGCATCTGTGCGAGATGTTCGCTACAGTGTTTTCATATGCCTCTGAGTCCCACCCTAAGAAACTTAAGTGGATGACCAGCAGTACCTCAAGTCTGATGGAGTTGAATCCACTGCATATGGTGGAGAGAATGGGGATTTTCTGCCCAGTGGGAGACACAACAGAGAAGAGAGCCCAGGGTTCAAATCCTGCCTCTGCCACTCATCCGGTCTGTGACCTTAGATGAATTATTTAGTGTCCTTTTCTGTGATTGGGAACAATTACCGACCTCATAGGACTACTGGGAGTGTTCTTGAAGCCCTGATCATTCCATGTATAGGAGTGGCACCCAGGAATGGTTCCCCTTCCTCCCTGTTCATGTGCTTCACAGATGGGATGAGCCCCAAATTTGGTGAGTACTTACTGGATCCCAGGAATAGAAAAATGACACACAGGATCTTCCCTCAAGTTGTCCATCGTCCATTAAGAAAGGTTTTATAAACCAGTAAACACAGTACACGTGTTGTAACAGGGCCCCTGCACAGGTGGAGGCACTTAGCAAAGGGGTTTGTATCAAAGGACAGGGTATGTGTCAAAGAGAAGGTCTTCGCCCCAGTTCTCCAGACGAGGGGGTCTCAGGCTCAGAACAGCATGTGGGAAGCAGAGCGGGGAAAGGAGACGGGGAGCCCTGCTGCTGTCATCCTAGATGGGACTAGAGAGGAGACAGCTAAACTGAATCCAGTTTCAGGATCTGCTGGAGTTTTCAAAACTCAGTTAAATCTGTGAAATAGATTTAGGTATATTTTATTAAATGTCACAGTTACATAGAGTCGAACTCTACAGTCATCCTTGATCTTAATTCTAGTAAGCGTCCATCATTGCTCACCCCCTGGGGACCCATGGCTGGAGGGACAGGGAAGCCACCTAGTGGAGATGGATGAAAGAAAGAGGTACTCGTGGGCCTCAGAGGTTGATCACTTCCCTGTTCTTTATCAGACTGTGATATCTTTATTTGATGGTTGTTCATATGTCAACATCAAAAATAACTGTAAGAATATGTGTGGTGACACTGAGCACTATAGAATTGGCAAATTGTGCATATTGCTTGGTCTTGAAGAATGTGAATTTTCTCCCTCTGTTACTTGCTTTTTCTTTTTTTTTAAAAGAAAGTTGCAGGCAGGAATGAAGGCAGGCAGGCAGGAAGGGCGAGGAGGAAGAAGCATTTATTTATGTATTTGTTCATCCTGACGTCCCCAACTTCCCACACTTCTCCAGCCCTGGATCTCAAATTCAGGTCATTAGGATATATGTAAACTACACCAGGCAGGCTTAGCTACTAATTCACCTGGGCATGCCTGTCATTTACTTTTAATGAATATACTACAAAATAAAGTAAAAGCATGTAGTTGTGCTCCTTTACATGAATAACTTGACGAAAGTGTTCTATTCTGGTCTTAATCACTGTGCACTTTTGTAATGATCATATGAGCCTTTGTAGTTTTAAAAATTCCTCCTGAATGAAAGTTTCTTGGTAAAATTGGAAAGTTTCTTTTCAAACTTTTGGTTTTTCTTCCGCAGCACACAGCCTGCCTCTGTAGTGCCGTCCTGGCAGTGCTCAGAGTTCCTCTCTCCTTTCAGAGATACTTTTTCCAGAAGTTGCAGTCCACTAGCATCAAGGTAAAGTACAAGCAAGCTAAGGTTAATATAGATCAAAAACTCAGTCAAGGAGCACATCGCTCTGTTCAGGATTCACTTTGGTTTTGATGGAACGGCAAGGTGAGCCTCTCTGCCCATTATCAGTGGCGTGTGAAGGGAGTGAAATTGGGTGCTGGACCCTCCTGTCACCTGTCAGTGCCCGGTGCAGTGAGGCAGGTGTTGGGCATCCAGAACTCTGTCCCTGGTCTCCCAGGACAGTTGTCATTGAAGTCACCCACCAGGGTTGTGAGTCGTATCTGGTCAACCTATTAGACCCAACTCAAAGTGAATCAGGCCTGAAACACCTCCCATCCTACCTCAGGGGAACTGTTAACTTTCAGTGAGACGTTCTCAGCTGACACTGAATACAGTTAGTATTTCAAAATATTGAAGCCACTCAAAATTCGAAAGCAACTTTTGATTTCAAGAATGGAATTGTGGGGGAAGGGTGAAATTGTTGTTTTGGAGAGATTACCTGCTGCATTATCCCACCAGTAGATGTCTTCACTGCACCTGCATCCACTCCAGTGCTTTTAATTATAAGTTATAGCCTTCCCTTTCAGAGTGACTTGACTAGTAATGAGAACTGATTATCTGGACGGGAAATCCTAAAACGGTGTCTTCAGGTAGATTTGCTCAGTCTTTCAACAGCAGTATCAGATAGACCCAGTTAACCCCATCATTTCACTTAGCAGGCTTTGAGCGATCTGTAGTTGATATATGTTTAGGGTTTAAAAAAAAAATCACTAATGTGAGGTTAAAAACATCATTTGGTTCATTTGTGAAATTGACTTCTACACCTTGGCAACTTGTATGCACACACTGCTAGAATTTAAGGTTTATTTGCATTTGGATTTAGTCTATTTAAAATTACCCAGGAACAGGGAGTCTGCAGCTGGACATGAAAATCACAGAGTACTTTGCCTACTGGCTTTGGCTCACTGGTCAAGAAATGCCCCCAGAGGTGGGGAACAGTGTCTTCACCCAAACAGCTGAGCTTGGGGTAAAGCACAGTGGCATTCAAAAGGGGGCATGGGGATAAGGGACCCTTGACTTCAGGATCCATCTGTTTGATGTCCCAGCAGTCAGGTCATCATCAGTTGTTGAGTGCATGTGAGTATGACTGTGTGCTTGTGACTATGTGTGTGTGTGACTGTGTGATTGTGTATTTGTGTGAGCGTGTGTGTGTGACACAGTGTTTGTATCTATGTGGGGTGTATGTGTCTATGTAAGTGTGACCTGTGTGTGTCTGTGTGCTGTGCTAGCTGGAGCCAGTGACCGGCCCAGGCACCTATGGCAGGAGAAAGCTGGCTGGCCAGCACCCTCACTTTCCATTGCTGTTCCAGCTGGCTCTGTCTCCAGCCCCCCGGAGCCCTGCGGAGCCCATTGCTGTGCAGAGCAACCAGCAGCTGGCGCTCAAGGTGGAGGGCGTGGTTCAGCATGGCTCCAGGCCAGGACTCTTCCGGAAGATCCAGTCAGTTTGTCTGAATGTCTCCTCCACACTACAGAGCAAGTCAGGGCAGGACTACAAGGTAATTAAAAGAAGCGGAATCGAAGCAGCAGCTCTTCAACCTTTTTCGGGGTCAAGCATGTTGCTGTTACACCCCTGGGTTCAGATGAGTGTACGTCAGGAGCAGAAATTGGAGTTTGAGGGACTGGTGAACAGCATTTCTCTTTTCTTGCCTGAACTACGGACAGAAGAGCATCAGCAGCCAGAGGTCAGCACGCAGACCCTGCGTTAAGGCCGTCTGGCCATGGCCTGCGGCTTCCAGCCCTGAACTCAAAATTGCAGTTTCCCACCAGGTTCAGCTGGTGTGCACAGTGCCCCCTGCTGCCCGGAAGAGGGACTTGCCGCCCTGGAGACCAGTATGGTCATCACCAGGCGTAGGGAATAGGTGTTTCCCCAAAGCACACTGTTGTTTTTCCTATTTTAAGTAAACTTTAGATGGTCAGATTAAGTGACACCCTCCCTTCGAGCAGCCCCAGGAGTCCCAGCCCCAGGAAATTCTACCTTGAGGACTCACAAGTGAGTAGCCAGAGCCAGGCTCACCTGCCTATGGGACTGGGATTCAAGTTTATGCAGGGACACCAGGTGTAGGCATCACTTTGCAGCCGAGACAGCCTGTTCACAGAACATGGAGCCAGAGGACAAGGGTGGCAGGGACAGTGTGCCGGTGCCACAGTGGTGTGTACAGGTTTAAGGATCTGTGGCCTTGAGTTCAGCCGGGTGGTGCTTGAGGAGAGAGCCAAGGCCCCTCTTTGGCAAAGCTGGGCTGGGAAGCCGAGGGGAAGTCTGAGCCTTCACTGCTTGCTTTACGTTACTGATGCTTTTCTAGCCCCTCACCCCACACCCCCCGCTCGCTCTCATGGGGCTGAGACTTCATTCTCTTCCCTTCCTCTGATGCCTAGACACGAGTATGGTGTCTTTCATAGCTACTGGGCACATTCTGGTGAACTATGGAAAACTCACCCGCTGTGTTTAGAGCCCATGGTGATGTGTAATCTCAGTCTTCAGAGAGAAACAAGATGAGACTTTACATGATCATCCTCTCCTTCTGTGCTCTCACTAGAGTTCGAAAGACCGGTCACCATGGTTTGTTCCTTGTATATAACCGTTTCTTGTTAAGAAAAACCGCTCTGGTGGAGATGCCCTGGTCTTCTGCTGGTAGCTCTACCTCTGCAGAGTCATTGATTAATGTCTGGAGCCCAGAGCGAAGGTCCCTTCTTAATGTTACTTCAGCAAGTTTGCAACTCCCAAGTGCGTCGTCCCTTCGGGGCGATCAGGTGGCCTCGGACTATTTCTGATCCTTTTAAGGAAGTTATTGTTTGTTAGGCAGATTCTTTAGAGATACAGGAACCCTATGAAAGTTGCCTGTGCAAACAAAAACAAAAAGGGACCTATAAATAATTTTAAGAACTTCAGTTGGTTGATGATTTCATTTCATTAATGCTCAGTTCATAAATGTCGCCAGAAAATGGACTTCATGATAATTGCTTATTGAGACAGAATGTTTCTGGGCACATTCACATAATTATACAGCAGAAACAGACACAGGTGCAGAGCAATCTGGTCAAATATGCACTAAGGTTATCTTTACTGCACCCTCAGATTGTCTCCTCCTTGGCAAACTTGCTCTCAGGTATAGGTGAAGAGAACACCAACAGGTTTTATCATGTTCTTTGAAAGACAAAGGCATTCATGTCTGGCTAAATGGAATGAGCCTATAAATCTGTTTGATGACTTATCATGTTACCGTTCTGAACGGCGCCTGGGGTATGGAGTGTGCTCTGTACAGGCTCTAAAGTTAACGTGTTAAAGGAAGGGGATACTCCCTTGTTACTTAAGTAGTATGAGATGAGACTGGAAAGGAGGGAAAACCCAAACCCGTGTCTGCTTAGTGTTTTCATTCTTTTCTAGTCCCTTAGATTTTTTTATATATATATGTAAAGAAAGATGTCCAGAATGAAACGAGGAATCAGGCAGGCAGAGCAAAGCAACATTTATTTATTTGTATTTAGTTGTTCATCTTGGTTGTTCACACAGCCCCTGGGTCCTTGGGATGTCTGTGGACTGACTGTGCCTGAATGGAGGCGGTGAACCCAGCTGCTACTCCACCAGGGCACACCAGTCTCTTTTAAATTGTAAAGTTGCTGAAACAGATGGTTTCTTCAGAATCTTTTGTCACAAACTAAGGAGAAATCGGAATTGGAGTTAGGACCCAATAAGCAGATGCAAAGGAGGAAAAAATCCTCTTCTACTCTCCTTGGGTCTCCAGCTGGACTAAGAGTAAACTAACATTAAGGCAGACAGACTAACAGAAGAAGAGCACACATTGTATTAGAATTTTATATGTACATCTTCACCTAAAAATAACCCCACAAAGGGGCCAGAGCCGAGAACATATAGACCTTTTGGACAAACTACAACATTCTGAGGAAGGACATGATAGGACTTTGGGCCATGATGTGGCCAGGAGGCATGTCACCTGGGGCTGCTGGGAGACGTGGGAGAGAAAGTTCTTAAGAGGGTTTTGTACAGCTATTGCAGTGCTGGGGCCAGTCCGGTGATGGGGATTCTCTTCCGTTGCTGAGGCAGGAGGGTGCCTTTCTCATAGGAAACATTTTGGCCAGTTGGGGAGGCCAGAGACCCCTGCCTGCATCTACCCTTCTCAGGTGCCTTCAGCCAAAAGTAACCCATGTACCAAAGCAGGCAGGTGGGACCATATGACCTGAGTCCTTCACCACAGAGAGGCCCGTGAAAGGGTTGGGACAGACGGAGGGTTGCAGCTCCAGAGCCAGTCTGCTGGTGCCAGCCCAGTCCACTGCCAGCCACCGACCTCGGAGAAAGTGCTTGACCTCCGCCTTCAGCTGCTCACTTAGAGCCCGAGGATAATAGGTCCTACCTCTCAGTGCTTTGCACTTAGCACAGGGCCTGGTGAGCGCTCAGTGAACATTCGCTTCGCTGCCCTAACAGTTCTTTCATTCCAGATTCCAATTGACAACATGACCAATGAGATGGAGCAGAGGGTAGAACCTCACAATGACTACTTCAGCACTCAGTTCCTGCTAAACTTCGCTGTCCTGGGAACTCACAGTATCACCGTGGAGTCCTCGGTGAAAGACGCCAATGGCATTGTCTGGAAGACTGGGCCCAGGACGACCATCTTCGTCAAGTCATTGGAAGACCCTCACTCCCAGCAAATTCGCCTCCAACAGCAGCAGGCCCAGCAGGCCCAGCAGGCCCAGCAGGCTCAGCAGCCCCTGCAGCAGCAGCAGCAGCAGCGAAATGCCTACACACGCTTCTAGCCACATGTGCGCTCTGCATGCGGTGCCTCCCCGGGCACTAGAGGTGAAAGGTGTCACTTGGAGTCATTTAATCATTGGTTCTGTAATACAGTGTTTCTGGAAAATGGTTTTTTTTTCCTTAAAAATTTCCTTTCAGAAATAATTGGGTTCTAGCCAGAGAGAGTTCATCCCACCCCACTCCCCAGTGGACTGGAAGTGGTGTCCTGGGGAAGGACAGTGTGACCTCCCACTCTGCTCTTTCAGCTAAGGCCCTCTTTGGAACCTTTTACAATCCTTTGTAATCCTATTGTTTCAGTATGTAATTGACAAAGAGCAGCTAACAATTACATAGGAAGATTAGAGATTAGTAACTTGTTTTTTCTAATATGTGTGTGATTGTGTATAATAGGCCTTTCACATTGTTTCTGAGAGTGAAAACACTTTTAATATCTTATGAATGTTTTAAGTTGGAGGACAAGCTTTTTCTGTGGTTGACTGGTTGGGTTCTTGGCAAAGATGTGATACCCCACTTTCTCATCCAGAAGTCTCTATAACACAACCTCAGTGATTTGGGAAGCTCAGGGAATAGTTTTCTGGTTAACCAGGAAACCCTCTTTTTTTTCCTATTTCAGTACTGATTGAAAACCATTATAGATACAATGACATTGTATTTCTAGTCTTCAGTGTTCTGAGTTCTTAATATGGGATCATCCCTAGGACTCAGGTTCGGGGACACTGGGCAGGCGGGTGGGGGGCTGGAACAGCAACTTGTAAAATAAATCTCTTAATTTCTTTACATGTTTTGCTTTATTCTCGTTAAAATTGACATTGAATCGCAGGAGGGGTGGAGTTTAAGGGGAAAAAATACTTTGTGGTTGGTTTTGCTCTAGTCATGTGGCCTGTCGAGGAGAAGAATGGCATCAGGTCCCTTTTAAGAATGGCATGGCTTAGTAAGCTATTGTCCCTGTTAGCACGCTCTGCTGAATGACTAGAGTGTCACACGACACTCATCTACAGCCCCACCATGGCTGAGGGCACTGAGATGGCCTGCACGAACCTGTCACAATGGCATCTGGGGACAGACCCCTAAGGGAGATTTACCATGGGGAGCCCTGGGGGCGATGAATCCTGGGTGCACCTTTTACTCTGATGGGTTAGCTCTGTGACCTGGAGTAGGTCACTTTCTCTAGACTGTAGGTTCCTTGTCTGTCTAATGACTAAATTAGACTAGATCTGGAGTTTTGTTACTAGGTGACTGTTAGTGAAAAATATCTTAAACTGGGAAATAACTTTTTTTTAATAAGTGGCTGTTTTCAGAATGAAGTTTAACAATGTCAATATCCAGTTTCTGGTACTATCCAGGTAGACTTCTCCAGAAAAGAAACTAATTCAGAAGTCACTATTCTCCTCCCAGCTCCCTTTGAGACCTTCCCAAATCCTACAAAGACAGGCTTTCAAAAACATAATTATAAACTCCTTGACCTGGGCACTATCGGGTCTTGGCACAAACTAGGAAAGGAATTAGTAAATAAATCCAAATAGTTCAGAGTATGGAAATAACTATAATAACTATAACTCTATAACTAAATAACTATAATAATATAAAGCAAAAAAAAATACTTTTTTATTTCAGTATGTCCATTCAATCCTGGATAGTCACACTGTGACTGATGATGCAGAAGTTAAACACACACACAGGTAGGTTCTGAAGTGAGCATGCTCCCTGGGTGGTGAGGGGCTCTGGGTGACTGGTTCCAGAAATACGAGACCAGATCTTCGCAGTGTTGGCTGACTTGGGAGCATGGCCTGCTGGGTAAGGCATAGCCTCCAGAGTCACACTGTCCAGATCCAAACCCTAACTCTACCTCACTTGGTGACCTTAGACAAGCTACTTAATTTTTCTGTGCCTCAGTTTCCTTATTCGTAAAGTCAAAAGACCTAACAGTGCTTCATGGAGTAGCATGAGGATTGAAAGTAGAACTAATATAAATAAAGCACTTGGAACATAGCTCACACATAGACGATTGATAAGCTCGTGATTAATTCTACTCCTGCTATTATCCTCACTAGTATTACTTTTCACGGTGTTAGGTAAGATCTTAACCTTAAAATTTATGTATTCAAAATAAAAATTACCTTTTCTCTGCTACTAAACACATTTAAGGTATTCTCCCTCACATTTACTTTGGGTAAAATGAGTAATAACATAATAATGTTGACCTAAACAAAACAATATCTTTTAGTGTTCTGGTCTCATTTCAAGGGAAAGTGGCCAGAAAGAAGGTGAGCAGAGGCAGGCAGTGAGAGAGGAGGAAGAAGCACTCTATTTAGGTTGTTCCCACTGGCCCCAGGACCTTGGTTGTATGTGGACTTCACCCACCCGTCACTCCACCAGGGCACACCCTGTTACAGTGTTTTAAACCCTATTCGATTAAAATATTTTAAAATAAACATACACAGAAAATTAAAGTACTTCCTAAAGCTACTGATTGCCTTCAATGCTGATAGCAACATTACTTTGACTTTTTAAAAATAAAAGTACTGTCATAGTCCAACTTAAAGAGATTTTATATGACTTTTGTAGCTCAGACCAAAGCAACAGGTCACTAAGTCATTGCTCACCTTCAGATGTGATCAGAGAACAAATCAGACAAACAAGATGCCCTCACATGTTTCTGAATAAGGACTTGGAATTCTTTGGTGCATTGAAGGTTTCAGGTACAACAGTGTGTTGAGGAAGTTGTGTGTGTTGACTTGGTTTCTGTGTTCAACCAAATTCCCAGGCCCGTTTTTTTCTAGAACACACCTGTACTTCTTACCAGTCACCAACTTTAAAAATAGGAGGGGTGTGGTGAGAAGTTGAGAAGTCTGGTGAACTGGCTACCAGTTCTAGGTTTCCTAACCAGCAGGAGGTTCTGGCTGCCTTTCCACTGCTGGTGCACGAGCAAGACCTTTCACACGGCGAGCTCTGTACATTACTGGTTGCTGGAACAGTCCATTATCCTGTGCCATCTCCCAGTCTGAAGTACTCACGCTATCAGCACTTTAAATCAGCATTGCAATTGGGGTTTAAACAACGTGAATCAGGTTTTTATTTAAAAAATGTACCAACGCCTGGAGCCTTCGATTCCCACCCTCTAATGAAGAACACTACGTATCGTAAATTCTTTTTTGGAATCCTACAGTTACAAAGCATTTCCCGTCTGTCTCTTTTCCCTTTCCCTCCTATTTATTTTGCTAATCTCCTCAAAGCATTCTTTCCTATACTCGTCTGTTGTGCAGTAGGTGTCCTCTTTGCTTATTATTAGGTTAAAAATCAAAACCGACGTGAGCTTTGGAGTGACTCCCTTAGAGATCATGTTTATGGGTCTCGCTTTCCTCTAGCAGCCCAGACTAGAAGTGTTCCTTATTGTCTGCAGATCATTTTTTGAATGACTCAAAATGATAAAGGTGAGTTAATAGCAAAAAGTTAGAACAATGACAAAAGTGACTCTGGCCTATGCCCACAAGAGTCAGGATGGGTTAAAGAAAGCCAAACCATGCTGAGAAAAATAGGCCCCACTCCACCGTGGTTTTCCTGGGAGATTCCATTTGTGGTTTGGAGGAAGCTTATTTGTGACTTTGAATCTAAAATGTTTAGAATTGAGGACTAGAATGGACTGAGGAGTTATGAGAAAATGCCAGATTCCCAGGACCCTGGAGGTGAAAACTGGCTGTGAGCCGAGTCCCACCCTCACAGGCAGAGTGACGGCAAGGATGCTTTTGCCTATGTGCTCTCGTCCCAACAGACAGATGAATGAAGTCACGTGAATTGTCCACACTGTCTCCACCTCATCCATCAGCAGGGTAGACGTCCCTGTTAGGAGGGGTGCCCTGAAGCCCTGCCTAACCAAGAGAATGTGAAGCCTGCTGTAAAATGCAGAAGGGTGGTGAGCTGGGAATGAGCTGGGGGGAGGGGATGCAGACAGTGGGGTGGGTGGGGTGGGGACACAGACATGGAGGACCCTCAAGCAACCTGTCATCTCCTTTAACCAAAAAAACTTTTAGAGGAAGAGGAGAGATTGTTGGGACAACAGTGTGCCCTTTCTGAGTCCACATGAATGGTCCTGTGTGCTGCCTCCAGAGGCCTTCAGGTCATGAGAGACTTGTGGTGTGTCTTCCTGCTGCTCGGAAGCCAGAGGGAAAAATGAGCAAAGGAGCCTTTGAGGGGGCTCTCTGCTGCAGAGCCAGCAAACGCGAGGCTCATGCTCAAGAGGCCTGCGGAGGAAATGCTGCTTCTGGTCAGGCTGACGGCGGACAGCCCCTCTATGTCATATCAAGGTCGAGGGCAACAGAGAGGTGACTGCCATCAGAACCACTTTCACACAGCATGTTCTACCAGAGGACCAGGGCCTGGACACTCCAGGGTGTCTCAGCCTGCCTGCAGCAGAGAGGGAGGGAGCACACCCTGGGGCCTGGGCACAGGAGCCACCAGAGTCCTCACCCGAGTGGCTCCTGGGCCTGTGGAGGGAACAGCCGACACCTTGAGGAGTGCAGCTTTGGACCTGCACCAAGGACGCAGCCACTGGGGACACTGACAGGTTTGAAAACAGAGAACTTAGGATTCGACCACCAAATGTTGACTGAACAGTGTGCCAGGAATGGGAGACACAGTGAGGACAAGTCCTGCGGCGCAACCACCAATCTGTGCCCACATACTGGGAGGTCCTCCGTAGCAGCTTACTGGGCCTGGGCCGTGCCCCGCAGTGTCCAACCCTCATCTCACTGCACCAGACTGTCCCCACAGCCACCCCTCCAAGAGCAATCGTGACCTCCCAATCCATTCTCTTCATTTGATGGAGATAGAAAGGCCCGCCCCCACACACCTTGGTCAAAGAGCCTCACTCATTACAGTCTCCCCTGGCCCCAAATCTGCCACCTTGGGGGCCATCTGTCTGCCCAGGTCTAGCAGAAATACCCTCCCCTGATTCCTCCATCTAGGCCTGATCTCTGGCTCTCTGTGGCCAGTGGTGACTCCATTCTGTGTGCGGTCTGCTGCCTGACCTCAGGGTTGGCATACATGACAAAGGGTGGCTGTTAGTGGACTTAGCTGTCCCCTCATCACCTCCTCTCTAGAGCCTCGGTTTCTTCATCTGTGAAAAAGGCCAACGTCTGCCCTGGTCAAGACTGCAGATGGGGTGATTGCTCACCAAATGCTAGAGCCTTTGGCCCCTAGGGGAGTGGCCTGTGGGCCTGGTGACCCCTCATGAAACAGTGATGTTTCCCGTCATTTCCACCTCAAAAACCCCCCACTCAGGGTCTTCAGGGACCAACTTTTATTAGACTCTGGAAGGATGTTCTCCTGGGAGGGCATTTATACCAATTGCTTCCCTGCCAGCATCTTGTGCCTTGGAGGGAGGAACAGATGCAAGTGTCCCCAGTGAGTCAACCCAGGCTTATGGAGACAGTGGATGGGCTTAGATCCAAAGCAGTGCCTGGCCGTGGCCCCATGAGTCAGTGGACACTTACCATCCACCTGACCCAGTGGGAGAGGTTCCAGAACCTCCGGTCACACACAGGAGATAGGGAGACATGAGCTGCAGTGAGGAGGGACCCAGTAACCTGACCACAAGAATAACAGGACCAAGGAGGAGGTGCTGGGAGGCCCACTGTCCAGCCACAGGGATGTGCTTGCCCGAGGCCTATCTGGGGACAGATGGGTGACCTCTCTGTGCTAGGCCCTACTTGCCAGGGCAGGCTGGGAGGTGGGGCACTGGTCTCCCCTCCTCCAAACAAAGCCTCAAGCCTACAGCTGAGTTAAAAATAACCCCGCGTGACTGTCCTTAGAGCAAATGCCTGCAGCCAGCTGGATGGGTGGAGGGATCTGCCGGGGGTGCAGGGAGCTGTCCCTCATGCATCCTCATTCTGTCCCCACTGCCCCTCTTCCTCACAGCCCCCAGTCTTTCTGGGGTCTCTCTGAGGTCCCAGTGTCTCTCCTCACACATTCGTTTGACCCCAGATGTCCATTCCTAGGGATTCTCGGTAGCCTACAATTTCTTCTCTGTGGGCATACGTCCCCCATGGGGCCCCATCAGTCTCTTCCCACACCTCCTGTGGACCTGCCTGTGGGGACACGTACCTGAGCAAGACCTGTCTGTGGGAGGACACCAGTCCTGAGCACCCTGGACCTCCATTCATGTTCTCAGGAGGGCTGTGTTCCCATCTCCCCTCCACTGAATGCCCCCTGGTTCTGGTCTCATCTAGGCACAGTGGTCGGGACCCCAGCGTCAGGCCAGGGCCTGCCCACACTGCAGCCTGTTCAGGCGGCCGGACTGCCTGGCCTGCAGTTGGCATAAAGAGGGACACGAGTGACTGACATTCTGCTGACAGGAACAGCAGCTCCCTGGGGTCCCCCCAGCCCCTGACCAGTCTGTGGCCTACAGGCCTGGCCCTCTGCACACCAAGTCCCCGAGACAGGAGGGGCCAACACTCATTGCCTTGAGCTCCCAGAGATGGGTGTGGCTCTGAGGGCGGCAGGAGCAGCAAACCATAAGGCAAGGCCACTATCCCCCATAAGCACTGCAGAGGCAGAGGTCCTGCTCTCGTGTCATGTCCCTGACGTCTGTGTGACCAGTGCTTGTCCGGAGTGCCAAGGGCAAGCTGAGCTAAGACAAGAAGACAGCGCACTGTGGGCCCGCTGGTCAGGAAGATGGACACGGCCTTGGTCAAAGGCCCCCAGGATGAGCTCATGGGGAGGCCTAAGGAGGCTGGGGCCAGCTGCTGTCAGCCGCCACCATCACCATGACAGCCTGGCCCCCAGTGCTTTCATCTGCAGTGTCCACTGGGGACCCTCCCCCCAGGAGGCACGGGGGCCACCCAACGCCTTTGTGGTTACACGGACAGCAAAAGGCGCTGCCCGCTGAGTTCCTGCTAAGCCTCCTGAACTGGGAAACATCCCCTTTGAGCAGAAGGGGAGGGTTAAAGGATGACGCAAAGACAGAAAGCACCTGGGTCTTTTTATCATCCCAACTAAGAGAGCTGATACTGAGAATAAAAAGGGATAGTTTGGGCTGTAAAGAGAGCACGCAGTGGGCATTGTGGTCATGTTAGACATGTAGTACTTCTCACTATTCCTGAACAATTCGTGCCCTCCCGGAGGCGACCCTGGAGGCCCACAGAGTAGGCTCGCCCTAAAAGCCCACAGCACCCCCTAAGGCCTGCTCACAGGACTGTCCCCTCCCCTTCAGACAGTGGACATCCCAAGCCTGGGCTTGTCTTCACATTCCCAGTATCCAGCACACGGTCGGCCATCTGTAAAGACTCATGACTTCATGCAGAACTCAGGTCCAGGGATGAGGCCACCACATGGGTCCTTGTCTTTCAAGTCGGCCAGTGAGGGCTGGGCCTAAACTTGCTGCTATTGCCGCACCCCAGCTGCGAAATTCCCAGCGTTCAACAGGGACTGGGGTGTGCAAGTGGCTTCAGCAGTGTGCGGAGGCCCAGCACTCTAGGCATGCAGCCTGACCACCCTGCAGCCACCACAGAGCAAGACCTACAGTCTTCGAGCAGGGCTAGACCTGGGCTGGATCCTTAGTGACCAGGGAAAGCCCTGTCACCCCACCCGCAGGCTTGTCCTAGCACTGTCTCGTGGTCATGGGTCATAATTAGAAAGCTCATTGTAGTGCCACACAAAGGGTCTGAGATCACAGCACGAAGAGCAGGGCACTGTGAGCACAAGAAGGCACTTATCCCAGAAGCACATCAGTTTAAACCATGGGAGCTCCCTGCTGCCGGGCTGGAGAATGTGAGAACCCAGCAGCCAGCAGCCCCTCTGAGGGAGCCCGGGCCGGTCTGCTACTGGAGAGCTCGCCTGCGTTGCAGGCGGTCATTTATCCCTCCTGCGTCCTTGCTTTGATGAAAGTTCCCTGCCCATGGCTAGGCTCTGAGAAGGAGGGCCATTCCCCCTCTGCTGCTTGAGAAACTGCATGGGCGGGGTGCTGGGTTCTCGGGACACTGAGGGCCACTCACACACCTGAGCTCCTGAGTTGAACCCTGAGAACTAGACCCTCATAGGTGGGGTGTGGCAATACATTGAGTGAGCTTGACCCCCACTGGTTGGCTCCTCCTACCTGTGCAGAGGCCTGGTCCCTGGACCTGAGTTCCATGTGAAGTCATCAGACTTGCTCAATAGCCAACAGTGTGCTGGGCAGTGTGCCAGACACCAGGTCGCTGTGCAAGTGTCCCAGTGCGCACACATCCTCACTACTCTTGCTTCTAGACTCTGCATAGCAGAAATACAGTCTGGGTCTCACCCTGACCCAGCCATGGCCACCTTTGGTCAGCAACTTTGGAGAACCACCCAGCTGCTCCATGTCCTTGAGAAGTAGTCACCTCGCACACCGGCCATCCTGCAGTGTGTGAAGGGGGCAGAGCATACAAGGGCAGAATGGTGGCACAGACCACACAGAAACAGGAAACTGCTGAGTGAAAAAGAGCATAAATTCAACCATCAGATAAAAAGAACGAGTTGTGGGGAAAGTATTTGCAATTTCCTGACGAAATAGCAAGGACTATATTAATATATAAAGGCCAGTCAAGGAAAGCATGAGCAACCCAAAACAAAAATGGCTGGAGAAAACCGAATTCACAAAACAAAAAAAATATAAGGAACCCATGAACAATTTGTAATGTAATAAATGTAGTGAAAAATGTCAATGTAAGCAGTAAGATTGAAATTTTTACCTATTAGAGTAAAAGATTTTTATTTTTAGTGGTAAGTAGTGAAATTTTATTTAAAATGACCTCATAAAACTAACAATAGCTATAGTCTATGACCTTAAATTTCCACTCTGAACTTCTCCTCAGAAACCTTTTTTCTGGGCATAAGAAGAGAATGTTTCTAGAATCCCTGTTTTAATGGCAAACATTGGGAGAAGCCCAAATTTGGTGTGTATACACATATGTAAATGTACACACGTAGTAATATTCATGTGATGGAACACTGGACATCGGTAACAATAAGCGATTACAACTATTTGTAGCAACAAACCTCCAGATAAAGTTGGGGTGTGTAATGTAAGTCCTCTGATTCCATTGATATACACGTTATGTTGCAAAATCAGACTAGTGGGGAGACATACAGTAACTGGGAGAGGGCCAGGGGAGGGGAGCAGGGAGGGGTTCCAGGGTACAAACTATGTTCTGAGTCTAGATCCCGGGGTGTGTTCACCCTGAGAAAGCTCACCAGACACTTTGTGAGACATGCACTTTTTGTAGGTAGGCTATCCTATACTGACAAATGTGTTTTGAAAGAAGTCATAAAAGAATACACACAAAGCATAATTTCATGTATCTAAAATGAAGTCACATTGTTAAGGGATGAGAGCATGTATGTAAAAATAAAGAAAAACGGGGCTGACAGACTAGTTCTTCTTTGAGAGTAGGGTGGTTCTTCAAGAGCATTTTTATGTATTTAATATTCAATAGAAACAAATTAAAAACTATATTTTAAAACACTGATTCCGCTGCTGTTATGGGTAGGATAAAAATTGGCAAAATTTTTCTAGATGCTATCAAAAACCATGTAAAGATTACAATTCTAAGATGTTTTCCTAAGACAATGCTCAGACAAGAGAGCAGAGATACTCTAAAAAGACATTTATCAAATGTGGCTTAAGACAAAAACTGGAAATAATATAAAGTTTTAACAATAAGAACTGATCTAAGTATAGGAACTCCATAGAATAGAATACTATGGAACTACGAAGACTGATGATGCTGATGTACATTTGCTGATCCCATGTGCAATGCTCACAAGACATTAAGTAAAAAACAAAGACTATGAAATAGCATGGTATGACGTCATATTTTCAAGACTTTAGATGTTCATGTCCAGCTGCATAAGTTAGTCAGGGGAGTCCGCCAAAATATTAATAAGATGCTTGCTTTCTAAATGTGCATATTGAAGTGATCAAAAGATATTTTTCAGTAGGCCTGCAAGAGGAAAAAAATTCACTTCAGCTACTTTCCAAAATAGTTGCAGGAGTGGAAAAAAAGAGTTTAAGAACATATTTTCTTATCACCGAAATCCTGAAACAGGGACGGCTAGCCTTACCCTGAATAAGTATTTCACATAGCAAATTCATAGGCAAAAACAGATTGATTCACAACAAAAGGTTAGGCTCTCTGGGTCCCTCCCCCTCTCTTTTGCCTGACACTTTCTAAGGTTATTGTTCCCCACGGGAAGGCAGTTCCATCTTCAAATTCTTCAGCTGCATCCACATTCACACCCCCGTCAACATTCCACAGCTGTGTACTGGCCGAGGCACCTGGAGCCCTGAGTGCGGGGCTGGCTGGGCCTCCCTGCTCTGGGCAGCAGGCTGTTTCCCACACTCCAGTGCTGGGAGCCTCTGGCCTGCCGACCTCGACAGCACCTTCCCCATTTCACCAAGTCCAGCCCAGGTCTCCATGGCTCTTAGGTGACCAGCGCACTGAATACACAGATGGGAGGCTGATCACTTGGGCCCTGGAGACCGTCTGCTTCTGAAAGACCCAAGAAGGCAGCTGTGGCCCTTTGCACCACTTCCCAACTCATCCTGAGGCCCAGCTCACCGTAGCCACTGTGAGGTCCCAGGAGGGCACAGCCGGAAGCTGAGGGCATGAGGCAACGACACCGGCACGTCCCTCAGGAATTCCCCATCTTGTCATTTTGCTTTTAAACTCATGCATTTACCTAGTGGCTGCCTACTTCCTAAATCATTGCTGATGTCTGGATTCAAAGAAGAACAGGTACTCAAATGTGAGTGTCATTTTGATACTGTTTTACCCCAGAAACACACGAGTCATTATTTTCACCATGTAGTCAGTCAAATTCAACCAATGACATCAGCATTCATAGAGTGGCCGGGGTCGAGTCAGGGACAGGGCAGGCCTGTGGGGAATGCAGAGTTCAGCTCATTTCTACCCTCCATGCACCCTGGCGTGGGCTTCTGAAAGAGCCAGCTCTCTGAGGGTGAGTGGAGGGTAGGTGTGATTGGAGTAGAGCCAAACACACCTTGTTAAGAAAGCCAAACTCAGATGAAAGTCACTTCTCACCTGGTTAAGCTGACCAGGACAGCTGCCTGGATTTTTTAATGGCATTGGCCACAAAGCCCACATACCCAGAGGAATTCTGCCACCGGGGCTGGCTGTCGACAAGAAAAGAAGGAGGTCAGAGCAACTGAATTGCAAGGCTGGGGTGCATAGCTCGGCTCAGTCATGAGTGCTCACACTAAGCCTCTGGTAGGAGAGGAGTGTGACACGATGGTCTATGTGATTCTATGTTCCAGTCATCCTCTTACCAGAAACTGGATCAGGCATGACGGAGAGATGGTCTGGACAGATAGCTTGCACACAGGCAGAGCGCAGAGGCTGAGGTCACTCCAAAGGGTCTGGAATCCAAATCTGCCTTAGACACATGACTTGAGATCTGAACTCTCAGTTCTTTCCTTTGTAACATGGAGATCACGTAGCTTGTCTCACAGGGTTGTGAGGATTCATGTCAGCACAGATATGAGTTATGTGGTGCCTCTGGATGCCCAGCCGCACTTTATTCATGCCTGAGATAAATGAGTCTCCCACTTCTCCAGTCCTCATCTGCTCACTCTGTGATGACGTCTCATGGTGACCTGGGCCACAGCATCCTTTTTCAATGAAGCTGTAGGCTGACCGTATTTCAGAGCAGGACAGGGCTTTGGGACCCCTCAACAGACTGGGCCCCAGGAGCTCAGCTACCCGTGTTGTTCTAGTTTATTAAAACCTGGACAAAACTGACGGTTGGGAAATATGAAAACAAACAGCGCTGCTCCATTTCAAATAGAACGTACACCAGCCTATGTGGGTGCCTAGAATGTGCCTAATTCCAGCTGAAGGAAATTCTACTGCCAGACACTTGTCCCAACTCTGGGACAGAGTTCCAACAGAGGCCGAATGGCCCTCCCCAGTCTGTGCCCACAGTGCTAGGACAGTGGACATATCACTGGAGAAAGGCCAGAGTCAGTGCCCGAAGTAGAGACAGCCCCTAAGCTCAAGGTTTTTGAACATTTCTCTGTTTACTTCATAGATCCACATGAACCATCAGTCTTGTAAGGTCAACTGACTCAGCCAAGGTCGCATGTTGAGCAAGAGCTGGGCCGGGGTAGAGCCCTGGCTGTGGAGCCATCACCACAAAGCCAGAAGGGACCTAAACCCTCCCTCCCACCTGTGCTCGCAGTATTCAGGGCAGTCCAGCCATGTCGACGTGTGACACAGTCCCTGATTATTTCAATCAAGTGATTTTCCCTGTGCGAGACCACCGACAATATGGACTTGCCTTCCAGCGTAGGCAACATGACGCCGTTAGGATCTCACTGGAGGCTCACTTCCTGGCTAGCGCTGTCCCCTCAGAGAGCAAGATGGGCCTGCCTCAGCTGGGTGCCAGCCTGTGTCAGAGCCCCAGGCTGCCTGCCAGACATGAGTTTTGACAGGAATGGCGAGGAGGAGACATTGGCTACCAGCCAGGAAGGGCTGCTGGAGACAGGGAGGACCCAAGGGGAGGAGGGTGGGACAGGGTCAGACCGTTTCAGGGACACGTGGCAGGGACCAGTAGACATGTCTGCAAAGGCAGTAGGAAGCCTCGGGGTCAGGGTTTACCCAATACCGTGTGTTAGTCAGGGTCAAACATGGAGCAGCACCCCAGGAGTGCTGGGTGCTGAGGGCTTTGCACAATGTGGGAGAAAGAGGATAAGAGAAGAAGAGCTGAGCGGACAGAGAGGAGCTTGCAGAAAGAAGCTGCTGGGATGGGGCCACCCTGGGGCTCAGGTAGAGTCTCCAGAGGATGTTGGCTCTGGAAGTGCTGGCTCTTGTTGCAGCCAGGTACCTAATGGAGAGTGTTGGGTTGCTGCTGGTGCCCTCAGAGCCTCGTCTCTGGATCTCCTTCAGAAGTGTCCTCCTGTGTGGCCACCACTGAAGCACCAGCAGAGGGAGAGAGTGCTATGTCTTGCCTGATTCCACAGGAACTCTGCTGGGAGTCCAGGGATGAATCGGTAAAATGGCATCTTCCAGGTTAAACAGCTTGTAGGTGAGCAGGTGAACTGAGCCCTGGTTTCTTTTGCTCCTGATCTAATCAAAACAGGCACAAAGGGCTGGGACCTGCAGCAGCGAAGAGACAGGTACGATGAGTCCACTTTTTACATAACTGATCAAGGCCATGATCTTCGGACCTTCTGGAAATCAGCAGCTCGCAGAGGTAGAGTCCTTCCTGGAATGGACTCTCCATGTGCCCTTTCCTGCTGGGCCCCATGTCCTCTGGAAAGCTGTTTGACCTTCTTGTTCCTCGGTTTCCTCATCTATACAATGGGTGCTTTCTCTCAAGTTCAGTGAAGAGCCCTTGAACATGGTGTGGCTGCCTAGAGTCCTCGCTTCCTTAATATCCACCAATGCCTTGTCTAGTGGAAGGAGGCTTTCACGCTGCAATACGGAAGAAGACGGATCTTAAAGTGCTGTGATCCCTGCAATGATCCCTGGGAAAGGGACTTTGTTCTCATTCAGGTAAAAATGAATATGATAGACAGCAAAGGGAGGCAAAAGTGTACAGAAGAGAGAGCAGGAAGCTGGAGCCGTGAAGACGAACAGGGTCAGGGCTGAAGAGGAGGGGACAGGACTGCAGAGCATCCTCGGGGGCTGGTGCTGGCCAGAGGGTTGTGTTGGCTGTAGATGTGGCTGATTTCTCTCGACTTTGCCTGAGAAGAGCGGACCCTAGGTGAGGTAACATTTGAACCCTGACCCCTTACTTCTGCCCTAGCTCTTCTGGAGGCCTTGAGACAATTTTCCCCAGATACTCCTCCCCAAGCCTGGGGAACATGAAATGGACACAAGTGCCCTGAGTGGCACATTTGTGTCGGCCCCTGTCCAGCCCAGCGACAAGAGCTGGGAGAAGTAATTCACAACTGCGATGGGAACAGAGATGCAAGTCCATCCGGACTGTGTTAGAAACGCCTCTACCAAAAGGGACCTTGCCAGGCATGACCAGAATACCACAGACGTCCACTGGGTCATGTTCAGAGTAAGAAGATGGACTGGTCCCACCGCCTGGGCAGTCACACAGTGGAAACAAGTGATGAAGAGACAGAGGGGTCGTTCAGATGTCTTTCTACGATAGGAGACTCAAGTGGGTCTTGAATCACCAGACTGAGCTCAGAGCCTGGCACATGGTAGAAGTACGATAAAAGTGTGTTCAAGGAGTGGGTGGGTGAAGTGAGTCAAAGGGGTCTGTCGTGCATGAAGGACAGAGACTGCTGATGGTGAATGAATGTCTGATGCACTGTTGGTGATTTATGATGATACACAACAAAACTTATCTGATGTCAAGATGCAATGTTCCTTCAATAAAACTGAATATTCCTATTAAGATGTAAGTAAACATAAATGTTTCACCAAACAAATTAAAAAATTAAAACCACATTGTTTTCTTTTGAAAGAGCCAGTGGATGAAGAAGGAATGGAAGAGGATGAAGGGGAGAAGTTTCTTTAAGTGCATCGAGAGTCTAGCCTGGTTGAAAAGGGCCTGAGAGAACGGTCTATGCTGTTATTTCAACCCAAAAAGGACTAACAGTTCTGGAAAATGCTTCTTTTGGACCAGAATGAGACGGAGAACAGGTGTGAGTTTGCTGGGTGCACACCTATGTGTGAGCAAGGGCATGAAAACTGGGCTGAGGAGTGAGGTGAACTGTTATACAAACACTACCAAGGTCTCAAGTCGACTACCTACGATGACTCTTCAGAGTTGACCCACTTCAGGACCAAGTGGCTGGGCCGTCATACTTTCCCATCCTCAGTTGCTGGACACAGGCTCCCCTCTTGGCGAATAGGACCTTCGACGACTTATGAACTGTGAGCAGCCAGACATCCAGCTGTTGAGGGATTGAGAGACTAGATCCTGAAGAAGGGACATGTGGGCACACCACAGCTGTCATGAATCCAATCTCCTCATTTTAGCGATGAAAACAGTCCAGAGATGAAATCATCTAGCTGGCTAAGAGAAGAGCCAGAACACCTCTCTCATGATTATGAGAGGACCCCACAGAATTCGTGTACCTGGAATTCGATATGGGATTTGACAGTTATCAATGTGGATGAGGAGACTGAAGATTGAATCAATGGTTCCCAGAATCAGCTGTCATCAGAATCGTACAGAGTGCTGCTAAAATGCAGATTCCTGGAGCCCATTTCCATTTTTAAGCCTGAGGCAAAGCCCGAGCCTCCACATTACACACATGCCCAGGTGGCTCCTTTATGTGATCTACCCCGCAGCTGTGCTTGGAGCCAGAGGCTGAAGTAATAGAACACTGGCAAGATTCCAGATTGTTCAACAATCCATATTTAAACAGTATTCTTAGAGTATTGCGTAGTATTGAAAGGAGGCAAGGAGAGGGAGTGGGCAAATCAAATAAAAGGAGTCAATTCATTGCTATTGCTGTGTCACATGCTACCCTGAGCTTGGTGGTGTCAAGTGACAATCTCTCATGGTGTGGAGGATAGTTCTCCACCCAGAGTACTGACTGAGACTCTGGGACAATGTGGGCCTCACACACACAGTCGAGAGTTGATACTGACTGACGTGGGAGCCCGTCGTGTCTCAGGCGCCCATGGGCCTCTCCCTGTGGCTGGCCTGCCTTCCTTACAATGACTAAGCTCCTCACAGGGTCTCCCAAAGGTGCAGGCCTGAGTTGAGCTCTCTCACGGCCCAGCCTTGGAATCCACCAGTGTTGGCTCAGCTGTCTCCTGGTTGAAACCAGTCCAGCCCAGTTGGGCTGGAAGAGACTCTTCAGTGAGAGCCGGGACAGAGACGAACAGTCACCTTTAATCTACTAGAGTGTAGTCCCACTCGTGTAAAGTATGTGTCTGTCACAGAAAAGATATATGGACAAGTCTCTGCCAAACTACACAGTATGTGGCTTTCAACAGAGGGTTGCAAAATAGCTCTCTTCTTTATCATTTCATGTTTCACATCCCTCCTTAGTTTTCCATAATGACTTTCCATAATATTATATAAGTGTATATGTATATATAATATATATATATATATATATATATATTTAAAGGAAAGCTACAGGCAGGAATAAAGGCAATTAGGCAGGCAGGATGAATGAACAGGAAGAAGTATTTTATTTTTAATTTTTGTTTAGTTATTTGCATTGTTTGCTTTCTCTCCACCCCACCCAGCCCCACCCAGCCCCACCCAGGAGGTCCTTGGGAGTTACTTGGACTATAGTCCATTGGAGGCAGCTCATCTAATTGCTACTTCACTGGGGCATGTCATGAATATTATATTTATAAGAAAATGGAATTTCCATATTGTGAAAAGATACATGATGACTTAAAAATAATATGAATTTCCATATTTTGAAAAAAAATACAGGATGATTTTTAAACTAATATAGGCCCAAATGGTAATAGTTCTACAAAAAAGGGAATCACACTCACACTTACACAATGCCAATAAAATCACAGTTGCTAGAACCAAGATCCAGCACAAAGGTCCCAGGCCCTCCGCAGCCAGATTCGTGCCCAAGCGCTGTGTGTGGTGGGGTCTCAGGGTCAAAAGGAAACAGGTGAGTCCCAGGCAAAAGGAGAGATAGAGGGTGTCACCCATCCCTTGCGGAGAATTCACTGGTGACAAGAGGCGGTGGGAAGGGACAGCACTGGTCAGAGTTAGGAGCATGCCGCACAGAGGAAGAGCTAGACCTGCAACCCAGAACTCTCGCGTCGGAACAGAATGAAGCCAGGTGAGCGTCCCAGGGAGGCAACCGGCTCCCCGTCCAGGTGGAGAGCAGACACCCATGTCCAGAGGGTTCATAGACAGGCTTCATGCACTGTCCAGGCAGCTGGACAGCTCTGCCGCTGTCCTCAGTGTCCGGGCTGAGTGCCAGGTACAGGCTGCCACCTCTCTGATTACTTGCTTGAGTTGGGTCACGCCTCTCCCCACCCAAGCCTCCTCTTGGTCTCTGCCCAAGCAACCCAGTTGCTGGAATCACCCTGGACCTTGTCCTGACTCTAAGGACACATCCTTCTTGATTATTTAGTGACCTGGCTCCCTCTTCCACTGGGAGCCCCAGGGCAGGCTCCGTGTCCTGTCTGTCCTGGCTCTAGACCCTATTTCAGTGACAGGCATTCTGTTGCTATGCAACATGACAGGAGAGACGCTAAATGGTTGAGTCCCAAACAGACTCACTTCTTTCCCAGATGCTTCCATTCACTCTCTTCATTCGCTTGTTTGTGCATCGCTATCTGTTTCAGGATAACTCTGTGTCCCTCTGTCCTCCCGGAGGGCAATGCCAGCGGCCCTCCTTGGCCCTCTTCTCACACCGCTTCCTCTGCAGGTTGTGCCGGTCCCTGGATCCCCTGTATGGGCCTCCAGGTAGATTTCCTGTTTGTCCAGAGTGTCAAACAATGAACCTCATGTTTATTCCTTCCTGGGAATCTCTCCTATGACCATTTCTTTACTGTCCTGTCCTTTTCCCTCCCCTGGTGGCTGGTTACCTCTTGAGAATGGACATAGCTCAACACAGGGCTTCAGATCTAGCTGAATGGGCTTCTGCGTAGGCAACACAGAGGGAATTTATTCCACACCCAGACAGTCATGTCTATTCAGTTGTCCCGATGGAACTTGGGGAAAGTCTGTCGCAATGTGTCCTTGCACTCTCCAGCCTCCCTGGACACACAGACAGGAGCCACTGTGGGGCGCCCACCCTCTAACGCAGGCAGGGGACTCCTGAGGCTGTTTCCTCTCCAGTCCCAGGCAGATGGGCTCATCAGCTAGCCAGGGAGGCCAGAGGGACAGCGCCAGGAAGCGGCAGCAACCCAGGGAGCCAGGAGTCAGAGGAGCTTGCTGGGGGCTAACGGTGACCCCAAACTCCCTATTGCCAGGTAACCCTGGATGCTCCCTAGGTTTCTGTCTGGATTCTGGGCAGCACCACTGCCTCTGCTACCTACCTGGGGCCAGGAGAGGAGTATGTTTATTCCCCAAAGGAGTTCACAGTCCACATGTGGCTTCTGCTTGATGCCACAGAGCGAGTTAGTCTTCTCATTCCTTTTTCAAATGAGAGCACCCATCTGTGGAATTTTAGAATCTTAAATTAATAAGAATAAGCCCTGTACAGTGACTTTCCCTTTACTACATTTGCCTTGCAAAACAGTGTTTAAAGCCCCAACCCCCCACTGTTTCAGGAAGATGCTAGATTTTTCCATAGTGGAGCTACAGGACAGGGCACATCCTCTGTATTTCTGGTTCTCTATGTCACTCTGACTTTATGATCTCTATCCAGGGCCTCACTCTATTCTCAGAGTTGCAAAATAACCAGAAGGGTTCGGATGAAAACATTTGGGGGTACGTGGTGTATAACTCTAATTGTCCCCCGGATTCTGTTCGCTTCCATCTCCTGGGTATATTTGTGGCCCTCCCTGCATTAGATGGAGCCAAATGACCAACTTTCTTCAAAGACATGAGCTGGTGCCACCTCCAGATCTGCATCCTAAATCCCAGAACATCTTTTCCCCTTTCTTTCACATTAGCACCCAAACAAGGCAATGACTCAACTTTGACCACATGGGTGACAGCGAGTCCCAGGAACAGAGAGAAAGAACATGAAGAAAGAAAGCCAGATTCCTGAATGATCAAAAGCAGCAGAATCATTGCACCCAGAACCTGAGTTAGACTAAAACTTCCGTCTTCTGTAAGGTGTGGGATTATGGACATGTGTCTGCTGGCACAACCTAGTTCTACCTTAAGTAGCATAGAAATGAGCACGAAAATATGGTATGACCATTTTAAAAAACCAAAATATGTAGGTTAATCGTATCTCCTTCTGAGAAAAATGGGCCATTGGATGGCAAAGACAGGGTGGGATTATGTGCTGGCTACTAATGTGAGGGGAGTAAGTACTATGCAATGCTGACTGGTGATCAAGAGTATAGTAATGACATGTGGTCCAGTGGGAATTCATACAAATGGCCAAAGCTGGCACCCCTATAAGCCCTATTCCAAATGCCCTGCCTAAAACACATGCCATTTTAATCATCCCAGGGCCCCAAAGTGCACAATAACCCTCACAGTGCCAGAGATAATCCCCTCAGTGCCAGAGAAAACACCCACAATACTTACCTATAGCTTAACCATGCTGGAGTGCTCTGTTCCCTTAGGAAAAACAGGAGGGGGTGGGGGGACTCCTTCACCCCTGCAGCTCCTGTTTCCTCCCAGCAGCAGGAACAGCAGCAGCAGCCGTGGCTCACTGCAGTCAGTACCAACACGGGCTGTCTTTAATGCAGGCCAAAAAGGGCAGCTGCTTTTGAGCGTCCTCAACCAACTTACAGGGCAACTCAACTGCCATCTTTGCCCTGTGTTAAAGATGACCCTGGTTTATTTAAAAACAGAACAAAATTGACATTTATTTTGAAATGATGGACAGTGGGGAAATGTGAATAAAATGGTGCTTTCCCATTTTAAATGGTATGTATGGTCAGCCTGAAAATATGTGTCACTCCCTACAGGATATCTCTAGCCTTTTCCTCTCAACCACTATGTCCCCAAGTTTGCCTTCCCTGAGTTAGTATCAGCATTGTCCACGGTGCCATAGTCCGTGCTGGCTGTGGAATCTCATTGACGTTTGTCACTTTCCATGCTATCACACTGAGAGTGCTATTGCTTTTCATTTCTCCAAAACTTTTTCATTCCTGTTAACAAGTTCTCTTCTGATTATCCATTTTTGTAAAATGTCACACGGGCTTATTATGGGACACTGGGAGACAATTCACTATCCGCTGTTTCTGTCTCTGCAGATGGGTGATGACCAGCAACCAAATGGCAGACTCAGAGGAGTGACGTGACATGTCGCTGACGACGGCGTGCAACTACTTGTTACGTAACGCCTTGAGCACTGTGACCTTGAGCCAAGTTTGTGCTGCATGCCATCACTTCTAGTTCGCATCATGCAGGAACTGACGTTTGAACTGTGCTTTTGGACTAAATTGTGGTCACTGCAGCCGTGGATCTCAGAACCAGAGGCACCGCCTGTGGTACCAGGCACAGACTCGGTGGTAAGTCTCAGGTTTCTAGCTCCAGTTTGAACTCACGGCCGATCTTGTTTCCGCACCACCACACCCATCTGCTTTTGAAGTTAACCCTAGAACCACATCATTACACACATAATTCAGATAAACCTGGTTCTGTCCAATTCCAGAGTCGGAGCCCTTAACAATTACACAGGGAATGTGGCAGACTTAGAGAAATGAGACAGCGTTTTGACAATATTCGCTCTTCCCTTCCTGACAACCCTGTGAGTAGGACTGTGTCCATTTTTGCAGATGAGGAGACCGAGGCACTGAGGCTTCTCCACATCACACAGCCTGTGCGCGGTTGGGTCAATTTATAGTCAGACCCCGGATTCCGCATCCCTCAGTGTCTCACCACCCACCACTGACGACGTGCCCAGTCTCCTAACCAGGGTGACCTAGCTGTGGCCAGGAGCTTCGCAAACTAATGACTTTCTTCTCACTGCACCTCCGGTCACAGTGGAATCTGATGTCAATGGAGAAACCAAGCCAACAAGGATTCAGCACAAATCCTTGCCCAAGGCTCAACTCTCCAAGTCCTGGGGAGAATGTCCCAGGCAGGATCATACTTACTCTCTGTGGGATCCTGTCAACCAGCCTCTCCTCGGCAGGTGTCTTTTCTGGCCCCGATTTAAGAAAAGACCTAGAGGGGCAGGTGAAGGTTTGAAACCTGGTAGTTCCTTACCCTGGTACTCCCTGTTCCTTACCTGGACCTGGATTAAATCTCTGCTTCTTCTTGGACAGAAACTCCTGATGGCAGCTCAGCCAGTGCTCAGCCCCCGGGAGATCGTTGCCAGTTCTCTTCAGCGGTGGGCACAGCAGAGAGAAAAAGGGAAGGAGTGAAGGAAACCCACTGTTGCCCGTTGGCACCAGTCTGGGCCCTGCCACCGATGCTGAAGGTCCAGCTCATAATTGGTGCTCTGAGAGAACAGCCTTTCCATCTACCCAGGTCCTTCCTGCCTTCTAGAGTTTTCTCATTTCCCTGTGAACTGTCCTTACATTCCAGGACAATTGCTTATTTCTCTCCTGCTACTAGAAGGAGTCAGGCTTTGGGTGTGGCTAGAATGGGAACTTTAAGGAAGAGAAGACCAGGGACAGAGGGCTCCCAACTGTCAACTGTGGTGCCAGGAGATGTTCCCTTGCATGCAACATCCCACTGATTGAAAGGCTGCTCTTTTGTCAACCCCAAACCAGCTCCCCTCCCAAATCCTTATTTTTGGTGGCAGTGATCACACATACGCTTTCCAATCTGGGAATTTCTTCTCTCCATGTCTCATGATTCTGGAAGGACTGCCAATCACAGACTGCTTCTCCCCTCCAAAGAGGATCTACAACCCAGAACTGGCTCACCAGAGGCTCCTTGGGCTTCTTGATACACATACTGGGGAACAGAAGTCCTTTTCCCTCTGGGTTGCTAAACAGAAATTAAATTAAATAAGTCATTTATAAAAATTGCCACCACTTGTATGGAGGAAGCTTGTCTGTAGTAGAACATGAGGACAATCACAGAAAGACAGAGGGGTGTGTGTGTGTGTGTGTGTGTGTGTGTGTGTGTGTGTGTGTGTGTGTATATGCGTGCGCGCACGCGCTGAGAGAGAGAATCACTGAAATATATATCTCTTTCTATCCATTCATCCATCCATTTATGAGAGAGGAGGAGAAGGGAAGGGAGAGGAAGGGAAGGGAGAGGAGAGATCTGAAACTATTTTAGTCTCTGGATTAAGTCATAAACTAATACACTGCTGTACCAATACTTTTTTTTTTTTTGGGGGGGGCTGTAACTTGAGTTGAGTTTTCAATACTTAAAATATAGCAAATCCTAACAGACTTCCATCATCTCAGCAACCTCAGGAAATAGTCAAGGCTCAGAGCTTTAATTTCTCTGTAAGCTATTCGCTCAGTCACTGGGTAGCGCAGATCTGCTCTCATTCCCTCTGCTGCCCCAGATCTGTGCCAGGCTGTCTCCTAAAGATGGGTAGGGCTTGTCCTGCTCCAAAGTACCACATCTGCAAGGAAAGTGAGTTCCATGCTCCCCTCAGAGCAAGGCGCCCCACATGTTGCAGCAGGGATGCTGGTTCCATGGGGAGGGGAGTTTGAGAGCACAGAGGTGCCCTAGGGTCAGCCCAATCACAGCTTTGGGGGGTTCTGAAATACCTGAGTGCCTAAGGGCACCCCAAAGTGACCAGTGTCCCAAAGTCACTCTGGACATTCACGGCATTGTTCAGTTACTGCTATGCAACCAGCAGTGACCACACTTGGAAGGCACGTGAATGACTGCACGCTGTGATACTATTTGCAGAACCCAGCATTGTTTATGACTGCCACTCACACTTGCAGTTGTCCTGGAACCTTTGCTCCGAAGATCCCCGCCCACCCCATTCCTGGTCCCTGTGCTGCCATCTTCCATAGCTTCCTGTGATCACAGTCCACAGTCCAGTGGGTGTCAGGAAAGGTAAGTGTGGGTGTTATTTCAAGGCATCTCAAGGGGAAAGAATTTGCACATGCTGTTGACAAGTATTTGCAAACTGCGGTGCATTCCATGTTTTCTCCTAGATCTAAAACAGTGGTTTTCAATTTGCCTTTCTTCTGCCCGAGCTCACTTTAAACTGGACAAAATAGGCCACAGACCATCACCCTGTCTTTGTCATGACCCCTGGGAAAGTAACTCAGGGTCATGAGTGAGAGGCCTTTGTAAAGTGTTTTGGGGGAGGGCGCCTAGGTATGCATGTGTTTGGCAATCAGGGAATAAATGACTCATATTCAAATTGCAATGACTAATTATCTTTAGGAATACTTCCTGGAAAAGTAAAGGCACCAAATACAGTTGGAGGAACCATGTCGCACTAGCTGCTCTAAGGTCAACCAAACAAATCACAACTAGCTTGATAATTATGAAGTTAACGGTGCATTTTAATGGAAGCTAAGAATGGCAGTCATTGAAGGTCATCGTGTGTGTGTGTGTGTGTGTGTGTGTGTGTGTGTGTGTGTGTGTGTACACCGATGGTAGACTAATGTCACTGCACCACTGGTCCAGAGAATATCTGCTGTGGGCAAGGCTCCATTGGGGCTTGCCCTGAAGTCCGACTTCTTGGTTACTAAGCCAGAGTCCTCAATAAATACCGGTAGCTCATTGACTTTAGTTTAGGAGTTCCACCTTTAATAGGTCACTGTCACTAAGTAGGTCTTAGATGTCCATAAAAACAAGTGTATGGACCAAGTGGAAGACTTGATTTCTTGGGTCAATTTGAGGCCTGTCAGGCGGGCCTTGAGGAGCTTGAGACTCTGTAGGGAAGACTTTGGAATAGAGCTGAGCAATGTTATCTTTGGGTGTTTTAGATCAAGGCAGGATGTGCCTCTCAGATATGGGATCTGAGAGCCAGGGACATTTAGTCCAACTCCCATGTCTTCTACAGCAAGAGCTGTGCCAGGAAGTGGAGCATTTCAGCCTGACACTCCCAGGAGCTTAGCACAGAGGTCAATGTGATGTGGATTTCACACTTGCTAAAGAAAAAGCAAGTCCCTCAAACTAATGAAGATGGATGTTGGTGACTCACAGAAGTATTATGATATTTGCTTTGTGGTGAAAATATTAGATGAAGGAAAGTCTTGGAAGTCCTAGATCAGAGATCACAGTGCTTGCTGGGCATTTCCACCTTTGTGAAAAACACTTTACAAATTATTGTCACCTTCTAACATATTATATGTTTAACGTATTAATTCACTTATTGTTTATTTTTTCCCACATGAAGTAGTTTCATGAGTGGGGACTTTGTTCTATTCACTGCTATCTCCTCAGCACCTAGAACTTTGCCTGGCACATGGCAGGTCCTCAATGACATGTCTTTGGTGATTGTAATATATACTTAAATCCTTTCATCTTGGTCAGACTGCAGCCCACTAATCCTTTAAGCCCCAATAGGCAACTTCTCCCTTCGGAAAGCCCCCTAGGCCATTTCTTCTCCCCGAGTTTGGGAGTCTTCTCTATTCTTGTAAAAGTTATTCCCGTCATCGCACTGAACACATTGTGTTCCCATGAAGCCCTCATTGTGAGTCCTCGAAGGTGGAGACCACCAAGTCAGATGTGCTCTTCATCCCAAGGACGTGGCCTTGAGCCTGACCCTTGATGAACGTCTTTAGTTGTGGACTAAGCCAGTACTATTCACAATAACTAAGATATGGAAAGAAACTAAGTGTCCATCAGCAGATGAATGGATACAGAAGATGCGACATACATACAGTCATGTGTCGCTTAGCAGTGTTTTGGTCAACGACCATACATAAAACATATGGTCCCAGTAGACCATATGGTACAGTCTAGGTGTGTGGTAAGCTTTGCCATCTAGGTTTATGTAATTACACTATAAAGTTTATACATGTGCTGTTCAAAAATGCCTAATAATACATTTCTCAGAATGTATCCCTGTCATTAAGTGACGAATGACAATATACATAATGGGATATTATTCAGCCATTAAAAAGAAGGAAATCTTGCCATTTGTGATAACATGGATGAAACTTGAAGGCATTCTACTAAGTGAAATAAACCAGAGAAAGATAAATCCTGTGTGTTCTCAATAACGTGGAATCTTAACAAGTCTAACTCCTAAAATAGGGAGTAGAATGGCAGTTTGTCAGGGGCTGGGGGGTGAAGTAGAAAAGGGATATTGGTCAAAAGCATAAACTTTCAGGTATGAATAAGTTCACCCTAGCGGAGTAATGGTTTAGTCTACCACCTCCAGCTGAGAGCACAGTCCACATGCATTCCCAGGAGCTGGGTTCTCATCCCGGGGCCGGGGGAACGACCAAGATGAACAAGTAAAATAAAATAAAGATGCTTCTTTCTTCTCTCTCTTCCAGTCTGCTTGTCACTTGTCTTACTTTTTGCCTTCACTTTTCCTTTGAAAAAAAAAATAGTTGCCAATACCTGCATCACATGGAAGGTTACCAGGAGAGCAGATCTTAAGTGTTCTTCTTGCAATCACTGCAACGAATGGCAATTATGAAAGTGATGACTGTGTTAACTAACCTTTGTGTGGTAATCATTTTGCAGTTGACCTTTGAACAAAATTGATTTGAGCTGTGTGGGTCCATGTCTATGTGGAATATCTTTTAAACAGAGTGAACTTACAGTTTCTCTTCCTTACAATTTTCCTAACATTTTCTTTTCTCTGGTTTACTGTATAGTAAGAAAATAGTATATAATACATATGACATATAAACCTACGTAGTAATCAATTGTTCATGCTGTCAGTAAGGCATCTGGACAATAGTGGGCTATTAGCAGTTAAGTTTTGGGGAGCCAAAAGTGATATATGCATTTTCAGCTGTGTGTGTGGTGGTGGGGCAGAGTGGGGGGTGCCCCTAATTCCTGAGTTGTTCATGGGTCAGGCGTATGTGTGTATCAAATCAATACATTATATACCTTAAATTTACATAATGTTACATATCAATTTTATCTCAATAAAACTGGAAAAAAATAAATGACTTACTAGAGCTACTGACCTTGAAGTCTAGGCTGTACCCATGAATATGAACTCAGAAGCAAGTCCACCCTCACGTGCTATTCTGGGTGCCCCAGAGGAAACAAATGGCAGGGAGATGGTAAAGATGGTTTCATGGATTTGGAACGAACAAACAAAAATTAAAATCAATAAATCAGAGTGGAGCTATGCAAAACCACTTTAAAGATCAAGGGACAAAAGGACCCTGGAAATGCCCAAGCAGGATCCCAGAGGATTACTACATTCATGTAGCCAAGCACAGGAGCAGGTCTGGCGGCCCGGGCAGAGTGCAACTTGCTGGATCAGGGAGGACTGAGGATGTTTATTGGGTGAGCCTGACTGGGGGGTGCAGATTCCTGGCTGTCCCGCGGGTCTTTGATGGGAACCACTCACAGCCTCTCTGGGAATGGGACAGCTCTGAGTGACCAGAATAGTGCCCAGGTGACACAAGAGGCCCTCAGTGACCAGGAAGCAGTGGTGTTCAAACAGCATACAGTGATTCTGCCTCTGTGAGCCACGATGTTGCCGTCGGCCTCCCAGAAGGAAGAAGTACAGGAGAGGAAATCTGTACAGGTCCTTGTGCTCTTATTAGAGAATCGAGGAGCCAGTTGGTGATGCAAAGAATGAGGAAAGCCAGGAGCTTGCCTGCTCACCCCCCCGTTGGGGTTGCTTGGTCCTTGGAAGTGATGGTCACTTTTGTCCTTCTGTCCGTTCATTCATTCTTTTACTCATTTTTGAGCCAGACCCCATGCTAAATCCCGGAATACAAATATAAATGTTAATGACTGGTCCAAATAAGAAACGTTAATTTTTGCATCTTTGTGATCCATAATCCACTTGAAACAGGCCTCTTTGCCCACTCCCCACCCACCCAGGGGCAGCTTTAACACATGGACCACGAGGCCAAGCCAGCAGAGCAGAGGGCCAGTCGAGGGGCTGGGTCAGGTCTGGAATTAAGCAGCACAAAACCTCTTGCTGGGAATGTGGACCGGGACCCACTAGAAGAGAGAGTCAGCTCCAATTTGGCTACAGGCATTGCCATGATAATGTCTTGACCAAAATGACATTGAAATAAACAGGGGATTTTAGCTAAGCAGATCTTTCTATAATGCCTGTAGAGTCACTGGAATGAGTTGTAGACTTTCTCCATCAACAGTGAAAATTTGACTAGGGTATCTGAGACAAAACAGATGCATATACTGCCTCTCGACTCCTCCTGAGACCTGTTTACCTGAGGCAGAAAGATTAAAAGGAGCCTAACCTATGTGGCCTCAGTTTAAAAAGTTACTTTCCTGGGTGTGCCCTGGTGACCTAACAGTCTAGTACATGTGGAAGCAGTCTCACATACATTCAAGGTCCCAGGTTCCAGAACCAGGGCTGGGGGAAAGCAACCAATGTGAACAACTAAATACAAAAAAGGTGCTTCTTCCTCCTCTTTTCTCCTGCCTGCCTCTTTGCCTTCATTCCTCCCTGTACCTTTCCTTTAAATACATACTTACATACGTAAATGCATAAATACATACATCATACATAAGTAAATAAAATACTTTTATAACATTATTTTGAAGTTGTTTGAAATATTCTGATGCAATACCATGTTATGATTACAAACTCAGAAAAGAAATGTTTAAACTTGCTTGGAACCTTGCTTGTGTTTAGTAAAGATAGTAAACCTATGATGTGTGATAGATAAGACGTCAGCAATGTCCTGACACACCAATGTATGCTAAAGTGTGATATGTACAACAATGAACGTTAAGATGTGATAACAAACCCCTGAATGTACCCAATTGATAGCCCGTAGATTCAAGCTATAAAAGGGGCTCCCACTTCAAACAAGTCAGTCGCCTTGACTCCAACATAGACCCTACGACGTTTCGTAGTACGGTGATCGGCTGGAAGCAACTGCTCGCTGGCATCCCGTCAGACGCTCAGCTCTTCGCCAGTCAAAACTTACCGCTGCAGCCGCTGTTCCAGAGAAGATCGTCACAGGGTCCCTTTTGAGATGAAACCAGTCATCAGGAACTTGTGAGTAATAAAGCCTGTGTGTAACTTGCAACTAACTTGTAACTTGCAACTAATATTTGTGTGATCTGGCAGCATAGATATATTAATATTTAAATAAACTCTCTTAAGAGCAAGTAAGTAACAGAATGTACCTAGAATAGTTTCCACAGTACTCTCACCCTGCGATTGTCCGATTTCCGCATATATTTTCCATCACAATCATATCTCAGACAAATGCAATGTTTAAAAAAGGTTACTTTTCCCAGGAAACTTTTGATATAATTTCCTAGACTGTCTATGCTTTACATTCTCTGGAAATTCCGAAAATACTTTATATTGGAGGCAGGAAGATAGTGTTTACAGTGGACGTAAAGGGAGAAGGAAATTAGGAATTTCTTGTCCAACCTTTGTCTAAGTTGTCATCTGTTTCTCATCCATCAGAAGTCTGCTGAGTCTTCCCCACTCAGTACCGCGCTGAGTAGCAGGGCAAGAGGGCAGGACAGAAGGGGCGGTACATGTAAAACACATGATAAGTGGTCTTCAGTAGTTTCTAGCCCCTTGGAGATTTTGTAGGTCATGTGCCCTGGATCCGAGATGGAGATCTACCTGGGAGAAAAATGTTTACTGTGGCATGTTTTTGAGAAAAAAAACAACAACAAAAAACACCCTCATGGAACTGAGAAACCAGAATTGGGCAAAGGTGGTTGAACCATCTGGAATGCAGCAAAAGTCTCAGTCCTTCCCACTGAGAGCTCTGAGGCTGAGATGCCCCCACCAGAGATCCTGGGGCTGAGATAAGGGGCTTGCGTTTTGCACCCTTTGAATTTAATGCGGGTAGGCTAACCCGCAGGAGGAAGCGTGATCTTGGATAAGACAGCTCCCTCTGTGGAATGAAACTGCTGGAAAAAGAATTCACCTATGATCTTACAGCAGGCAATGCCCCAGAAGCTGGGAGAATTGGTGTGTTGGAAGGTGGGGCTCTGAGTGACTTACCTCTGGGTCCCCTCCATGGGAGTATGAACCAATAATACAAAGTGTGACGTGGTGCAGTGAAGGCACAGCTGGAGTAGAATGGGGATGCAGAGATGAAGGGCTCCACCAGGTGAAAGGAAAGCTTCCCGAGGAAGCCATGTGGCTGGGTCTAAGTGAGACCCTCCCTGACTCCAGGCAAGCCATGGAAGTGAAGGAATCCTATGTCTCAGAAGAGTTGTCAAGCACTTCCAGAGTCCCAGTCCCAGCTCTCTATCGCCTCAAGCAATACTTCCCACGGTCTCCTAGGGGCCAGGAAGGCCCTGAGGGTTCTGGTCTCCAAAGGCCCACACCCACACACTGGCTCCCCAACAGTGGTCCCACTTTGGTCCCGGAACAAACCAATCCCAGGTCACCCTAGAATCTTTGTTAAGACAGTGCCTTGCATTTAAATGTTGTTGGCTCCTATTGCGTCAGTTCTTTCCGTTTTCAAGGGTGGGTGTCAAGACTAGGGACCCCAGAGCTATCTTCTGGGATCAGAGAAGATGGAGAAAGTGTTTGGAGCTTCTTTCTCTGGTAAATTAAAGGGTATTTTTTTTGTCAGTTTGGAGATTTGGTCCCTATCCAAGGTGCCTCCAGGCTGGGACAACAGTCTTTCCATGGACTTACCCCCCTGATAGTATCACGGCCCCTTCCCCACTTTGTAATTAGGCTCAGTTTGTCTCTTGAAATTCACCATCTTAGGCAAGGCACAAGCTGCTGTCTGAAAACTGGATTGTGGTGTCCTCTGCTATACCTCACCTAGAGCATTCCTTGCTTTAAAGCATGAGGCTGGCGGGTGTGGGGCGGGGCACTTTTACCATTTACTCATGTGGAAAAAATTTGAGCATTCCCAGGCCCAAAATAACCTACAAAATCATACCTATTAGGAAGATTCCATTTCAGATAGTGTGTGTTTAACCAGTAACGCACCCCCTCCAGTGCTTTGCATACATTTGTTTACACATTTCAATGTGCAGTCATCACTGCCAAAGCTTGAAAACTTTATATGAAGTATGTAAAGTTAAGCAAACAAAGCAAAGCAATGTGGCCCTGGTCCAGGTAGGCCTCATTGTCCTGCCTATAAAATACAGAGATTGGCCTCACCCATGATGTGGATTTGGGGGCTTTTCCAGGCTCAGAACCTTTAAGTTATGTTGACCTGGAACAGTTTATTGAGGTGCGTTGGCAGTACTATTATCTTCAAATGCTGCGGGACACATGAACACAAAATCTTGCAGCTTAAAACAACAAACATGTACTTTCTCTAAGCCCAGAATTCAGGCGTAGTCTAGCAGGATGGTGCAATTCAGGAGCTGCAGTCAGCCTGTCGGCAGAGCCCAAGACACTGAGCACCTGACTGGGCTGGAGGGTCCCCTTCCAGGTGGCTCAGCTCACACCGCCATCGATAGGAGGGCTCAGGTCCAGACCCTGGAGAATCTCTTCAGGACAAAACAGCTGGCCTCCTAGAGCGTAGTTACTTGACTTAGTCTTGGAAACGACATGTTCTGTCTACCAGAACGAGTCAGAAAGGACAGTTCATAACCAAAAGGACTGGGGGCAACCAAGGCTCCTTCACCAAATCAAGTGGGCAGATCAAGACTTCGTGGGGATAACTTCAAAACCAGCACAGAGGGGATGTGAAGGAATGTTTGAACAGAGCTGCGGGGTGAGCACCGGCATGAACTGGGGCCTCATCTTATTGCTGGCATCACCCCAGAGCCCTCCCACCTCTCACCCCATTCCTTTGGGAATCCCTCAGAGGGATTCTCATTCTCCTGCTCAGCCCAGTCCATTATTTATCCCTCCTTAGGGACTGCTGTGCTCCTAAGGAGACGGCCAGGAGAGCTGATGGCCTCACCCCTCTCATCTAGGCTGCATTGCCTTAGTCGCCCCCATTCCTGCTGTGGAAGAGAGACCTGTCTCCTGGAGAAAGAATGAATCTAGAGGCAGCTCGATCCCGAAGGACATTGTGGGTGTCTGCCCAATGTACTCACAAATATGGGCCCTCCCCTAGGGAGCTTGCCTGCAGGAAAAGATCAGGACCATGCAACTTGCTGCACTCTCAGCCTGCTCCCTTCCCTCCATGATAGGATAGGTCCCAGGCCTGGCCATGGCTCCCTCCAGGGAAGGTTTTCCCTCCAGCCTCTGCTCCTGCACTGGGACCTCAAACCCAAGAGATGCTTCATGTCCCTGCTGAGGGAGCTGTCCTGTTCCATAAGTCCCTGCCCTCTCCCGTGTTTCATGCATTAAGTTGAGCTATCCACCATCCCAGAATGGACAACAGACTCAAATCTGTTTCTGGGAGTCCAGCTGGGTTGCGCCTCCAGGGCCTCCATCAGTAACTGCGCTCAGGGGGCCAGATGCAGAGGGAACTTGGTGAGCTTGGTCTGCAGCTAAGCAATGATCCTCAGACCCAGCCCCAGAGGGTGGCTCCAGTCACCAGCTGATGGGAAAGCCCTGTTGATGTCCTCCAGGTGTCCAGGGAGAGAGCAGAACCATTGAAGCTGAGCCAAGGGCCTAGATCTCCTCCACCTCTTGCTCCCTTCCAGATCAGCTCCAGGCTCTGACCTCTGAGCAGAGTCTGCCAAGGGCCCCCACTCCCCATTGGTTCTGCTTGTCACACTGCTGGGTGACACTGTGCTGGCTGCACATGGGTCAGCCCTCACGACCTTCAGCATTTTTTAATCTGGCCCTGTCAGTGAGGGTGCCTGCTGCTCCCAGTCCACTCCCAGCATGTGCTTATCCAGCTGCACTCAACGCTGATGGTTTTCCAAATCTGTTCTGACATTGCTCGCCTCTAGTTTTTAAAAAATCAATTTTATTTGAATATTGCATTTTGACTTTAACTAGGTTTGAGGTATACATGATAGCAAGCTTACACCTGTAGAGAATACAGTAAGTTCACCACTACTTCCTTTTGTTCTTTACTGTGTAATTAATTCCCTCTACCCCATTTTCCCTCACCTCCATCTCTTCCTGTACCCACTGATTTACTTTTTTTCCACGGAAAGTCTATTGTTGCTTGATTTAGTTCATGAAATCTATTATTTAATTTAGTTCATTCATTTGCTTGCTATCTCGGTACGCCACACATGAGTGATGTCATACAGTGTCTGT
Organism: Solenodon paradoxus; assembly: GCA_004363575.1. NCBI lineage: Eukaryota > Metazoa > Chordata > Mammalia > Eulipotyphla > Solenodontidae > Solenodon > Solenodon paradoxus. Next base: position 304,803 of record RJWH01001360.1, read on the forward strand.
CTTTCTCCTTCTGGCTTATTCACTAAGCATGATTCCCTCCAGGTCGATCCATGTTGCTGTGAATGGCAGGATGCCATCTTTTGATGGCTGTATAGTATTCCATCACGTATACACACCACATCTTCTTTATTCAGTCATCCGTTGATGGGTATTTAGGTTTTTTTTTTTCCAGCTCTCGCCAATTGTAAGTAATGCCGCACTAAACACGGGGGGTGCATTATCTTTGCAAGTAAGTATTATAGTGTTTTTAGGGTAAACACCCAGTAGATCATTGCTTTCTCTCCTTTGGAACATGTTTTGTGCCTCACTTCCATTTTTCCTCCTTCATCTTTCTCTCACTCCCATTTCAAGCAGTATCCTTCAGAAACCTATTTAAATAATTCTGGCCAAAATGCTAGCAAATCAAAGCAAATAAGATATAAAAAGATCATCCATCGCAGCCACTTCAGGTTTGTCCTGGGAATGGCAGGTTGGCTTAGCTTTCAAACATCCATCTGGGTGATTTACTATGTTTTCTGCTGTGTGTAAAGCGCAATGGAGTCCTGGCTGCTTAGCACTTGAGTTAGTGTGATCTCCCCATTTCTGAGACAAGAGTCTTGACTCAGGACCTCTGGGGTTGAAGCCAGGAGCCGTGCCACGGCACTTCTCATATGGGCGGGGGCTTTTCCAAGCTTGGCATCAAATTTACTATCCCTCCTGCGTGGTCGGCTTCATCCTCCAAATATTACATCTTTTCTCCTCCCCACCACTTCCCCTGCCCTGGACACTGTCTGCTTCACCTTGGGCTTGTGGAATTGAACCAAGAGGCCCACGTGTGCTGACACTTTTCCTTCTCTGCTGACGCACTTTGTAAAAGCGAACAAAGTCATTTCAGGCCACATCAGCCCACTGTCCTGCCCCAAATGTGTTTGCATCACTCCTCTTTGGCAGTGCTCCCCCGCTGTGGCCGTCAGCATTTCAGACAGCTGCTTGGCATGGCTTCCCATTAAAGACAGCCATCTGTCCTTTCTACCCTCAATCCATCGCCCAGCACCCATTACTACACTTATTACAGGCTGTTGAACTCTTACCTGAGTGTGGGGATACCATGTCTGAATAAAGCGTTCGTTTTATGAAACTGCATCCAGCAAATTGAGAAACTAAGACAAATAAATACCCACCCACCCCAAACCCGCATAGGGACTGTCCTTAGCATATTGATCCAAGTGTTTCTGCACAATCTCACCCCATCTCAGCTCTCAGCTGTACCTCTTTTGAAACTGTCTCTCTTGCTGCTGAGTGCTGGTGGGAGGCAGCTGTGGCTATGAGACACCAGGGATTCTCCATTCCTCTCCCTCGTGATTTCATTCTCGGGGAAGCAAGTCACTCACGGAGGTGCACGGCTGCTATACTAATTAGCAGCTCAGCCTGTGACCCCGACTGTCTGGGGTTGCATCTTGGGACACCTTTCTCAGTGTCATGTCCCTCAGTTTCCTTATCTGTAAAATGAAAACACTAACAGTAGTGGTCTCATCAGCTTGCTCCAAAGAGCAAACGAGGCCATTCATTTAGAGTAGTGGTGGGCATGCAGCGAGGGCCCTGCCGGCTGTGACTGTTCTCCACTCTGCACATTGAGACGCGTGAGGAAGACGTGACAAATTCTGGGGCTCAGAGCCCCCCAGCACTCTCAGCTGTGATCAGCGTGTTGTGTCAGGTAATTCTTTGTGGGGAGGTGGGTACTCTGCATTAGACATCCAGCATCATTCCTGCCTTCACCCAGAAGATGCAGTAGCGGGACCCTTCCTGCCCCCACTCAGCAGTCACAACCAAAAATGTCTCCCACAAGGCTAAGTCTCTTCAGGTTTGTGGCAGGGCGGGGCGGTGACCCCCAGATCAATGAAATCATAGTCTCTGGAGATGGGATTTGTTCTTTCCAAAGACAGGTCCGGGCTCTGTGGAGCTTGAAGCTTATGCAATTTGAGGGCCCCTCTTTTAGGAAAATAATGCAAATTACAAAATTAGGTATGGAAGTGAATATCCTTTAGAATGAATTCTGTTTTTTTATCCTTACATATTTGTATTGCAGTAACTTTGATTTTGCACATGATAAAAACTCATATGTGCAAGTTCCCCATATGTGCAATTTCCTCACTCCTCTGATATATAGCAACACAGCCTGCCCTCCACCACATCACCAAGTGTTCTTCCTCTTGTCCAGTGGGCTCCACCACCACTTGTGACCCCGATCCTATTCTCTATTGGTCACCCCAATTCTATTTCAGGTGTCCAAGGGTTGCTTTTGTTTCACCTGTTCCTTTGTTTTGTCTAGTCACATTAGTATGAATTCTAAATATTCATCTAGAAATCACAGCAATTCTGGTGACCTGGAAATCTGCATCCCTCTGAGATCACTGTAAGTAATTTTCAGCTAACATGCTTCTTGCTAAGAAGCCAGCTCTCTTGCCTGGCACACTATACTCCTCACAGAGACTGAGCCTGTATCCTGGGAACCTGTGCTGGGGGCCACTCTCACTGCAGGGTGCTGCTTTGATGGAGCCCAGTTGCAGACCAGCATCAGGCAACAGCTCCAATTACCTGTACATGAGTCCACCCTTCACTCCTTTTCCTCGCCTACTCATCAGGAATCTTGCACATGGTAGGGGGTGGACAATGAAACAGTCAAAGCAGGCAAAGGAAAGTGAAAAATCAATACAGTTGGATCATTTTCAAACTAGAACTTGAATCCATCCCTTAAGCAATAAGAAGCAATTACGTAACATGAGCACATCTTTTTCTTTTCCCCAAATAACCAAAAGCCTCCCTGTCATATTCCATACTAGGAACTCGTGTTTCCTAGGGGGAGGCACTATCTTCTTCTGAATTTTCAGGTTTGTTATTTGCAAGGAACCGTGTTCAGCTCTCTCTTAGAATGGTATGAGTTCTCTCACTGCGTTTTCTCTTTTAACTTTCCTCACACATTAGAGACCTGAGATTTTCTCCCACTTGCTTCACAGCCAAGCTGCTGCCTCTGCAGCATTCCAAAAGGAAGGCAAGGCCACACAGGTGCTAGAGCAGGTGCCATGTCCCTCATCCGATCATTCTAGTTGCTGTTTTCTCCTGGGCTCTGCTTCCAAGTCTGATTCCAGGTCTGCCCGGCTTCCATGTCCACACTCTCCCCGCTCCCTGCTACTCTCCATTCTCATGGGAGAAGGAGGAGGGGGGAAGACGCTGCTCAAAGTGATTTGCTTTTGAGGAAATTCAATATCAGTTTTTCATCTTTCTGAATGTAACTCTCCATCAAGATCACATTAATAATTAATAAGGTAATAACCTATAAATAGCTGTGGTAGCAACCACACAGGATTGTTGTAAGGTGGCATTAATATTTATGAAGGTAAGAGACCTTATTAATACCTACGTATTATTTAGATCTGCCTCACAGGGCTGTAGTGAGGCACAGAAAGAGACTGACACCTGAGTGATAATTACTAAATAGTAATTCTCATGGAGACTGTGAATTTGGTAGAAACACGTATTCCAACACAGAGCCAAACAGACCTGTTTTTGGGACCTTGAGCAAGTTATTTGAGGCCAGAAAGCCTCAGTTTCCTTATCTATAATGGTAGAACATAGCTCCTACTCCATTATAAGGCCTAGAGGAGGTTTTGGTTCACAGCAAAATGGAGCAGGAGGCAGAGAGCTCACCTGCCGCTCCCCACACACGCCCAGTGTCGTTGACTGTCAGCAGGCTCTTGGGAGGGCCTTACGGCGATGAATCCACGTTAACACAGCACTGTCACCGGAGTCCATAGCTGATTTCGGAGTTCACTCTTGGTGTGCATTGGCTGGGTCTGGACACATGTGCAATGACTTGTATCCATCATTAGTGTATCATACAGAGTGGTTCACTGCATGAAAATTCTCTGTGCTCAGCCTGTTGATTCCTCCTTCCTCCCAAATCCTAGTAAACGCTGACCTTTTTTACTGTCTCCATAGTTTTGCCTTTCCCAGAACATCATATCATTGAAATGACAGCATTCAGGCAGAGGAGACTGTCTTCTTTCTCTTAGCGATATGCATTTCTATTTTCTCCATGTCTTCTCATGGCTCCATAACTCATTTCCTTTTGGTGCTAAATAATATTCCACTGTCCGGATGTAGCCCAGCTGATTCATTCATCTACAGAAAGACATCAAAGGTGCCATAAACATCTGCTTGCCAGTTTGTATGTGGACATAGTTTTCAAATCCTTTGAGTAGATGCTGAGGAATGTGACGGCTCAGCCACGTGGTAAAGTCCATTTGCACTGTAGGACGCCAGCAAGCTGTCTTCCACAGCGATTGTACCATTAGGTTCCTCTCAACAATGAATGAACCAGAGTCTAGTGGATTCACATCTTCACTGAGGGCCTGGGCCAGTTCTGGCAGATTCAAACAGAAGATGGGTCTCATGACACCCTTCACCCTCTTGCAGGTGCTCACCTGGGAAGAAATCAGGCAACACCTGCATGAATGCCAGCCATCTCCTCCTCCTGTGCCAGATTTATTCTGGGTTGCTTCCCCCTTTCCCAACTTTTGCTCTGTCCTGACAGAGCCCCTCTTTCTGCTGACTGTGAAAAATAATACTTTTATTTATAATAAAATGAACCTCAGGGAAACAACCAAATACAAAAAAATTGTTTCCTTCTTTCCCTTCCTCCCTCTCTCCCATCCTCCTTCTCTTCCTTCCTTCTTTATGCTTCTTCTTCTCCAGAGATAAAAACCTTCTCTGAAAAATAAAATGAATTAAATAAATAAGGATAATGTGTACAGTGAGAATACAGATATCATTCATTCATCTTTAATATGCCATTTACGCTGACATTTGTCTCTTTTTCCTAATACAGAAAATATGGTTGAAATAAATAGTATCTAATTCAGAGACCCCTTTTCCCATCTTTTTAATTTTTTTAAAGGATAGGCACAAGCAGGAATGAAGGCAAGTAGGCAGGCAGGAAGAGAGAGGAGGAAGAAGCATTTTACTTATTTTTATTTAGCTGTTCCCTCCAGACCTGGGACACAAACCCAGCTCCTTGGAATGTGTATGAATTGTGTTCCTCTGGAGGCGACTGACCTAACCGCTATTCCACCAGGGTACACCCCCTTCTGCCATCGTAGAGTCAGCCAAAGGGCTTTTCTAATACCACTGCAAAACACAGACAGCTTTTAGTCTCATCCTTTAATCTCTTTGATTTTGGGGATTTTATTCATAATGTTAATCTCTAAAGTTAAAAGCCTTTCCAATCAATCCTAGCTTCTCTAAGAATAAGCTATACACTCAAATATTTTTCTCTAGAAGAATATATAAATTGTGGAGATGTATCCTACTTGATACACTCATACTACATATGAGTATTGAAAGAAAAAGTGATAGAAATGTGAACTTAGACATTGCGTATAATTCAAATGCATATTCGAAATGCCAAATTCTTGAAACACGTTTAGCAAAAATACCATGCTGGATGCTGGGCAATACAACATGAAGCATACTGTGTGTGTGCGTGTGTGTGTGTACATATATTTAAAGGAACATGAAGGCGGTAATGAAGGAGAGGCAAGCAGGCAGGCAAGAAGAGGGAGGAGGAAGAAGCACTTTATTTAGTTGTTCATCTTGGTTAATCCCTCCGGCCCTGGGTCTCAAACTGAAGTCCTTGAGATGTATGTGGACTATGCTCGATGGCCTTATCCACTAGGGTGCACCATTATTTTTTTAATTTTAATGGCATTATTTATGCAAAGTCTAAAAACACAATAATAATAAACAACGGGTAAGAAAGAAGAGGGATGTGGGGCAGAAGGAGAGAACACAGGGCCTTCACCTTCATTTCTAAAAGTTTTCACAAGCGTCTACCATGAAGTTTCTGGCTTCTCTTGAAGAGCCCAGAGTGGTGAACATTCCTTACGCTTCCTGGTATTGCACAAGGTATTGCTTTCATTTGCCCTCACGGTGCACTTTCAATTTTGAGAGACACACCTAATTCTGGCATTCTGAAATGGGTGAACTCAATGTTGACCCTCCATCTTTACTATTGTAAGTTTATATGTGGTGCCAAAGGGAGTATTTATTGTTGATCTGACGTAAGATACAAACCCAGTTTTAGCATTTTTCGGTTACTTGGTGTCAACTCAGTTTTTGAATTCTGTTTCCTTGTCTGGGAAATGGTGGTAACAAAGACATTCCTCTCTGGTTGTTATGAGGTAATATATGTGATAGGGGCTGACATAGGCTAGGAGGAAATAAATGCTAGTATCTATAAAATTCAAATCAAAAGCATTCTTTCTTAATCTTTGCACAGTTTAGAATGAATGAATGAATGAACACTAGGAGAATTACACAGTCAACAACAAAGTGTGTATATTGAGACAGTAGACTGGAGATTTAACATAGAAATGGAAGTAATAAGGTAAAATATCTGATGCAGTTCATGAACACTGTGTTTTAGAGATAAAGAGATAGAGAAAGAAAGTACTCAAGTAATGGAGGAGGAAGACCATGTATTAATGTAACATGTGTGATCCAATGAATTAATCAAATTGTCACTAAAAACTTCAGACTACCATCAATAAATAGTAAGGATGGGTCTGGTAATGTCATATGACACGTCACATCAATTACATGTGCCCACCACAGGGTAAGGCGTGATGCAGAGTTACTAGAAATGAAAAGGAAGGTGTGGTAGGGAGTCATATAAGGTAAACAGGAGAGTGCTGTGGGTGTAACTGTCATTGCGCAGCTCTGCTGATATGTGATCTTCTGACGGACATATTACCCAGGTAATACACAGATAAGCCCTTAACAAGCCAACAATTAGATAATCCAGAATAGTAAAGGTCTTGTTGCCTTTTTTGACCATTTTAGGTTCTGATGCATCTTAGAATAGAAAATGGCAAAGGAAATATTTCTCAAAGTAGTCAATCAAGTATTTCTCAAAGTGCAATAGATCTCCCTAGTCAGAAGCAAAAGGCAGCATGTGTCTTCAGAGGGTTATTTGGAAAAGACACCAGTTACGTGGGATTTCAGCCAAAAGTATATAACTCTAATCACTAGAAAACATCAGCCAAACCCACAAGGGATGTTCTCTAGTGTTATTTAAAAAATGTCAATGTCTTAAAAAAAACAGACAGGCTGGGGCACTGTTCCAGGTTCAAGGAGACAAAAAGGGTATCACACTCAACATAATACATGGACCCTGGATTAGATCCTGTGTGCAGGAAGGAATATGTTGTGATGAAAGGCATTACTGAAGCAATTGTTAAAATTGGGATATGGATTGTACAATAGATGAAAGTATCTTATCAAATTCAAATTTCCTGAATTTGATAACTAAACTGTGGTTCTGTACAGAAAATCTCTTTCTGAGCAAATACACGCTGAATAAAGAGATGTGATCTGCGACTCACCCTCAAATGATTCAGAAACAAGATTTATATAAAGAGAAAATAGAGTTAAAGAGAGGTTGATAAAGCAAATGTAGCAAAATATCAAAAAGCAATAAACTTGCTAAAGTATATCTGAGCGTTTTTGTGCTATTTGGGCATATTTTATGTAATTTAAAATTGTATCAAAGTAAAGTTAAATTTTAAAAGTTCCCATAGCTCACTTGAATCAAAATACTGGGCTGTAATACCTCCTAAAAATGCACATTCCTGGGCTCTGCTGACTGCAGAATGACAACTGAATTTAATTTCATTAAAAAAATCATTCTTGGTAATTGTTAAGCTACAGTGTGGAAGCTGCTGGGGAGAACATCAATCAATTTTCTTCGCTTAATCATCTAAATGCCTTGAAGACAGCTACAACTTCTAGTAATAATAATAATTACTAGTAGCTGTAGTTGTCTTCAAGGCATTTTAAAACTAACTAAAATGTGTCATGTGCTTCCTGTGTGAAAAGAATTATAATTGATTCTATTTTCACAATAATTTCTACGAAGTACTGCATACTTTTTTTACAGATGAGGAAGTGGGCAGAGAGCGCTTAAGTGAATTGCCAAGGCCACATGATATTAAGAGAGAACCAGGACTGGAGTTCAAAGGCCACCCTCCTGCTACTGTGCTCTGGAGCCTCGCTGGGAGAGTGCATGCTAAGATGACAGACTTCGGCTATGACAAAAATTGACCAAAAATTGTCTCTAATAAAGTTGGTCCTCAATTGCATGTTAAGGAAGGAAGCAGTGGTGCAACTAAGGCAGTGGCCATTATGATAAGGTTTGGAATTGCCCCTGCCAATCCTTTTGCAATGACAAACCCTTGGTTCAGTGAGTAAGAAAAAAAAAACCCAAAAAAAAACCCCACAGCCTAGCCCTCTGTTTACCACCAGGGTTGTCTATCCATCTGGAAGGACCTTTTCAGCCTGCTCGGACAAGAAAGACCGAAGACTGATCTGCCCTTAGTGTGGGAGGGTTTCCTCAATGAATCCTCCATGGAATGTCAGAAGAGCTGCAAACCAGAAAGGATATTGTCTCTGATGAAACCCAGGAAGAGATCTGACTAAAAAGAGGACCATCATTGCCAAGATACAGCTCAGCAGCTGTTGGGACACAGAGGAGAACTTCTGTGGAAAGTGGGTCAGTCTGGTGGAGTCTCGCTGTCAGACTGGAAACCAGCCTTCCACTCCCAGAAGATTAAAACTGCTGCCCTCTGAGTGAAAGAGAGCAACACTGACAGATTTTTGGAAGAATGATCTCAGGTATTTATGCAGCTAGATAAACACAACCCTTGAGATAAAAAACAAAACTGTGTGTTTTTAGCTGTATCTCGTTGAAATGTCTTATATAAAGAATCAGAGGTGAATTTTGATTTTGAGAGACTCACCTTTTTTAACTAGAAAAATAAGCTTTCAGCACAAAACATAATCACCATTTTGAAGGGACTGAACATTCCCAGTTCAGCTCACCACCGGACACTTGTGTAGTCCTTAAGAAAATACAGATGGCAGGGAACACAATCTTAAAAAGACAAAATCCTATAAGGACACTCTTGCAATGAATAATGAGCTCAACGAAGTGTCAGGCTACAAGCAAGATTAATATAAAAGTTATTTTCTATAGACTTGCAATGAAAAAATCTGAGCTTGAACTTTGGAAAACACTTCTATTTACAATAGCATCAAGAAGAAAAAATATGTAGGAATAAATTTAATAACAGAACCGCAAAGCCTATTTTCTGAAAACAACAAAATATTGTTGAAAGACATTAAAACCTAAACAAAGGAAAAGACATATTATTAAGATGACAAGCTTTCCCAGGACGCTAAGGATGCAACATCATCTTTTCCGAAGCCTCAACTGACTTCAGACCTCAGCAAGCTGATTGTAAAATTGATATGGAAATTCAAGGGACCCAGAATATCCAACACAATCTTGAAAAAGAGCAAAGATGAAGGATTCACACTTCCCAATTTCAGCACTTGCTACAAAGCTACAGTAGTCAAGTCAGTATATTGCTAGTAGGAGACATGTAGAGCAATAAATAGGGCTGAAAGTCTAGAAATATACGGTCACATTTATGATCAATTGATCTGACATGGGGCTAAGACCAACTGATGGAGAAAGGCTGGTCTGGGACAACCGGATAGCCACGTGCAAAAGGATGAAATTGGACACATACTTCGAGCATATACAAAGCCAAGCTCCGAAATTAAGAGCTAAAACTTATCTCTTAGATGAAAGCAGATGGAAATCTTTTGAGATCTTGGATTACGTTTAGATGGGACATCAAAAGCATAAGCAGCAACAACAATTGTAAAAAAGATTATTTGGATATCTACAAAACTGAAAATGTTTGTGCAAAATGTGGAAACAACCCAAACATTCATTGATGATTTGATGATTTGAATGAATTGAGAAAGAAGATGTGGTGTATCTAGATAATGGGATGTCATTTGGTAATTAAACGAAATGAAGTTCTGATACTTTCTAGAACAGGAAGAAACACTGAAAACAGGATGCTAAGTGGAAAAAGTCAAGCATGAAAGACCACCTGGTGTGTGATTCCATCGCGTGTGGAATGTCTAAGATAGGAATGTCCACAGAGGCCAAAAGGAGGAGAGCAGTACCCTAGGACTGTGGGGTTTGGGGGAAGGTGGGGAATGACTGCTAATGGATTCAGGATTTCTTGTTGGGGTGATAAAAATGTTCTAAAATCATTTTGATAATAGTTGTTCCATATACTAAAAACATTGAATTATAGAATTTAAATGGGTGAATTGTGTGGTGTATAAGTTATACGCCAATAAAGCTGAGTTATATACTTACATATATTCATATACTTATATATGACTATATATACATATATAGCTATATATTATATAAACATATATAGATATGAAGAATCTGTGTCATAGGCCCCTTTCCTCTAAAAAATAGCAGTTGCTCTTTGCTACTTGGAAGTTTGCAAATAGCAATACAAAATGAAGAATTTCCTTGTAACTCTTTAATTTACTATGTTTAAGAAACATGAACCCAAGTTTCTCTGGTGACCAAAAGCACATCAAGATGGCACAGGCCATTTTCCAGTTGTGGGCCAAGGGAACAAGGCCATCTTCTGAGACTAAGGCAGAGACTATAGATCAGAAGTCTAAAGAGGCTGTTGTCTCTGAAACAAGACAGTGGGTGGGAGGCTGGCCAGGGACACAAGAAAGGCTCTCGGGGGCTCTGAGCCTGCTTGGCGCTGGAGCCCTGTTGTAGGATTCACCTTCCATGTGGACCTATGTGTTTATTTCAGTTGAGCCCAGAGCCCCAAATGGTGTGACAAAGGCTTGACCCAGGGAGGGTCCACCCCTGGTTGCAGAGCAGGAGTGACGGGGCAGGGAAGGGCAAGCTGAGGAGAAGTATGAGAGAGAGGAAAGTGAGCAGTGAGGGAGAGAAGCAGTGGAGAGAAAAAAGAGAGTGGGGAGTCCACAGTGTCAGGAGTGGCAGAGGATTGGAACAGGGCAGGGGTCAGACTGTCTCTGCAACTTTTGATTCCTCGAGGAGGCGGTTCTGGATGATGACAAGGTCCAAGGCATACCTGCGGGTGGGCTGCTAGTGTGTGGATGCTATGTACCCCCAAATCTATTTTCTTGACTTTAGCCATATTGACAGAATCAATTATCCTCAGGAATGAGGCGGGATTTATTGGTACCTTCGAAATTAGGGGAGAAATATGCTACTTTACTTCCCATGCAGGCAAACCCACGTCCTCTAAGCTCATGCTGGTCACAGTCTTAAGAGTCTCAGAATTCTCTCATCAGCATTCATTTTTAGGGTTTTAACAATGAAATGAATTTAAGTTAAAATTGCTAATCCTGCAGAATGAAATCACTGGGCTTCTATTGAGTAAAATATTAATAATATAAAGACATGCTAATGATTACTTTGCAAAGAAGACATTTATGCACTTGGTGGAGTAAAAAACATTAACAAAGCAGTTCCTGCAGCTTTATAGAGACTTTAAATATAAGTGGAAAAAACCAAAGCGAAAAAGTGTTTACGTGTGTGCTTTGTTTCCTAGAACATCAAGCTATTTCCGTCATTGTTTGCTGGGTTCATCATCCAAACCTCTCATTTCTAAAGCTGCCAGTTTGTTTTATTGTGAAAAGAGAGTATGGCAAGTAGGAAATCATATATATTTTGTGTTATTCCTGCAAAAACATGGAATGCCTTACAAAGAATGTTAAAACTGTCACTGAAACTCCAATGACAATCCTTAAGTGAATAATAATTTCCTTAACTATTTCAGTTTAGAAATACAAGTTAAGAAAAAAGACAGCAGCAAATGGAAATACTTTCAGAAATACATATCTATATCAATCGATACCAACGGATTCCATGCCAATAATCCCTAGACAAGCAGCCCATGGTAACCAATGGGGTGCTTCCAGGAGGAAGAAAGCATTGTAGAGCAGAGCCAGATCAAAGAGTCCCTGGTTTCATTTACAAGTCTATCAGGGGCTCAATGTGGCTGTGAGCTCTGCAGAAGACTGCTTTCCTAGAGGAACACACTAATGTAAATGGCCCTTGTGTAAAGGCAGCAAATTAAAGAGCCACCATTTTCCCCGCTTAGGCTTTGATTCTAAGGCCAAGCACAGATAGTTTTGGGAAAGGTGATTTCCTCTGGGTTCTATCCTAGTGTTCAGTGAATATAATCAAAGCAGTGGTGTGTGAGATCTGAAGTCTAGATTTCTCTTTTACTCTTGAGCGACTCCGTGTCATTTTGGAAGTAGCATTTCCAGTCTCTCATCATGTGTCCTGCCATCTTTACCCCCTAAATTTCTCTCATGTCCATCCTCTTCTGCTTCACCCCACTGTCTTAGAGCAAGCTCCTGTCTTCTGTTGCCTGGATACTCCAACAATGTAACTGGTCTTATCAAGTCCATTCCTATATTCCCGTACTTAACACTTCACACAGCAGAGTGTGGTCTCCGGAAAGATCAGATCATTAAGTGCCAGCTGACCAAGCTCTAAGTGTGCCTGGCTTTGCAAGTGTTAGCCTGAGAACTCCACATCCTGCGTCCCAGGAGCAAGCTGGGGTGGTTGGTCTCCCTGGGATCCTGTGGAAAACTGGAAGCAACATAACTAAGATATACCAGCTCTATTTCTCAGATTCTCCAATCATCCCTGGACAGGACCCTCTAGAGTAGTCTGCCAGGCTCGTCGACGTGTCCCTCATCTTCCTCTCCAGCTGTCATCCGCTCAGGTGTACTTACTTTGTCTCACAGGACTGCGTGTGCTTCCTTCCACCTCGGGGCTGTTGCCTGTTGTGACCCTGCAGGGATGTACTTTCTGCCTCCCTTCACCAACTTAACTCAGATTCATCCTGCATATTCAGTTTAACCTGACCTCCCTCTGCTGAACCTCTGACGCTCACTCCAGCAACGTGCTGTTCCTTCCTCACAGCACTCACCCCAGTACCTTGTGGTTTAAGGCTGTTGATCCCACCAGGCTGTGCCCTCTGAGGCCAAGACGGAGTGTCCTTTCTCACTGTGGCCTTACCTCCTACAATGTGGCAGGGTCAGAAAAGGGACTGTGTAATTACTTGCTTCAGTCTCACTGCTAATGCCCCAGGCTAGGCCTGAGAGGTTTGAAGCTGCCAGTCGATTCACCTTCCACACCGTGAAGTCCAGGCCTGCCATGCTAACCATCTGGACGTGGAGACCCTGTGAATCCCCACAGCCATCACTGTGTTCCCACCCCTCTGTTGAGAAGCCCCCCATATATACATAGAGTTTCTTATTAGGTATATGCGCACCAGCCCTGGGCCAACTTCTAGTTCAACCAATTACTCCTCAAAACCGTCTTGAGGAACATCCTCCCTAATTTACAAGTGGAAGACAAAGGCGTGGAGAGATTAGGTAACCAGTGCATAGGATCACAGGGTTTAGGGGAGCTGCTGGACCAGGAGGGTGCCGGATGCATACACTCTTGCTTCTTTAACTGAACTACGTGTTTTACTTTTAGAATGAGGTTGTGATTGTGATTGACAGTAAATCTAAGTACAGTGATAGTGACCTAAGCAGGGCAGAAAATGGCATATTTCTCACTCGGAGGCAACGAGAGAAGTGGTTGGGGGTTAGGAAGGCCTGGCTAGTGGGCCCGGGTGCCTCCTCTGTTTCTGCCACTCACCCTTGTTTGTGACTTTCACTTTCTGGTCCAAAATGGTGACTCGAGCTGCAGCTATCTTTGCCCCCATGTAGTCAAAGGAAAGTGGAAGATGCAGAGAAAGCCGTGCTGATCCTTTGAAGATACTTTAGGGAAGTCACAGTAGACCCTTCTGTTTGTCTCATTGGCCAGAATGTAATCATGTGACCGCAGCTGCCAGTGAAGAAGGTTGAGGGTGTGGGCTGGTTTCCCTCTGGCAGGCTTCCGGGTGGCTTACACGGTTCCTGCCCACACTTCTGACCTCATACGGTCCTCCCTGACGTTCTCTGACTTGGTGACCAGCCTTCTTGAACTCTAATTATAAACATCAGTGCCACATACCTAGACACACCACACTGTCATCTGAAAGGTCTTTGCATTAGATCCCCCAAAAGGAATGAGAGAAGCAAGCGTTCGGGCACCTAACAAACTCCTGATACATACAGAATTGTTGATTAATATGGAGATGAATCTGGTTTGTACACCAACAGTTCTCTAGTTAGTTACTTGGCCCAGTGGGACTTCTAGAAATATCTCTGTGGAGTAAGAGCTCCCTGAATGCCTGCTAAAGCCCCCAGGGGGGACTTGCTCCAGATGGGCCCGCCGGAAGGCTCACTTGACTTTAAGCTTTGGATATGACATCACTTGTTGCTAGATGTTAAGGCTGGGTAGACTCCAGGTCCCTTTTTAAACAGGACAGCACCATTTGTTTTCATAGTTCCCAACCATCAGTTGTGTCCCGTTTTTAATAAACCAAGGCCATTTATAATGCAGCGTTAACAGGGGCAGTTGAATTGCCCTGGGATCCAGTCTGTTGAGGGGACCCTGCTTTGTCCCCTTTTGAAATATGATCAGCCTAGTTGAGGTGTGGGTTGTATTAAATGCAGATCCTGACCAGGAGATCTGGGTGGGCCCCAGGTTCTACATTTCCAGTGGGTCCCAAGAGACATTGACACTGGCAGTCTGTGAAGGCTGGAGACCTCTTCAGAACACTTGCTTCAGGTCAAGTCCAGGGTCCCCGCACCCTGCCCCCAACCCACTAGTCAGAATCTCTGGGACAAGGCCTAAGACTGCACTTCACCAAACTCACCAAAGCCCTAACATGCTTCTAGACTAACATCTGAGGTGAAGACAAACCCCAGATGGCTCTTAAGGGTAGGTTTGCTCAGGAAACACTAAAATAGAGGCGGTGACTCTTTGGAAGGACATCATTTAATTCAAACCACGGAGTTAGCGAAAGTTTACCAAACCTCACGTAAGAACTTCCACTATGTAGTTCCTACAACTTGAAAGGCTCTAAAATTTCAAAAGCCTGCCCTTAAGAGGCAATGTTTCAGCCTCACTCTTTGACCTGGAGCTTTGTTTGTCATGGTACTTGATCTAGGAGCTCATGTCCTGAAGTTTACACGGCAGAACCAGAGAATGAGGTTCGCTTAGCTGACAGTTCCCAGCCTACAGTCACTTAAATCCTAAGAGATCAAGATCAAGTGGGTAAGTGCAGTACCCAGAGAAACAACCTTTTGGTGAGAAGGGCGCAGAGGCAGGGCCTGCTAGCCTGTGGGGAAACAGTGGGACCCTCACTCTGAGCCTACTGGGGGCTACGCTGGGAGAGAGATGCTAGGTGAGGGTCCCCCACCTCCCAGTCCTACTCTGGGGTTTCCCAAGGCTGTGTGGCTGCCATAGCTGATTCCAGGTAACTTAGATCTCCACTCTGGTTTGTGCTCTGAAGACAAAATATAAGAGAACCACAGAATTTGAAAGTATGGTTTAGAAAAGACATGCTTCTTGAAGACGTTTCAGGAGAAAAATCATTTGTGAAACAATTCTTTCTTTACCCTTCTTCTGACTTTTTTCAACCAAAAGTACCTGCCAAAAGTAGGGGCGTGCTATCAGCATCGCACAGGTTGCGGACAGGGGCTGTGTGGACTGCAAAATTCAGGAGCAATCCAAGGGGGCGTGATTTTCATCACAACAAAGGCTCAGTAACAGACCCAGCCCCCAAGAGGGCACATAAACCTTAAACACACAGGTGGAAGAGAAACACAGTATTTCTGTTCAAACCTCTTCTGATTTAAGCTGATGAAAGCCAAGTGCCCAGCTGCACGGCAACAGTCTTAGGCAAGACGGGAAACTTTACCCTGGTGAGGACAGTAATCTGCTTGTAAGGAAACCTTAAACATGCTATCAGCCCGGAGAACTCGTAGCCTTGGAGGTATCAGGTCATCGGGGAGCAAGCGTGTCAGGGAAGCTGGGCTCCGTACCCTGGCTGAGGGGCTGCATGGGGACTCAGGGGTCCAGGTCACCAATCATTAGCCAGGATGGAGAAGTTTCCTAGCCTGAGAGACTGAGCACTGGGAGAAAGAACATTCTGGGTAAGTCAGGATGAGTGGACCATCTTCTGAGGCCCCCTCTCCATTTCTGATGAGCACATGTAAATTCTCACACGATCCTTGCTCTGTTCAGAAGCAGGATGACATGTGTTCCTCTTCCACAAGAGCGCTCCTCTCCCTTATTCAGTGTCACTAAATTCTCTCACCCCAAATCCAGAACAAAGATGTCCCAGTGATGTGGTTGGTGCTTGTGCTTTTGAATTAGTGGGAAAATCCAGAAGTATAGGATGCTTATAAGAGAAAAGGTTCCAGAACAGCTCAGGAGTTTGTTGTCAATGGTAGGACTTGGAGTTGTGAAAGAAGCTGGAGATGAGAGATTTGGTGGGGTCTTATGAGGCTGGAGGTGAGGGCAGAGGAAAGGGGCAAGGGGCTCACTCCACAGTTGGGACACTGCTGACAGCAAGAACCAGCACTGGGAAATCTGTGCACAGAGTGCCAGGACATGGCCAAGCTGATCATGAAGGGACTGTGAGGCACTGGAGATTTGAGAAGATCTGGCTTCTGGGAGGGACTAGAGAGGCTGAAGAAAGAAGACTTGGCTTTAAACAGCAGGCATAGCTATGGAAGAGTGTGGGAGAGCAGAGTGTATGAAAGGTTCAGCCAGATGATCCAGGCAGAAGCTTGCAGCCAGGAGCCTTCCCAACTGTTAAAGTTCAGAGGCTGAGACCTCCTTGAACGGCAGGCGCCTAACTGGCCAGCTCAGTGTGCAGTGATCAATGCAGCCAGCATGCAGAAAGAACAGGGAGGGAAGCAAAGTAGCCTGCAAAATTGTGGGGTGCTCATGGTTAAGTACAGGCATTACTTAGAGTCTGGAATCTTGGACAAGACACGGCCTCCTCTGGTTGGTGGGGTGATCAGAGAGCAAGCAAGTGGATGCTTGCAAAGTGAAATCAGGGATGGAGGAGGTTATTGGAAAGTGAGAGCTGAGTAGATTGTAAAGAGTCAATAATAATATAGGATATGCAGAGGTACTGTCTGCTTCCTTAAAAACACTAGGCTTCCTTTTTTCTTTTCTTTTCAGAATAAAAAAGTACCTTTATTAATAAATGGGTTGCAATGAAATAGAAAGATGATTTGTTGGGTAATTAAAGCTCATGCCGAGTTTGATTAACCTATTTTATTAACCTATGGAGACACACCAGTGTGCATGTCCCACTGACTGATAAACTAGGGTAACAGTGAGGATTTGGGTCCAGGGGACTCTGGAGCAAACCAGATAGAGACATTCAGACATGATTTGCTAGGACATACAAAATCAATGTCCAAATTTGAGCAGGAAATGAAATACTGAAAAATGGAATTTTAAGAATATTGTGGCCACATTATCCAGGATGGACTAGGAGAAGGTGATAGCTTAGGACAGGGGGAAGATATTTTCATTAAAAAAGGGGTAATATTATTTTGTACAGTTAGTGATTCCATTGAGGTACTTCTGGCCACTGAACGTTACTGATCAGTTTTCAAAGAGTGAAGTAAATTAAAAAATGAAGTATTGGTAACATTATTTCTTCTGGTTGGAAAATGATGATAAGGTCACCATTCAAGGTATCCTATTGCCAACTTAAAAAAATAAGAAGAAAAGAATGAAATTATTTAGTCCTAATCAATTAAATAAATACTGAATTTAAAAATGCGTCATACTTAAACCACTAAGCTAGATCCTAGGAAAACGATGATGAATAAGGCAGGTGATAAATATGGAAGACACTATCTCCGCAGAGAACCTGGAATGTAAAATATCCAGGCTTGTGATGATGTGATAACCACCATGATAGAGTATTTATCCAGAGGATGACAGGAGATGAAAGGAATTCTGAAGTCAGGTGGGAGGCGGGTATGGATCTTTTGCTCTTTCCTGGATTCTGAGGGAGAAATACAATCAGATAGACAAGAAAAGAGGAAAGCATGAATAAAAAAAGCTTGTATGTGTGAAGTTCCGAGGTGTAGCTTTTAGTGTGATGAGAAGGATGGAGGGCGGGGTGGGGGAGGGGCAAGAAGGGATCGATTGAAGTGAGACTGAACAGAGAGGCACCGTCTCCCTCCAGTTGGAGCACCCAGGGGTGTGGTCAGAGTGGGGCTCTGGAGCCTGAGAACTGGAATCCAGTCCCAGACTGTGACTGGCTGAGTGACCCAAGGTCACCTGCTCCCCATCTCCCCATCTGTACAGTGGGTACCAGCATGGTCCTGAGGTGGTCCCTGGGAAGAGTGAGTGCACAAAGCACTGAGAACAGGGCCAGAATGTAGGAAGGGATCGATATATGCTAGTGAGTATTTTCATTTTACCATAATATCACATTCCAGCTCTGATACAGGAAAGCACCACTTTGAACCTGAATTTCTCTTATTCACAGGTTGTAGGACATGACTTCGTAGGTTATATCGGTGGAGAGACTTGCTGAAAAGGCCTTCTCAAAGTATCTTACGAGAACACACACCCTCTGCAGTACCTGAGAATTTAGGACTAGAGATGCAGCAAGGCTTCAGGGCTCCAGCAGGTTCTATACAGAAGGTTAACACTTCAGGAACACGGCTTCAACTGCAGTGCCTCGGCGTGGGTTAGTTACCCACACTAGGCCGGAAAGACACGGGTGAGCCCAGGAAATGGTATGTTGGACAGGTGAGAAAGAGGGGAAAAATTGCTAGTTGAAGAGGACAGGGGTACAGAGGAGAAAGCAGGATTGTCTATAATAAAAACAGTGGCTGTGATGGCTTAAATAAAGCTGCAATCAAGACTTGATGATTTGGTTCACCTTGCCTAAAACAATCTAGGCTTATAAACCCTGAAACATTTTATATAAAGTGATTAATATAGAAGAAAAATATGTCAGATATGTATATGCATATTTTATGCATTCTACATTTCCCCTTTGTTTGAAGTTAACGCTAACAAGAGTCAGAAGCGTGACTCTCCTGGGTGGTGATTTTCTGGGTTGTAACTATTTCTTGTGATGTGGGGGCCTGGGCCACATTGCTGTGCATCCACAAGACCGCCGGTGGTACTCCTCCTAGAGAGCAGGTAGTTCAGTGACACTTTAGAGCAGAAACGGGTGCAGGCAGGTGAAATGTTTTTATAATTGCCACTAGGAAAAAGAGAGGGCCCATGGGGGTTCTTCTGCCCACGGGAGCCTCTCTCTGGTTATAACCTAATTTGCTGTATGCCTGTGCACCAGATGGGCAGAATTAAATGTTCTAAGGTGTTGTGGTTAGATTGTTTTAAAATATCTGAAGACTCTTGGATATGGAGAAGTCATATTTCTCTCTCAAAGGACCTTCCTCTTGTGGTTCAAATGTGGGCTTTTGAAACTGAAACTGTAATGCCTGTGACTAGAGGGTGGGGTCTGCTTGTTTTTCTTTCTCCCTCACTGGGATGTATATGAAGTCTCTGAAATTCTTGTCGGAATTACTGCCTGTGTTTTGACAAACATGGCTCTAAGGTAGCAGGACAGGGGACTGGAAGCTAATTAGGATGCACTGAGGAAAGACCTTACTTTCTGTCTGCCCGCAGAACTGGCCACCCAGACTTGCGACTATAGCCATTCCAAGCACTGACACCTCTGTTTGCAGGTAAGGGAAACCTCAGGAGACTGCCCAAGGTGTTGGAAGGTGGCAGGCCAAAAAAAAAAAAAAAAAAGTATAAGCAAGAGAAAGGCATTACATGTAAAGTAAAATAACACAAAATATATCTGAAATGAACTCTGAAAGATAAGACATTAATGTTAAGTATCGCCTGAAATTGTTCCCTGAAGAAGTCAACCCAAACGCAGATTCTTATCTGATATAGATATTGAATTGTCTAGAAACTGAATGTACAAGCAAGACAGTAGAAAAGATACGACCTCCTTCACCTGGGGCTAGAAAACTATATATCTCCACCTGGAACATGATGTGGTGTTCAATTTGCTTGGTTTCTAGAAATGTTTAAGAAGGTTGAAGTCAGTCAAGAGAACAGCTAAAATCATTAAGCTTAGGGTTTTCCCTCCCTTCCCCAGGAGCCACTGAAATGGCAGAATTCTGCAGTGTGAACAGTATGGCTGAATTGTGCCCCCATTCTTTCCTTTAAAAAAAAAAAAAATGTGACTATCACAGGATACTTGTAGACCAAGGTTTCTTAAAGCAAGGTCTGGATACTAGCTGCATCGGAATCACTCACAATACTTTGTAAAAAGCATCTCAGCCTCTGGTAGGAAGCCCCAAAATCTATGTTTCCATGATGCCTTAAGTGATGTTTTCCCACAGTGAAGTTTGAGATTCACCATACAAGGCCCTGCCGGGTCTCTGGCCCACTTACTGGGCCAGGTCATTAGCACAATTAAATCTCAGCATGTGTTTATGTGGGTGATATTCTAGCAGATGTGATGGATACAGGAAACAGGTGTTAAGTCCCTGTTCTCTCCCTCCAAGCGTTAGTCAGTATATACCAGCTTGTTGAGAAATATTGAATAGGACAGAAGGTGGAATCCTTAGGGGACTTCTCGGTTTTTGGAAGAAATATGTGTCTCACATCTCTACTTACTTAAGTTCTTAATGGCATCTTTTGGACAATAATGTACAATATATGCATTATTTCTCCCATGAGATTTAAAGATGATATTATCTTGACACCTAAATTCTCAGAGGGAAGGCAGAAATAAAAAGGGCATATATAACTTTTCCATTGTTATAGATCAGTTGAACTTATGTGGAAAGTTTTCTGACAAAGCTTGTACCTTTTCATGCTCTGTACAGTTAAAATACAATATTACTGAATTAGATAAATAACATGTAAGTAAAGCTAAATGAATGATAAATGGAAAATAACCTAATACGTGATTTCACCTGGGGTCTATGTCTCCTTTTATTTCCTCATCACCAAAGGCAATAAGAACAGAATTATTTTATTTTATTTTTATTTTTTTTATATCATAGGTGAATTTTCTTTCTTTCACCTGCTAGAAACCTGAAGTTAGACTGTTGAGCCTCCAAAGCAAACACAGTGAGAAACATTTTCCAAGTAGGCAGACTCTAAAATGGCAGTTCATGAGGGAGCAGTAAAAATTGCCTCTTACCCCATTTACAAAATGGGATTATGGAATATAACGAGATTATATACTTTTTTTTTTTTTAAGTAAAGATGCAGGCAGGAATGAAGGCGAGTACGCAGGCAGGCAGGAAGAGAAAGGAGGAAGAAGCACTTTATTTTATTTAGTTGTTCATCTTGGTTCTTCTTCCGGGAAGGAGTGAGGATGCAAACCGAAGACTTGGGATATAGTGGACTGCACTCCTCTGGAGGCGGATGGCCCAACCGCTCCTCTACCAGAGTCCACCTATATATATATATATTTTTTTTTTAATGGAAATTTAGGCAGTCCGTTTTAGACTGTTCAGGAGGGCAGGGCATTTGGGTTCTTACTCTTTTTTCCATCGGGGGTTCATTCATAGAAACAATGCAGTTACAGTGTCCCAGTGTGCCCAGGCTGGCAGTACCCGCGGCAGCATTTTTGAACGCTCGCTCAACGACGCTCGATAGGCTGTGTATATATTTATATGGCTACAAAGCCTTGGTGCTTTTCCCTCCTTCACTAATTTCAGGGTCTCTGTGTAAACCACTCATTCCCAAAGAAGGATTTCTTTGGGGGAATCAGGCGGTGGGAGGATGGATGGGGAAGGGGAATTGTCATCAGCGTTCCAGGTGCTTTCACAAACAAGAACGGAATGGCTTTCACGCCCGGGGAAGGTTCAGGAGAAAAACTACGGGCGCCAGGAGATCCCCTTAGGAAAGAAAAGGGGACCCCCACTGCCGTCTTCCCGGCGCGCAGGCCGGCTTGGCAGAGGTGCCTGAGAACCCGAGAGCCAGCGATTTGTGCCGACGGTGTCCCGCGTCCGTGACCCAAGCCCTGCTGACCCGGCCGAGGCTGGGGGCACTCCCGACCTCTCCGGGCGCCCTCTCCCGGGTCTGGCTCGTAGCCCCAGGGCGTGGGCGCGGACCGGCGCGGCGGCTGCGCCTCGTTAGAGGGCGCTCGGGGGCGGCTCCCGCCGGTCGCTTCCTTCGCCGCCCCGCCCGCCGCCGGCGAACGCGGCCGGCCCGGGACCGAGCGTCGGCGCGGGGGAGCGGGCCCGCCGCCTTCCGCCGCCGCCGGCCATGCATTCTTCCGGCCCCCCCGGTTCCCCCGGCTCCCCCGGCTCCTCCGGCTCCCGCTGCCCGGGCCGGGGCCTCGCCTGCCCGAGGTACCGGCGCGGCGGGCGGAGGTCCGCGGCGCCGTAGGCCCCGCGGAGGAGGCGGGGGCGCGGGCTTCGCCCGCCTCCCGGGACCCGCCCGGGTTCTAAGTACGGCCCTGAGTCCCGCCGTCCCTCTGTCCGCAGGCAGCCGCCCGCGGAGTAGCGCCCGCCGCCCGCCGCCCGCGCCGCCACCGCGTCCATGACCGCGACCCCTCGGCCCGGACTCCCGCCGCCGCCCGGGCCCGCGCCCGCCGAGGTGAGCCAGCGCCCCTGCACCTCGCCCCTCAGCCCTGCCCCTCGCCCCTGTCCCCTCCCCTAGGCCCCGTCCCCTCATCTTGCCCCCTGCCCTCTACCCTTCGTCTCAGTGCATCGCCCCCTGGACGCTGCCCCTCGACCCTGCCTATCGCCCCAGCCCCTGCCCATCGCCCCTCAACCCTGCCCATCAGCCCTGCACCTCAGCAGCTCACTCCTGCCCCTCAGCTCAGGCCCTTCAGACCTGCGCCCCTCACCGGCTTCTGCCCCTCAGTTCTCACCCCTGCCCTTCAGCCCCTCAGCCTGTCCTGGCCGCCCGCTAGCGGCCCCCCACGCGCCCTCCCCTCCGGCCCTCGCAGTCCCCTCCCCCGCCCCCTCCTCTAGGAAGAGCGGAGCGCTCCGCGCAGCCGCGCAGGCAGCCTGCCCCCGGCAGACGGTGGACGGCGGGCGGCGGCGGGTCGCGGCCCCTCTGAGTGCCGGGTGGCCGGTGACCTTGCGGCGCCGCCCCCGCCGTCTGCCCGGTGCGCAGAGGCGGGGAGCGGCCCGAGCGCCCCCTTCGCGCGGTCACCGCCTTTCCCTTCGCCCAGAGCGACAAGCCGGAACCGGGCGCGAGCATGGCTGTGGTCCTGGGGGCAGCGCCGCGGCTGGGCTGGACGCTGGTCAGAGCCCTGCTGCGCTTCGCCTTCATGGTCGCCAACAACCTGGTGGCCATCCCCTCCTACGTCCTCTACGTGGTTGCGCTGCAGCCCTTGCGGCTGCTGGACCCGCGTCGCTTCTGGCACCTGGAGGGCGTCATGTACAAGTGGCTGCTGGGCATGGTGGCGTCCTGGGGCTGGACCGCCGGCTACACAGGTACGCGCTGCACCGCAGCGGGGGACAGTCCCCAGTGTGTCCCCAATGTCTGTGATGTCTACTTAAGTGGGCCCCGCTAGGGGCCTGCATGGGGCGTGAGAGCTTAGGACACAGGTGGCCAGGTGTGGGCCATAAATGGGGGGGAATTCGGACCCAACTATGTTTGTGCCAAGAGTTGGGTAAGTTTTTCATTTAATGTCTTACCGCTTCAGGTTAACCTTTTAAAACCAAGTCTCAGATCGCTTTCTTCTCTGTTAAATAGCTTTCTTTTGTTTACTAGAATCTATATATCGTGTCTCATATCTGTTTTAGACTATGAAATAGAAAAAAAATAAGTTTTATCATGCTAAGCTAGTTTATCTTCTGAGTGTCTTTAAGTAGGTTTTTATTTCTGCCTTTCCATTGCCTTGTGGGAAGTAGGAGCAGTGCTGTTCTGACCCTGACTTTGAAAGAATCAAATGAAAAGTTATGTGCTTTGAGAACGTGTGCCTGCGCTGTGAAAATGCTGTATTTATTTGACTTTTGTTTTTCTCCTAGGAATTAGGATAATGATAAAAGCATTCAGCCTCCTATCCTAGAATTGTGTAAGCCCAGAGGCTCCTTAGAGATCACGTGGTGGACGCTGCACTCTGTGCAGTCTGTAGTTCTGCTGGGAAGAGTGCGGAGGCTTTGCTCAGGGCCCACTAGCACCTCAGGTCTCAGTTTTAAAGTCTCCACCTCTCTCAGTCCTGCCCAGGCTGCAACGGCAGACTTTGTGCACAAGCAGAGGAAAGGTTGACAGCACCCAGCTTGTATGCAGCCTGACAGATTTGCTAGGTCAGAGTGTTCTCAGCTGCCCCATGAAGTCTTGTCTCTTTCTGGCAACACTAGTTAATATTCTGTCTGCCAGCAAGCCCCTGGGATCGCATGTGCATGGCTTCCTTGTCAGGTGTCTTGTTGACATCCTGGTGCTCTGGGGATGCAGTGGATGAATGTCCAGTCCCACTTTTAGGACCTGGTGTAGCAGGCCTGATAGCAGAGGAAAAAACGAAGCTCAAGTCCTTCTGGGTCCTCACCTGAATTGCGCCGCAATCTTAGCGTTGCTGGGCCCTATCTGGTTTGCCTTTCCCAGATGTGCTCCGTGGTACTGAAGCTCTGTGCTTTGTACAGTACACTTAAGTTTCGCTGGTTTTAAATGAGCTTATTGTGTTTTTAGATGCAATTTCTATAAGTTCATGCTGCTGAAACACAATGAAATCGCTGAAAATGTTGGTGGGTTTGTGTGTATGGTCTATTGTGGATGAGTGTTAGCATGATGAGGAGTTGAAAACAGTTTAGTACTGACCTTGGGGTTGGAAGGCACACAGTGCTGCTGCGTGAAGTTGAACGCGGCTACCCTCTGACCGCTGTGCAGCAGTGTATTTTTAAGCACAGTTTCTTGGTGTGTCTCTGCCTTGCTGATGGTAGAACTGCACAGTTTGTTTTGCCACCTGCTTTTTTCAGTAGTCTTGGCATGAGCTGCATATTTTAGTCTCTTTGAAGCATCTGCTCTTCTTCAGACTACCCATTTGGACCATTTGATTGGTGTCTCTCATTTAAACCTAGAATATTTTAGTGTGTCTCTAGATAGAATACTGTTTGAGGGTCTGATCATAGAATACAGTCAAGGTCAAACACATGGGAATGAATGACTGCTGTTGAAAGCCACCGCGAGGTCTAAAGAAACAAACCAGCTTCTTCATGAATCTATTTCCATTCACTTCTAAGAGTCTTTGTATAAAGGAGGAGGAGCTTACATTGTTCTCCTCCTTTTCCTATGCCTAAGTTTCACAGATGGAACATTGAATGTTGCCAAAGGAAGTCTGCTCAACAGATTTAGTATGTTCATGTTTTAGAATAGAAATTGCCAAACTTTGTTAAAAAAAAAAAAAAAAAAAAAAAAAAACACTTCTGAGGAACCTTAAAAATTAATTAGGAAGCTGAAAATTGAATGTTGGTATAGAATAGCATTCTTTCAAGAGTGACAGTCTTAGTCAGTTGCTCAGCTCTGCTGCTTGGAACTTAGGTTGATCACCTAACCTGCGCTGCCCCATATGGTAGCCACTGGATGTATGTGGCTGTTTACATTTGGATGATTTAAAATGAAATAGCACTTAAAATTCAGTTTCTTTGTCACACCAACCACTTTCCAAGTACTCAGTCGTCGCTGATTGGATTGTGTACAAAACACTCCCATCCTCTCAGAAAGTGCTATTAAAGTTTTATAAAATTGTCTCTGAATTTGTGGCAGGTGTCATAAAGATGAGTCCTTTAAACTTGGCCCTGCTTCTTGGATGATGGTGGTGAAGCCAGCAAGCCCAGGTGCTTGAATAAACATTTTTGTCCTTAATTTGTATGCTCAGAACCTGGAATACCTCCTATAGGCATGGGAGATGGAAAAGGGTTTTTCTGGTCTTTCTGCCTGTGTTTGACTTTCCTTATTGTCAGGGAAACATGTTTCTTGTAAGAACTCTGAGGACATAGAGGACTATCATCTGTAGCTTGCTGGGAGGTATGACGATGAATGCTGCTGTCACTTTAGTGGGGCCTGCTGTGCCAACACCCATGCAAAAGTTGCAGACTTTGGCGCGATATTTCAAGGACAAACCAAAAGAGATACTAACTTAACTAGCTTAACTAGTATCCACTTCTGCATGCCTTAATCAGATTTGGGATGAATCAGTATGTGCCCAATTCACCCCAACTTAAGTGAAGATTGGCAAATTTCAGAGAAAGATTTATTTTTTAATGACAATGTGTTTATTTAAGAGAGTTTATTTTGGTTTTCATTCACTTATTTTGATAAATTCTTTGTTCCCCTTCTAAATACATTTAGTTAAAATTTCTATACATAAAAGGATTAAAAAATCTTCATTGTAAGTGGACGCTCCAGAATGCCCATGTGGTGTGAGAGTCTCAGGGACCGCAGTCTAGCTAGAACGGAGCTGAGGTGCCAAGCTGATTTTGCTTGGTAGTTCTACTTCCCCTGCCTTGGATATTTACTTGGATGACTTTAGGGAAAGCTGATGGAGATTATGTTTAGCTTCCTCCCACTCCCCAAGTGACAGCTGTCCTGGCTCTGTGTTAGTCTTTGTGGGTTTACTTACTTGATTATTTGCTAGTGTTTTACTTTTCTTTTTCTGATTGGGATACAAATTCATTTTGTATGAGAATTAATTTTATACCTGACCTTGAAATTCTAGAGCAGGCTTTAAAAATATTTTTTCTAGAGCAGTATTTTTCCATTTTCTACCTTTGAGTCATAAACCAATTTAGCATGTCAAGATGAAATGTAAAAAGTGAAATAGAATAGAATTACCTAGCAAAGATCAGAAATGTGCATATCCATACTGGATAGTGCTACTGAATGTATTTTCTTTTTACCATGATAGCTGTCAACATTTGAAAGTCATTATTCTAGGAAAGAGCACTGAGGTTTAGGGAATTCTGGGAGTCAGTGTCTTGATCTAGCTTAACTTGACTATCACTACTCTCTGGGCTTAGGGGACAGGGTTGGAGAAATTTTCACCTGCTTCGTGCCCATTGGGCTGTGAATCCTTTACAGAAATGTGATCTTTTTTCCAACCCTAGCACTGAATTCCCTGCCTGAGTCTCACAGAGTGCTCAGTACATGTCTCAGGATGTCTTGAACAATCCCTCCTCATTTTCCTGACCCAGCTGAGGTGCTTTAAGCTGCTGACCTTTCTAAAAGGTCTCCAGGTCATTAGTCTACAAAGTGAAACCCTGAACTGGATGTGCTTTTTACACATTTATACACATATAGACATACAGGGCCTGTAGTGTTGCATTGGTTATTTAACACACCCTTATTTCACTTCTATTATATTTGGGAACAGGAGGTACCCTGGAGATACTGAGATGCACAGACTTAAATGCAGACTTTAAGGAGTTCACAGCAGCCTTGGTGGGTAAAAGAGCATACTAGCAACAAAAATATCCCAGATTAATGCTCAGATAGGGATGGTAGGAGAAGAGGGCTCCTGACTCACATCAGTGCTCAATGATGAGTAGAGAGGGGATAAATTGGGAATTTTGAGGGCCCCCCTTTTATTTTTCCTTAGGGAAATATTTCTCTGTCAGGCTAACTTTGTCATTAGTAATTATAATTGACGTAAATGACTTGACTAATGTGACCACCTGAACTTTATATCTTTATGATCATGACATTAGCTAACAGTTTTTAAAATGTAGACCAGAGAATGTTAAATGTTACAGTCATTTAATGTTCAGTCTTATCAGTGTCACTGTTATTAATCCCCTCCTTTTGTTATTAATTTTGAAATGGAAGCACAAAGATTTCACAGTTATTCCCCTAAAGCATTACCTGAGTTGATTTTGCCACAGGTTTGTTTTTGATTTTAGAGCCACTGCTAACTTGTATAACATTCCCAGAGTGTATCTTCATTTCTACTTATATGTTCTTTAGTTTCTGTGACATGAACTCTCTTCCCAAAGCTACATTCTTTAAGACCTGAAAGCAGTATCATAGCTATGGATCTACATGAGATGGGAAAAAATGGTTCCTTCAAAAGGAAGTATTTATAGTATCTTGTACATTTCATAAATTCTCATTTCCTAAGTCTCTACCCTACAGAAAACAGCAGTTCATCTGAAATTTTAAGTTTTGAGTCCTTGACAATAGATTGTCATCAGAGGAAGGAGTTACTGTATAATGTTACCTTGACAACCAATCTTGACATATGTACAGGTGAGGAGTTTTTAACTCAGTGCTTTGATTTTTATATGGAAAACATACCAAGTAACTGTTCCTTAGTGCTTTAAACTCAACAGTCTAGTGTTACTACAAATTTGATACTGGTCTTGTTCAAAGATAGTATTTTAGTAATTTTTTTAGATAGTCTAAAATATATTACATATATTCATTCATGCATACATATCCACATGTGCTATTACAGAAATACATAAAGTGGTTTCTTTAGTGGTTAAGACCTCAGGTTCTAGAGTCAGAAAGAGCTAGGTAAAACAATTCCTGCTCTTTTTGTTTGTCTTTCCTATCCTTTCAAAAGTACTTTGATTTAGATATGTCCATGTCTCTTGACATGGAATTAGGTTTTGCTGTATGAGTCCATTTGAAATCTCTTTTAATAGTTCAATCCATTTACATGTATTGATATGTCAGATTTTTATTATCTGAACTCTGTGTTATATATAAATTTTAATAAACTACCTCACGGTGAGGACATTATTCTTTACTTTTTTTATTCTGATATCTAGGAAGGTTTGTATTTTTGTATTATTTGATATAATATTAGTTCTCTTTTGATAGTACCTCTTAGTTTGTTTATAAACAGGGTAAAATTCATTTTAAATCCTCTCTGCTCTCTTTCACTTTCTCTTCTCCATCACCCAATTCTGGTCAATAGTCAGTAGTATATGCATTTGTACACTTAGTATTATGCTTATAGTTTTACTACTTGATCAATGAGCTTTGAGGCTGTTGATGTCCAGCTATTACAGAAAGGTAATTAGTAAGATTATACTTTTTCCCTTCTCTCAATTTTTGTTTGTCTCATTTTTACCTTGCTATGACCTGTAATATTAATGTTCTATCTTACCACCTTATCTCCTTCGTTTCAGTCTTAATTCTTCAGTTAAATATACGTAAATACTCTCTGAAGAGCTCTTGTGGACGTTTTTCCCAGTCACCCTTTGGTTGGCTGAAGTTCTTCCTGTCATAGTATCTCAGTAAAGAATTCTGGGAACAAGATGGGAGTATATTCTTACAACATTTTCAGAACTTCTTTTTGTTGCTTTACACTTGTAGGACAGCTTAGCAGACAGGAAAATCCTTGGCACACTCATTATTTCTTTGAGACATCTATGTTGTACAAATGTTTCCTGGCATTGGATGTTGCTTTGAAAATGTGTGAAGCCAGCTTGAATTTTTTCCCATTATTAGTTATTTTTCTTTGACTCCTCTACCCAAAAGATACTCTTTTTCTTTATAATATCTAGTCACGTTTTTAGGATATGCTGGTATTGACTACTTAGTTATTTCCTGGTACTCGTGTGCCCTTTTTATATGTAGATGTATTTATTTATATTTTTCTGTGTGTTTTTTTTTTTTTTTTTTGCTGCAGTAACATTGATTTTTCACAATGAAATAAACTCATATGTGTTGGCCCATGTGTGCAGTTTCCCCACTCCTCAGATATATTCAACATTCCCTGCCTTCCACCAAATCACCAAGTGTTCTTCACCCTTGTCCAGTGGGCCCTGCCACCACTTGCCCACCCCCGCCCCTGTGCCAGTCCCTATTGGTCACCTCAGTTCTATTGCAAGTGTCCAAGGATTGGTTTTGTTTCATCTGTTCCTTTGTTTTGTCTATTCATTTCCACCTATGAGTGACTTATCTGGTATCTATCTTTCTTTTGACTTGTTTCAATTAGCATAGTCCCCTCTAGATCCATCCTTGTTGAGTCAAATGACAGGATTTCATCTCTTCTAAGGCCTGTGTAGTATTCCATTGCATAGATGTAACATATCTTCTTGATCCATTTATCTGAAGCTGGGCATTTAGGTAGTTTCCAATTCTTAACTATTGTGAATACAATATGTAGATTTAAATCTATTTTTATTTCAGTATAGTTTTTCTTTAATTATATCTTTAAATATTTATTTTGTTTCATTATTTTGGTGTTTTGTTTATTTTTGGTGGGTGTCTATTATTTTCTTTTAAACACTTTGTGTATTTCTATCTTTTTTGATTTCATTTTTTAAGAGAAGGTGCAGACAGGAATGAAGGCAAGCAGAGGCAGACAGGGAGAAAGAGGAGGAAGAAGCGCTTTATTTTATTTAGTTGTTCTCGTGATTGTTCCTGCTGGGCCTGGGACGTGAACCCAGAACCCTGGGGTGTATATGGACTGTGCCCAACCTCTGCTCCATGACTAGGTGCCTCTGTGTTTCTGTCTTTAGTGTCTCTTACTCTGTGTTCTGCAGTGTCTCTTTTCTCCTTTTGGTTTCTCCTTTAATTCTGTGATGGCTTTGCTTGTTCTCTTTCTTGAGTTCTGCCTGCTCATGTGTCCCCTACTCCTGTTGTCTAGATATTGTTTCCTTGTATTCTGTGTTTATGTTTTGTTATCTTCCTAGTAGTAGTGACTTCGCTGATGTTCGTATATTCATGCAAGAATATTTGATGACAGCTCCCATCTTCTCCACTGTAATACTCTCTGGTGAATTTCCTTTGACATTCAGTATGTTATGCTGCTCACCTCTGCTTTTCTTCCAGCACCTAGTGGTCAGTGCCATGTACCTTTTATTCCTTGCAGTGTGATGAATTGGGTTTCTCTTAGTCAGTTATCAGTAGGAGGTCTGGGGAGGTCCGAGGCAGATTTTCAGAATTCTGCCTCAGACAGTCTCTTTACATATGATACCTGGGCATGCAATTCTGTTGTCACAAGTCACTGCCTCTCTAAACCAGACTGATCTAGGAGGTTCCCCCATCCCAATTCTGGATTTTCCACTCTGTGCTTTTGCAGCTGTGCCTGCAGGGACACAACTCTGGCACCCTGGTGTGGCCCCCTCCCCGTCGGACACGTGTTTTTCCTGCTGCTCCCTGCTCTGCCCTCAGAGCCTCCTCCCCGCCTGCCCTTCTCTGTCCTCTTCTTCCAGCACACGTTGTCTGATAGCAACCCCCTTGGATCTCAGCTCCAGTCTCGTGGATTTGGGGGTTTTTGTGTTTTATCTCCTTGGTTTGCTGCAAAGGAGGTTCCTTGAGTCTTTTTTCCCCTTTCTCCTTATTGCTACCTAGTATTTCTAGGAGGATTCATGCATATCATTCTGCCTTGTTCACCCTAGAAAGTGCAGTAAGATCTCTTCATTCAGCAATGTGACCGTCACTCAGACAGTTGCCACCATTCTGCTGTACTGCCAGTTATTATCACACAGAGGTCAGTTTCACCACCTCATAACTTCCTTTGAGGTCTGGTCAGGAGCATGAAGTGGCCTCCAAATTGCCGTCATCCCCAACTTGTCCCAAGTCTTGGGCTGCTGGTCAGTGGAGTATAGTCAGGATGTTCACTATGTCCACTTGACTGTAGTCAGAAAGGTCACCAAAGTGAGAGGAAGAAGTGAGATACCTGTGACACTTCAGTGGAATGGGAACCGAATGTGGCATTAATACCACTCTAGAGCATCTTGGTCTGTGGACCACCATGAAAACTTTAAAGATCACCAGTGCGCTATCAGCGCTAGTAAGTGTATTTATAATACCCAGGTGTCTCCCACTGTCCAAAAGCAGAGTGTTCCTGTGAACCCTTTCTCCAGCCAAAATAGCCTAAATTGAAGAAGCCAGTGCTGTGAATTTATATGGAAAAGTTTTCGAGCGTGCCCGGAACTCCACCACCCACACACTCACCCTAAATAACACATCAAACCTAAAGTCCCACAAGCATAGAACAAAGTCAGGAGTGATGTGATACATACACAGCCTGTAGGAAGTAGCCCAGGGAAGGAGCTGGCTGGGCCCCTGGCTGCACAGGTCTTGCTGCTCCAGAACAGAAGGCAGACCCAATGCCAGACCCAAATGCCGCTCCATGTTATGCCTTTTGTCATCGAAGCAAAAATCCTCTTGGGATTTTTTTTTTTCCACTTAGCAAAAGCAAGTAGTAATGCAAGTCTTTAAGGTAAATGAAAGTGGCTTAAAGCGAACTTTGGAAAAGCAAAGTGGGACTGTCCCCTCAGCTGGGACGAGCTCTCTAGTTCACCCAGGAGCCCTGCTTTCCTTATGTGTCTTTGGCCTGCTTTGCTCACTCACATTATGTGCCTGGACCCCAGAGGCTTGGGGGATATTCATTAAAAAACATTCAAATGTGGTGCACCCTGGTAGAGTAGCTATTTAGTCAGCGGCCTTCTGCTGAGAGATCCTAGGTCACATATCCCAGGAGGTATGCAACTTGGGGCCAGGGAGAACAACCAAGATGAACAACTAAATGAAATAAAATGTTTCTTCCTCCTCTCTCTTCTTGTCTGTCTCTGCTTACCTTCATTCCTGCCTGCACCTTTCAAAATAAAATTCAAATGGCAATTGCTTGTATGTCTCTGCTAGGCCTAGGACAGATGTTTGCATTTATATGCCTCAGCAGTTAGTGAGGTGAGTTCTACCACTACAGATGGTAAGTTGGTTGGTGCCTTGCCTGTGGATTTCATGTCGCAGAGGCCTGTGATGGGAACTGAAATGAAGTGTTACTAGTATGCACTGTGATCAGGAGGTGTTTCGAGTTTCAGGGACCATATTACTAACAGGCGATATGTCTCCTGTAGTGGAATGCCTCCTTTACTTCTCGTGAATGTGATCAAGTTACTTCTAGATGACTAAACATTGACTTGTTCTCTTCACTAATTCATGTGTTTAAACAGGAAAAGTGAAATAAGTCTAGTTGATTTCTGTTTCTTAAATTATAGTGCAGATAACTAAAACATGGCATTGTAAAAAGCATGCGTAAATTTTAGTTATGAGATTATACTTTTTCTTAAGGTTTAGTATATCTGATGTTTTGCTAATAATGTCTTTCCCCAGTTTTTTTTACTCATTAAACTTTTGAAATCATTATGGATCATTTAGATGAGACATATTTTGTATATATAATTTATGAGAAGTTTGTATTATTTCACACATTAAGGGAAAAAAGTCTGTACATTTGACACGCACTGTTGGAGCAGTGATTAGGTCAATCTCCTCTGAAGAAGCAAGCCACATACTCCTGGGTTTGAGTCCTGGGTCCAGGGTGAAACAACCTCTTTGAATAATTAAATAAAAAAATTTTTTTAATTAGATACTTCCTCCTCTCTCTTCCTGCCTTCCTATCTGCTCACCTTCATTCCTGTCTGCACCTTTCCTTTAAAAAAAAAAGTGTACATTTAAATTCATCAAAATATTTCTGAATTATCAGTTGAATAAGTTTGGTGTAGCTTTGGTGTTAGGTATAATATATATGCACACACATATATAATTTAGCACTAATATGTAATATACATTAAATTAAGACATAATTCATAAACCATAAAATTCACCATTTAAAAATTGTACAATTTAAGTGTTCCCTGGTGGAGTTGGGTGCAGTCCACATACATCCCAGGGACCCAGGTTCATATTCTGGGGCCAAGGGGAATAAGCAAGATGTACAACTAAAAAATTTAAAGAAACGAAAATGCTTCCTCTTCCTCTGTCTTCCTGCCTGCCTTCTTACCTTCATTCCTACCTGCATCTTTCCTTAAAAAAAAAAAAAAGTGGATTTCAGGGTTTTTAAGATAGTCACAAGATTGTGACTCTCTAATTTCAGAATATTTCATCAACTCTGAAAGAACCCATTAGCAATCACTCTCCATTTTCCCCTCTCCTCAGACCTGGGCAGAAATATGGGATTTGCCTGTTATAGACATTTCATAGAAGTGGAGTCATGCAGTATGTATGTGCCTGATTTCTTTCACTTAGCATGATATGTCCGAAGTTCCTCCATATTGGAACATGTTTCACTCATTTGTATGGCTGAATAATATTCCATTGTATGGATAGGCCACATTGTGTTGATACATTCACCAGTTGATGAAAATTTGTTTCCAAATTTTTGGAAATGGAGTGGAGAGCAATGAGTTGAGTGTAAAGGGGAGAACCTCTGGGAGGTTCTTTCTGGTTTCCTTCCCCAGCTGAGAGGACAGCTGCTGGTCTAAGGGTAATGGCAGTGGAGACGGAGAGATGTGGATGAACTGGAGAGTTGGAGGAAACATGCGGAGAGGTTGGTCAGACGGGATGCAGGTGACAGGGGCCCCGGTGTTTCGGATATGAGCTACTGGGTGGATGGGGAAGCCTGAGCAGGAGCAGAGGAGGATGCACGTTAGCACAGGACAGAGCAGATGATCAGAGTGGATTCTGGTCAGCACGGAGGTACAGGCTGGCATCCAGAACTTAAGTGGGAAGATAACGGGAACATTTCCAGTGGTGGTGAAAACCTTGGAGATCGCCAAGATAGAGCCTAGGTGTTTAACTGTCAAGGGCAGCAGGCCTGGTATCTGAGCCCATGGCACATTAATGCCTGTTCTTGGAGCTGAGGAGGAGGCTGAGAGCTTGGGAGAGCGTGGAGTCAGAGGCAACATGCTTCAGGAAAGGGTCTGGGGAACGCTGCTGGGCCCACATCTATGAGGTGGGAGCTGACTTCTTCCATTGCCCTTGAAAAGAGCAGGTTCTTTGAAGGCAGCATTGGAAACTACACAGGTGTGGGTTGGAGAAGGATGAGTAGTGAATGGGAGGAGAGAACATGGAAGCATGAACATCCCGGCTTCCAGAAGTCTCGCTCTAAAGTTGTAGACTGTATGGTTGTGAGGTCATGGGAGGACTGTTTGTTTGTTTTTAAGAACTTTCCATAATGGTTACACCATTTTACATTCCTACCATGTATGAGCACTTGTTTCAAGTGTTTTAGTTAATAACCATCTCACAGGTGTGAGTGACATCTCATTGTTTTAATGTGCATTTCCTTCATGACAATGAGGAGGAAAATCCTTTCGTGTGTCTTTTTTAGAGAAGTGTTTTAAGATCACCTGTCCATCTTTAATTGGATTGTCTTTTTGTTGTTGAGTTTTAAATGTTTTTATTTTTAAGATGGAAACGTCTAGCTCTAAACCCACTTAATGGTACCCAGCATTCAGAATCCGTGTTCTCCACTGTTTTTACCTTTGCTGCTCCTGTTTCTTTAACTCCATGATTGCTTAAGGGCAGGGCTTATGGTCCTGTCTTCTTAAATACCTTTCTGCAAGGGAGCTTGGCAAGCTAGGAAGGGCCTTAGGTCAAATCCAGTTCCTGCCTGTTTTGCAGGATTTATCTAGCTTTTCACTGATAGAACATTTTAATCCACTGATGATAGGAAACACTAACTTTGGACTCCAAATAAATGAAATGTCCTTTCTCAAGAAAGAATTCTGTTCTTCTCATTAGTAGACACATATTGCAAAACATTGTATTCAATTATTTTTATGTTTTGACTTATGTTAATAAAAATTTGTAGGAAAACAAATTAGTTATATACCTATATAATATCTTCAAATGTGCTTCTTGGTCTGCATAGCCAAAACTTTTTACTAAAATGTTTTCACTAGAAAAAGCTTATTGACATCTGCTTTTTTGAAGTAATTCCCAATTTATATGCATATCCGAATTATCAGAGAAACTTTAAAGATATCCGTTAATTCCTCTACCCTGGTGATTCCGATTCAGTACATGGGCATGGGGTCTGGGAACCTGTATCCTTAACAATTAGTTGTTTGGGAATCAGTTGTCTTTTAATGCATCGGTCAAGTTGAGTTCCTGCAGAATGAAATGGACAAGGATTAGATATGAGAGAACAGCTAATTTTCTTATTTCAGTATTTACTATGGGACCTTATCTAAGTAAC
The DNA here is from genome assembly GCA_004363575.1 of Solenodon paradoxus. Taxonomy (NCBI): domain Eukaryota; kingdom Metazoa; phylum Chordata; class Mammalia; order Eulipotyphla; family Solenodontidae; genus Solenodon; species Solenodon paradoxus. Next base: position 340,574 of record RJWH01001360.1, read on the forward strand.
TATTTATTCTGCAGGTTTTTAAATATTTTTGAGTTCCTTTGTTTATAGACAGTTTTGCTTTATCCTGTTTTACCTTTTGGCGTTCATAAGAACAGCTTTTAGATGCAAGTTATGACCCCTCTCCAGAGAGTCACCTGAATTAATTTCCTGTGGCTGCCATCACAATGATCACAGAATCCTTCAAAGAGATGTATTCTTCTATGTTCGAGAGACCTCAAGTTCAGCGGGGCTTCACTAACCCCAGGGACTCTGGGGCAGATTCCCGGACCTTTCCACCTTCTGGTGATGCTTAGCATTCCTGGGCAGTGGCTGCATGGCACCAATCTCTGTGTCTGCTTCTTCCTGTTTTATCTCTGTCTCTCTCTTGTATGGACCTGTGACTGACTGGGGGCCAACCAAATAATCCCCAAAAAGCTCCTCCTCTCAAGATACTTAACTAAGCCAAACCTGAGCCAATCGGAGTCCTGCCCTAACAGAACTAATCAGTCTTACCCCAGCTGAAGCAATCAGTGTCTGCCCCAAATGAGATAGACTTGATACAGCTAAAAGAATTAGTCTTAAACCATCTGAACCCATCACAGTTCTGTCCCAGCAGAACTAATCAGTCTTGCTCCAGTCGAACAGAGTCCTCTCACAGCTGAATGAAACAGAGTACCACGCCAAGTGACCCAGTCAGAGACTTGCTGCTGCTGAAGCAGAGTCCTGCCAAAGCTACACTCATCTGGGTTCTGCCACAATAGAACCAAGCAAAACCCTGCTCTAGCAGAGCCAATCAGGGTCCAAAAGAAGCTGAACCAATCAATCACAGTCCTGCCCTAGCTTAACTAATCAGAATCTTGCTCCAGCCAAAGCAGAATCCTACCACAGCCCACACATCAGAGTCCCGCCCCAATTGAGTCAAAGAGAGATCCAAGCAGATTTCTGCCCCAATTGAGCCTATCAGAGTCCTTCCCAGGTGAGTCAGTGAGAAACTATGTAACTGTATCAATCGAGTCCTACCAAAGCTGAACAAATCACCTGTCCTGCATCAGATAAATTCATCTGAGTTCTGACCCAACAGAACCAGAGTACCATGAACTGATTTAATCACCTCTTTTCCCAGGTAAGGTAACATTCACAGGTTCCAAGGGTTTGACGTGGATATTTTGTGGATTGGGAATGGAGGGGACACTCTTTGATGTACCACGGCACCTTTGCACATGCTCACCATCTTACAGATAGTTTCAGGGGGTGCACAGCTGTTTGAAGTCCATTTATGGACCACTGTATGGGCCCCATCAACTCTGGGTTTGAACAAATCCATGCCCAGTGAGAAAGACCCTGCACCTCCAGAATTTTCTAATTATGAAGTCTCCTTATTGTCTCCTTTCTCCATGTGTCATCATCTTAAACTCATCATCCTCTCGAGACCCATTTTGAAATGATGTTTTCCTCTTCTTCAAGTTGTCATTTTTAAGTTAGTTTCTCTGATTCCTTTATGAGCTGCTTATCTTCTGATATTTGGTTCAAAGATAAGGAAAGCTTTCCCAAGCTTTTTGACATAATTCTGCAGCAAGGAGACTAACATCTTTGCAGACTAGAGATGACTGGTACTTCCATGGAGTACGTGATGTGCCAGACCCTTTAATACAAGCTCACACATGGCTTCTTATTAAGTACCAAAACTGGTCCTGAGAGGGAGGTAACATCATCCTGGTTCTATAAAGAGAAGGTGACTGGTGGGAGTTTAGAACCTTGCTCGTTGTAGTGATGGGAGCTAGCAAGGCACAGGGCCATCTGAGAATGAAGTCCCTCTGCACTAACGCCCATACTGTGTCCATCGTGCAGGGAACAATATGTTGCCTTTTCCATTGAATGTTCATATCTCATCAGGGTCTTCAGGAATCTACACATCTGGATTTCAGCCAGATTTATAGTGCTAACATGCAGCACTGCCGAGCACAATGTCTGCTCCTTGGCTTTAAGTGAGACCACAGCTGGCTCAGATGCCGTAAGTGTTGCTGTAGCAATTGGGAGACAGTCAGTGAAAGTCCTTTAAACAAGAAAATTGTATAAATACAATCAATTTTTTTATTTGATTATATTCTTAATACTTTCTTCTTTTACAATCCTAGATGTTGAAGTTTGGGAATCTGGCCAAGCCTCAAACCAGAGTCTGTAATAGCTTCAAGTATGAATTTCTTTGTTTACGACCTTTGGGACATTTTCTGGTATGGGTGCACCTCTGCTTTCTGCTTTCTTTGTAAAGGCACCCCAGTTTTGTCCATCTCAGCTCCACTTTGGGTGTCCATGTTCATGATGCCGTTCTGAGCAGTTCTCTTCCCGAGGACAGAGTTGACCCCCTCTGACCCTCATGGCCATGCACCATACTTTCTGGCCATTTGGTGTGATCTTTTCCCTTCAGTAGAAGGAAGAATTTCCCTTCTTCCAGTTACTCATTTTAGAATCTAAGGCAGACAATATTAATTCCATTATTTAAACCTTTCCCAGTGAATCAAATTAAAGTAACTTTGACTTAAATTCTGATCTCTGAATTTAGTGTTCATTTAGTGAACTTATAAGTAAATGAAAGGAGCTGTTTAAAATGATGAGAGACCAAGCCTTTGAACAAGTTGAATATTGTAGAGTGAAGACTTTTTTATCGGAACATATTATAGAAACTCAAGATGTAAAGTCTTAGCTGTTTCACCTCACAAAGGTGTTTTAACAAAATTAATTTGATCCAGACTACTTTGGGGGAGGGATTGCTAGATAATGAAAGTTTCACTTTAAGAAACAAATAAGAAGAGTGTAGTCCATTTGTAATATTTTCCATATTTACTATGATCTGGGGGAAACCACCCCTAAATAGTAATTGCAAAACTAGTCACATGCTTCTAATTCGGGGAAAACATAAAATATAAAGAGGGGGGAAAACCCCATAAGCCAGAGCTAAAATCATCTGTAGTTCTCCCATCCTGCGGTAGTCACCGCCCTTGGCAATCACATCTTCCCCAACTCCAGCGCTGGCAGCCTCTGATCTGTTCTCTTTCACTATGATTTTGTCTCTTTGAGAATGTTATGTAAATGCAGTCATGCAGCGTGCAGTCTTTTGAGTCTGACTTAGCATACCTCAGAAAGCCATCTAGTTTTTGCAAAGATCATTACAAGGTTCTTTTTTGTAGCTGAGTTGTGTTCCTTGTATGAATGTGCCACTATTTAAATGCACTCAACTACTGAAGGACATTTGGGTTGTTTCCAGTTTTCAGTGATTATGAATAGAGCTGGTAAAACCATTCACGTTCAGATTACACTATTAATATCAGTTTTCATTTCTCTAGGGTAGGAGTAAAAAAATTATTCTCGTTGGACCAAATTTTCCTGTTGTCTTGTTTTTGTATGGCCTTCTGAGCTATGGGTGACTGTCAGATTGGTAAAGGTGTGTGATGAACACCACCAACCAAAGAAGACTATGCCATAGACGCTATGTGTGGCCTGCAAAACTGAAATTATTCACTGACTGGCCCTTTCCAGAAAAAAACTTACCCTTGCTCTAGGGTAAATACCAGGTTTCTTGAGTCATTTGGTGAGTGTTTCTTTAATTTTATAAGAGACTTCTAGACAGTTTCTAGAGTGCCTTTCCCATTTTCATTCTCATTGGCATTATCTATAAATTCCATCTTCTCTGCATCCTTGCCAGCATTTGTGTTACCAGTATTTTTAATTTTAGTTATGCTAATAAACTTATAGCGGTTACTTATCTTAGTTTTAATTAGTATGTCCCTAGTGACTAATGATGTGGACGTCTTCTTGTACGATAGTTTGCCATCCTTATATGTCCTCTGTGCTGAAGTGTCCATGTGCTTTGGCTAGGATTTAATTGGATGGTCTATTATCTTACCGATTTTTAAAAGTCCTTTTTAAACTCTGGATTCAAAGACATAAATTCTTTGTTGGATATGCATATATTTTCTTCCATTCTCTTAATAGTGTCTTTTGCTGAGCAGTAGGTTTAAAGGATATGTACAGGCAGAAATGAAGGCAAGTAGGCAAGCAGGTGGGAAGAAAGAAGAGGAAGGATCTTTTTTTATTAATTTTATTTAGTTGTACATTTTGGTTGTTTCCCCAGCCCTGAGTCTTAAATCTTGGTCCTTGGGATGTGCATGAACTGCACTCCTCTGCTGGAGATGGCGAACCTAACCACTACTCCACGAAGCATGCCAGTTTTAAATTTTGATGAAGTCCAGCTTACTGATTATTATTTTTTTTTAAGATTATACTTTTGGTCGTGTCTAAAAACATTTTGCTTATCACCAGGGCATGAAGATTTCCTTCAGGTTTTCTTTTGGAAGTCTTATTCTAATTTTTACATTTAGCTCTGTGACCTGTTTTGAAATAATTGTTGTATAAGACATGGGTTGAGGTTTCACAGTTTTGTTTCATTGTTTATTGAAAAGATTACTGTTGTACCTTTGTGAAAAATCACTTCATCATACCTGTGTGATCTGTTTCTAGACTCTAATCTGGTGATCAATGTGTCTATATCATAAAGTCTTGAGTAAGTTTGTAGTAAAGTTTTGAAGTTGGATTGTGTGGTTCCTCCATATTTATCCTTCTTTTTCAAGGTTATTTGACTATTCTAGTTTGTTGACTTTGCTTTATAAATTTTAGAATCCAGTTGGCTGTGTTTACAAAAATTCTTACCGGGATTTGCTTGTATTAACACTATATTTGAAGACTAATTTTAGGGGAATTGACATCTTTACTGTGTTGATTCTTTCAATTCATGAACCTAGTATTCATTTCATTTTGACCTTCTTAGATAGCTTTTATCAGTTTTTTAGAGAGTCCAGCATACACATCTCATCCATGTGTGTTAAGTGTATACCTAAGTATTTTTGAGCTATTATAATGGGATTTCAAAAATTACTGATTTTTCATTAGTTCCTAGTATAAAAATTATAATTGATATTTATGTGTTGACTTTGTACCCTGCTTGATAATAGGAGCTTTCTTCTTGCTGACTCTCTTTCACAGTAAGGGCTTTCTGGGGTATCTGTGATACGTGACTGCAGTTCTTACTGGAGAGCAGGGGCTGAAATGTCGATGGACAGCCCTGTTAGTGTGGGGAATTTTGTAGGGTAATCTGGTTGGAAAATTTCTTGAGCTGGTCAGATTTCTTAGAAAAAACTCTTTCCAAATTCACGCTGCCATCTCCTGGGACTGAGTGGGTGAAGGGTAGTCAGCAGAAGGATGGCTCTTTGTTTCTTGGAAGCACACATTCACTTTCCTCTGTTTGTCTAAGCTGCTCTCATTCTTTACTTAATCTCTCCTGTTGGCCAGGGTGTTAAAGGTTTTGCAACGCTAAGGACAGAAATTACTTCTATGTTAAGAAATCCCTTCTCTAAGGACACCAATGTCTCCTCTGTAAAACAGCTGTCAATTCTGGTTAGAGTTAATCACCAGTTACTGTCTGACTTTCCTGCTCTTCCCTCATTCATGCTTGCTGCTGGTGATTTTTGATTGTGTTGATTTGGAATTGGAAGCCCTGCTCTGAGGTGGTTTTGCTTCTATTCTGAGGTTTTCTTTTAAGCAGGTAGTCACAGTGGGAGCACGAAGACAGGAGGTCACACAGCAGTTCAAGAAAAAGTTGTGGGGGGCTTGGACCAGAGTGGTGACCGAGGGACAGAGGGGATGCAGGAGGTAGAGTCTACAGGGCTTATACTGGACTGAAATTAGGGAATTAAGGAAAGGGAGGAATTAAAGGTGGTCTTAGGATCTGCCTTGACTTGTCTTCACTAAGTGTCCTTTTATTCCCATAGAGAAGCTAGGATGGAAAGCTGCCTTTGTACTGAACAGGTTTTGTTTAAGATGCCTGGGTCCGGGGTCCAAAGACAATGCTGATCTTTTTCATAGCAATCCATTGCCTCTTTAAACTCAGCTAGTATTCAGCTGATTCTTTCACCATCTGCCTCTGTGTTGCTGTCATCCACCTGCTTTATTTCCTGAGGACTTTGGGACTTGGCTTGTCCACTCCACATTCTGTCATAATCAGGGGCAGCTTATTCAAATGACATATTAGAGGGTGTGTGTGTGTGTGTGTGTGTGTGTGTGTGTGTGTGTGTCTATGTGTGTGTGTGTAAGTGATTATCTTTGGCTTTGGTTTTTAACGAGAATTTTGAAACCAGTTACAACTAGAAAATGTTCTTCCATTTCTATACAGTTGTCCTTCATTCCCTTTGGGAATAGTAGACCTGACCCAGTTCTTTTTTGGGTATTATTTCACAGAACAGTGTGTTAAAATATTTTTACTCTTCTAATCAAGTACAATGTAAAAACTGGCAGACACCCATACCTTCTATTCTTTAATGTGCAGATGATTCTATTCTCTGGTGAAGGTATTGACTCTATTATATTTTGATTCTGAGGTAGCAGGTAAGAACTAAGGAGCATAACCACTTCATACAGAAAGTAAATGCTTTTTGTCTACAAGTTTTTTTTTATCTTGATTATATGTATATTTTATATATGCATGTATAAAGTAGATAAACTTTATATGCAGCTTTCTAACAGTGGTCAGTGAAGTATGTGATACTATGGTAAAAGAAGGATGCCATAGACACTGGAAATGTCATTTACTGAATAAAGATTATTACAAAATCCACCATGACTTTATTGCTGCATCAGGATAATTTCTTAGTAAAAAGTTGACCCAGTTATCTTTACTTCTGACTTATATACCGTATGAGTCTTAGTAAATTGGCATTGGTTTGATGTTGGCTAATTGTGACTGAGACTTAAAAAATATATAGTGGATTAACCCTTAATGATCATACCCAGAAAGTATTTAAAACCACCTAGAATACGTAATGTTAGATGTCTGTTAAAATGTTCTGGAGGTCTAAAATGAAATATTATGTTGTATTCTCCCTCAGTTGATAAGAAAATAACTCTAACTTGGGGGTGGGTTGAATGGAAAGGAGCAAGAAGAGTGGGAGCAGTGAAGAGGGTGGGGTTCCTGTCCCTGGGCTGCCTTGACAGAACCACAGATGGGGTGGCGGGGGAGGCTTACACGACAGAAATGTATTTTCTCACAGTTCGGGCTGTTAGAAGGCCCAGGGTCCACAGGCCATGCTCTCAGAAGGCCCTAGGGAAGGCACCTACCTTGCTAGCCTAGCCCCTTGTGGCCTGAAATCTTGGTTTGTAAACTCACACTCCAATCTCTGCTTCAGCTGTCACACAGCCTCCCACTGTGTTCTTTGTATCCTAATTTCCTCCTTCTTATAAGGACACCCATCTACTGGACTTTGGTCCAGTAGCCTACTGTGACTTCATCTTAACTTGATTGTACCTGCGAAAACCCTGCTTCCAAATAAGGGCACATTCACATGTTCTTGGATGGGTATAAGTTTTTATTATAATAGGATCTGTTATTTAACCCAGTACAGAGGGTTCTACCTTCAGTTTATATTTTGATATTTAAACCAACACACTTACTAGATTGATCTACCTTAATAAAGCATCAGGTAAGATACATTTTGTATAAAATACATTTTTATTTGTAGTTGTAATTCACATCTCTGCTTTCCCACTGCATAGACCGATGTTTCTAGTATTTTCCATCCATGTAGCAGAGTTTGCATTAAAGGAGTATTTGGTTATGAAACATCTGTTGATGTAGGTGCAGAGCTAGAAGACTTTCCACATTACCTCCTAGTAGCCTAGTATTTATAGAACCAAGCTAGACTTTTCTTGAGCATTTTAACTACTTTTGAAAAAATGTTTTTGTTATTATTTTATGTCCATAAGCCCTAACAGTGTCTGATGCTGATTTATTGAATAAACAATTAATGACAGAATTGTGTGCATGTATGTGTTACTCTGTGTGTGTGTGTGTGTGTGTGTGTGTGTGTGTGTGTGTGTGTGTGTGTGGTGAGAGAGAGCGAGAGAGAGAACTCCCATTCAATGGAGGTGTGATATGAGTCTTCGTTTGGTAAATATATTCTCCTCCATCCTTTTAAAAATCCTACTGGTGGCATTCTCACACACTGCTCTACTTTTTGTTTTTATTACTTAGAGCACAGCATTCCCTCCTGGTTTTATAAATGCTATGATTGTATAATACTCCATTGCAGAGATCAGCTTATTTGAGCTACCCTTTATTTGTTTTTATTTTTAATTAATTTTTAAAAATTTTTACTCATTAAAGTAAACTCATATATAGGTTCCCCATTTCTCAAATACATGTCAACATGCCCTGCCCTCCACCAAATCACCAAGTGTTCTTCCCCATTATCCAGTGGGCTCTGCCACCATTTGTTCCCCTCCCCAGCATTCCCTACTGGTAACCTCAGTTTTGTTGCAAGTGTCCAAGGGTTGATTTTGTCTCTTCCTTTGTTTTGTCTATTCAGTTCCACCTATGAGTGACTCATCTGCTATCTGTCTTTCTTCTTTTGACTTATTTCACTTAGCATAATCCCCTCTAGATCCATCCATGTCGAGTCAAATGACAGGATTTCATCTCTTCTAAGGGCTATGTAGTATTTCATTGTATATATGTACCACATCTTCTTGATCCATTCATCTGATGTTGGGTACTTAGGTAATTTCTGGTTCTTAGTTATTGTGAATAGGGCACAATAAACATGGGGATGCATACATCTGTACAAATGAGTATTTTTTGTGACTTTTGGGTAGATGCGCAGAAGTGAAATGACAGGATCATATTGGGATTTCCATCTTCAACTTTTTGAGAAATCTCCAAACTATACTCCATAGGAGTTATACTAATTTGCACTCCCACCAACAGTGTAAAAGTTGTCCCCTTTTCTTCACATCCTCACCAATATTTGTTGTTTCCAGACTTTTGCATAATAGCCAGTCTCTCAGGTGTAAGGTGTTATCTCATTGTTGTTTTGATTTTCATTTCCCTGATGGCCAGTGAGTAGGAACATCTTTTCATGTGCCTGTTGGTCATCTGTATGTCCTCTTCAGAAAAGTGTCTCTCTAATTCCTCTTCCTGTTTTTTGATTGCATTGCCTATTTTTCTGTTATTGAGTTTTGTGAGTTCTTTGTATATTTTAGATATTAAGCCCTTGTCAGAAAAGTGAAATGCAAATATCTTTTCCCACTTAGTAGGTTGCCTTTGGTTTTAGTGATGTTTTCTTTTGCTGTGAAGAAGCTTTTTAGTTTGATGTAGACCCAGTGTTAGTTTTTGTTTTTGTTTCCCATGATGCTGGAGTTGAGTCCCCAAAGGCCTCCCTAAGGCTGATGTCATGGAATGTCTTTTCTATGTTGTCTTCCAAGAACTTTATAGTTTCTGGTATTATGATCAAGTCTCTAGTCTGTTTTGAGCTAATTTTTGTGAATGATGCTAGAGAGTGATCTACCTTCATTCTTTTGCACGTGACTGTCCATTTAGCCCAACACCATGTATTGAAAGTACTTTCCCTTCTCCATTGTATGCTTTTGGCTCCTTTGTCATAGATTAAGTGACTGTTGCCTTTTTATTTTTAATGGTTAAAATACTCATGAAATTTACCATCTTTGCTATCTTTAAGTGTACAGTTCACTAGTATGAAGTGTTTTCACATTATTATGTAAACAATTTCTAAAATTCCTCATCTTGTAAAACTGAAACTCTAGAACAGTTAAATAGCACCTCCTAGTTCCCTTCCTGGAGACCGCCATTCTATCAGTTCCTGAGAATGCAAGCAAGTTTCCCTCTTTAGTTGTGTTCGTATTTGCTCTTACCAATCTGTGTAACTAGCCTACAAATGTGTCATTTTGTACATCAATCCATGTACCTGTAAAATTGCTGGTAGGTAAAGATGTTTTCATTGATCTTAATTTTGATAAATATTGCCAAATTCACTTCCAAAAGGATTGACTGATTTGTCCTCCCCACTGAAATGTACGGTACACTGGCCATTTACGTAGGTTTCAGTACAGTCAACTTGTCGGCAGCCTGCACTGGGAACATGAAAGGGAGGAAAGTTGGGCTACTGCCTTGTAAGAAGCAGTGCCCTTGCAGGCTCTGCCTCTGAGCCTTGGGGATTATTTGATAGCCCATGATGTAGGCGCCATACTGCATTCATTTCAAAACTTTAAATAAGAATCGTTCCCATGCCGGGTAAGCTATTTGAGTATTAGTAATAACATCTACTAGAATGATCCCAGTGCCTCACTTCACAAGTCAATCCTACAACTTAATATATGTTCAGCATTGCTGAAAGTTTCCTGAATACTGACGTTGAATATCTGGAATATGAATGGATGCCTTGCTCAACTTTTAATAGAAGGAAAAAGTGAGCACAGCCTCTTTTCAAATGAACGCTATGAGGAACACACTATATTGGGGTGACAGTGAGGAGTGATGGGACAAGGGAAGGCGAGCAAAGGTGAAGCAAGAGGACTCAGGGTCTCCCCAACCCTATTTCACCCAGAACTGGCACTCACACAGGCTGTGTGCCTTATAGCAGAGAATGAGATGAGTGAACACAAGTACTCATCTGCCCCTGGTAGTTTATGTCAGACATTTGAGGAGTCCTAGAACTACTTCACATAATCCTGATGTTTGAAACCAATATGCTCTATTTTATTTTGTTTTCTCTGAAGTCAACTTGCTGTAAAATGAGGCATTACTATGGAGATGCTACTTTTTCGTCACATGTACATATAGCTATGTGACAGTGACTTTTTATCTGAAGATTTGTAAATATGTATAATCTTTACTAGTTTTCAGTCTTAAAATGAAAATACATATGTCTGCATCTGTTCATATTTTATTATTAAGTAGAATTTGAAGGGTCCTAGGTACCTCTTCCCAGTGATGCTCAGTATTAATAGTGTGAAATGCTTTGTCCAAGACTTTTTTCATTGGTTAAATAACACGTAACTTTTATTCCTTCTTTAAGAAAATGAGATCATGCTCTATCTATCTGTCTATCTATCTATCTATCTCTCTGTCTATCTATTCCTATCTATAGATAGATAGATAGGAATAGATAGATATATAGATGTGTATATATATATATATATATATATAGTGATTTGCTTTGTTTATTTGATAATGTGTCCTTTTTGAATTAGTGTATAGATATAACTTCTATTCTTTTCATGGATTTATGCTCTTCCATTATACCATAATTTTCTTTTCTGTTCCCCTGTTGGTGAACACTTAAGTTGTAATAAAGCTCCTTTATACATACCTCTATCTATTTGGATAAAAGATTCTATCCAATAACCTCTAAGAAGTAGGATTTCTAGACCAAAATTATGGCCACTTTACATTTTAAGGAATATTTGGGGTCTCTATAAAATGTTATATGAATATCCTGATTTTTGAGGAAATCAACTTAGTTCTAAACTTTCAGAAGTTTTATCTAAGTGACGTATCATTAATGTATGCTCTTTCTCCTAATATAAGATTTTCTTAATGGAAACTTTGAAACTTTTTATGCCTACAGTGATGGAATGGGGGGAAGATATTAAAGCAGTTTCAAAAGATGAAGCAGTGGTGTTGGTGAATCACCAGTCAACAGGAGACGTGTGTACGCTGATGATGTGTCTCCAGAACAAAGGACTGGTAAGCTCTTCTGAGGAGGAGGTGGGCACGGGCAGCCCAGAGGGCAGCGCCATAAGAGCGGACTCCAGTCTCTGCCCGCTCTGTGGTCATGGGCTCAGATTTTAATTTGGATTTAGATAATATTAAAAATATTAGTAAATATTAAAACATTAATAAATATTAATATTGAAAATATTAAAATATATGTGATACATACATATGTATGTATGCATATATAGATCATATATGTGTGGTTCTAAGTCACTCTGGGAGGAATTTAGAGACTTAAAAAAGTAATTGATATGATGTGAATTATATTTCAGTAATTTAAAAAAACTGTTTAAAAAAACTGGAATGAAATCAAAGCTACCATGGTTCATAGTGGGCCTGTTTTGAGGGGTAGGGGTGGATTTCTAGTTTGAGAAAAACAGACACAATAGTATTGCCTAAGTAAAATTGGTCAGTGTACTAGGTGACCATGGGGGTCTTTAGCCAGAAAAAATAAGGTGACTATTTTGGATTTCATTTACAGAGCAAATTATAAGGAAGAGATGCAAGCTTATTGTATTCAGCATTCCTTGCATTGTTTATTTTACATTGCTTATATTGATAACTAAAATGTATCTACAAACTGGGTGGGTTTAGAATGAGTGAAGTCTTTAGCATTAAAAGAACAATTGCGCTAGGAGAAGTTAAAGGGATTATGATCATAGGAAACCAAGTAAATAGAAAGTGGATAATTAATAAAAATTAATGGGGTTAGCATTTATCTGACTAGTACAGATACAAAGCAGTAGCTGTTTACGAGCGCTTTAGGGTCATAGTGAGTGACTGTAGTATCTACAGAAGGCTATCCTGTAAGACACTACCCTGCCCTTAGAGGAGCCAACAGTCCCGGGGCAGTGGAGGTGACATACATAGGGGACAGTACTTAATGCAAAGAGAGGGTATTCAGTAGCGGGGAGCTCACCGTAATATACTCGATGGATACAGAAAAGTTGGAGGGAGAGGACATATGCTTGACTTTAAAGGAAGAGTAGAATTTAGTTTGGCAGAGAGGTGAAGCAAGGCCCTTCTTCCTCAGTGACACACTCTTAGCCAACACACCAAGACAAGAATACAAGAATAAGTCTGGTCTTATCAGGTGATTTTGATTCGGTAGGTCAGGGTGGCATCACAAAATGAGGTGATAGCTCAGGAAAATATTTTTGATTATTGTGGAATCTGTTTTTTGTATTTATTTGAAAAGCAAAGTCATAATCTTGCTGGAATGTGGAGTAAATGAAATGCATTCTTATATTCAGAATCTAGAGTTGTTAAAGAACACTGCTGTGTAAATATAGTTGCACGTACAGTTTTATTGCCTGTGCCCTGAACTCATGAAGTTAAAGTTTTGCAAAAACCAGTTTATTTGGCGGAATCCCTAATTAACAGCTTTATTCTTATATATAGGATAATTGTATTTCTAATGATTAGTCTGAGGGCCTACAGTGTTCATAAATGGGTTTTTGAATCTCAAAGAATTGTTTAAATAGTCAGTATAAATATGCCCGACTTTATTACTCTGAAGCAGCTTGACATGGATGATAACTGTAACCAGAATGTCGGTACAGTCTTAATTCACCAGTCGTGTGGACAAAAGAAGGTTCAGTTTGTTTGATTCTGTAAAAAGATTCCAGTTAATTTGTCTTAAGTTCATTTGTGTCTAGAGTAATTTTGTTTTTATTTTCAGATTAGTTATGTTAAACATTTTGTATAATGAACTATTACCAAATGATTTGAAATCTTGAAGAATGTTTTTATCTTCTGTTATAAAGGAGCAATTAAGAAATATAAGGATAGAATCATGTTCTCTAACTCCTGTCTGATAACTATAGGGCAGTATTCATTTATGTGTGCGACGGGTCTGTTTACTTGATCTCTCTCACACTCCTTGGTACACTCCGAGAAGGATGGCCGACTCACCTGCGGGCGAGTTGAAGAATGCTGTAGTGGTGACTTTGTTGGAGTACCCGTCTTTGCTGTCAGAGGGCACTGCTAGCACTGGCAGGACCACACTGTTGTGGGAGTTGCGCTGGATCTTCTGGATGTTTTACATCCCGCTATCACCAATTGAATTCTAGTAGCGCTCCCTCGTCATTGCAGCCATCAGAACTGTCCTTACGTCAGTCAAGATTGGACAGCCATTGATTTACTGTAATTTCAGAAGGATAAAAGGAATGGAGCCTCTCTAGGTGTGTCGATATGTAGAAAATCCTTACTTCCTGATAAGGAAGAAATGGTATAGACCACCTTTGTTATTGTTGTTTTAAGGAAAGTTACAGGCAGGAAGAGAGAGAAGGAAGGAACGTTTATTTATTTTACTTAGTTGATCATACTGGTTGTTTCCCCAGCCCCAGGTCTCCAGCACTGGCCTTGGGATGTAGGCAGACCCTGTCTGGTAGTGTTAACCTGCTAGACCACCACACCACTTTTCTCTCTCAGAAATATCTAGCAGTATCCCTAGGAACAAGCCTAGGAAACAGTGGCAGAGTTAATCCAGGTAGCTTGTATCTACTGACTCTCTTTTGAGAAATATGAAACAGGATTTTCTAAAGGTGCTGGTGCCTTTTTCATAAGTATTTATAAAGTAAGGAGTCTGACTACTTATGGAAATTGATGTCAGAAATAAGAATTTTTATTTGTCAAAATAACTTTGTAAAAGATGTAATAAATATATTGACTGGTAACATTTTCCCTGAAATATATTGGGACAGAATTATCTGTACAAATCTCAGAAGACATCTTGGCTGTCCTTTTGGATGTATTTGTTTTGGGTTACCTTTCTAACTGAAGATATAAATCCACTCTCAATGTAAGGTTATATTGATAAATATAAAGGTTAAACATAAAAGCTAGTTATATTAGTGTTGGTATTTTAACCCTAAGACCAATAAATTGCAGCTAAACTTCATATTGTGTAGAAAGCTCACATACAACATGTTTATTGGGTAATTCCATTTGCTTTTTGTTTTGTTCCTTTGGACCCTTTGCAACAAATTCCAGTTCAAATCTCTATTTAAACAAAGGAATCTTTACAGAACAAAACAAGATTGAAAAATTAGATGTTGGTGATTATTTTATTCCATATGAATTGACTTGGAGAAATCAGACACTCACTGGGCTTGTATCTTTGTTTCTTAAAAATGATGTCATGTGTAAAACTGACCTATAAGATAGAAGCCGTGAAGCACAACTGTCCAGTGATACTGAAACACTAAAGCAGAAGCATTAATGTTATGGTAATATAATGGGCTTTTTTCATTGGCTTTGCAAAACTAGGAGCTGGGTTGCGGTGCTAAGTTTTGCCTTTACGTGTCAGTTCGTATAACTTGGAGCTCAGAGATGAAGTTCGCAGCGTGTTATCTGCACAGGAACTGCAGTAGGACCTCTGCTGCTTCCCGGACCGAGGCTGTAGCGTTCACTTTGTTTCAGCCTTCTTGTGAGAAATGCTCTTTCCTAAGCAGGGACAATAATTAACCACTCATGAATTAGACCCCTGTAAACACTTTGAATTTTGAAATGTGCTTGAAATGAAGTCTTCTGCTTTCTATATGAGTGTGAACTCTTACCAGTCATGGATAATGTTTGTGTCTTATGAACTGAGTCACTATAAATGTTTTTATGCTGGCAGAGTATGGCTTAAGTAAACTAACAGATATTCTTCATAGAATGGATAAACCATTTTATTAAATGAATTTAATGTTCTTTTACTTAAAATGTTTATATTCTTAAGTAAAACATTTATATTTTATTTTGTAATTTTTAATATTTTGACCACTAAGGTAAAGTTATATTTTATAAGATGTTCATGCTTACTAATGAAACATATTGTCCTTATTTGATAACTTTGGCCATTATGTTGTATTGTTTCAAAATAATTTTACAAGTTTTATAATAATTACCAGAGACTTTGTTTATGGTAGAACAAATTTAAAAACATTAAGTGCAATTTTAAGACATTATTTCAGCTTCATTTGTTGCGCAATAGTTATAAACCTGTGACATAGACTTAAAATCAAAACCCTTAGTTTTTTAATGCAGACCCTATAACTGTGCTTTATTTGTAGAAATAGCAGATTTAAGACATGTAGGTTAATTACGAGTATAGTTGAGTGATTATATTTAAAACTTATAGAGACTTGGCTCAACTATAGTCAGATTTCTTCTATACAGCATTTAATTATTTCTTGCTTTTAACTATTTTAGGCTGTTGCTCAAATGATGTGGTTGATGGATCATATTTTTAAGTACACAAACTTTGGAATTATTTCTTTAATTCATGGAGACTTCTTTATAAGACAGGTGAGTAAAGAGCATGTTTCCTCAGAGAGCCTGATTACACGGATTCTGTATTGTAAAAAGAAGCCTTTTATAGTCGGTAGAGCCAGTTCCTATATCTCAGGGACCTCTTCCATGGAATCTTTGTTCTCTAAAATATTTATTTCAATCTGAATTAGAGTGTGCTTACACATTAAAATACTAATGATGCAAATGTTCTAACCTTTACCCTCCTCCTCCCACTGAAATGGTACAATATTTAGTAAACATTTATTAAGTGCCTGGTACATTTTCAGCTCTTTTGCTTCTTGGCTGTATGAATTGGGCAAGTTATTTAAATTATCCAATTTTCCTTATTTTTCAGATGAGCATAGGAGATATTCCCCTCATAGGGTTGTTGTTGGATTAAATGAAGTTTTAAGCATGTAAGACATTTAGAACAGTCTCTGCTATCTTTGTCATCATTTTTAGCATGGTTACCCATCAACACCTACATTATTGCTGTTTTATTTACAAATGACTATTACATGATACAAAGGTATCTAAACTTGCCGTAGGGAGTTTATTAAACACATAAAATGACCAGTAGGGATATTATATAAATAATACAAATATTTTGGCAATGTACAGTAGGAAAAATGAACACTTCAGATTTCTATAAACCTGGAAAAACTTTAGAGAAGATTTCGGCATAAATCTTAAAGTATGCTTGTGATTTTGATAAAGGAAGGTGGATCAGGAATGGCTCCCAAGATTTAGGAATAAGTGAGTATAGGAAAAAGAATAACCTCTTATTAAGTCAATACTACTTTATAGTAATTACCCTGATATGCTGCTAGTAGCACGTGCTTTATTTTTTCCAAAATAGCTGAGATATGATATACAAGAGTTCTCGTAATACCACACTTAGCTGGTGTTTGTTTATTCAGCATATTGCGCAACACCTTGTAGATAATAAGTACTTTAACTGTCGAATGAGATTAAGCCTGAATCAGAGTGTGCTTAGACATTAAGATGCTAGTGATGCAAATGTTCTAACCTTTATGCTCCTCTGCTGAGAGTCCCAGATTCAGAAATAAGCTGGAAATGAGCACACAAACGTCTAAGCTCCATGAAGACGGACATCACAAAGCACATATACTCCCCACCATTTCGTGTACAAAACATACTGTGCGTCATATTCTGTGCAGGAATTCAGTTTCTTTGGAAAATGCCTTTTATTCTTCTGAGCATATAGGAATAGACATATACACTGTTTCTCAGGAGAAAGTGGCAGTGGAGTTTGAGACAAAATAAGCAGTCGTCAGAACAATTTCGCAAAAGAACTAGTTTAGTATCTCAGAGCGTTGCTGGAGGGGAAGGCAGTAGAGCAGCAGTTAGGAGATTTGGCAACCTAGAGGGACCCGGGAGAAATCTGACTGAGGCCTTACATCATGAAAGATTTTACAGGGTAGAATAACAGAATAAGGATGATCCTCAGGCATCAATAAGATGATAAATTATACCAGATTGCTGGTGTACTTTGAAGAGGTAAAAATAGAAAGTAATACACTCCAAAGCATTTTCCTTTTATTTCGATGTGAAGTTTTCCTTGCTTAAAGAGTGTATATCAAAATACCTGAGAGATTTGCCAATGCATTTCTAAAGAACAGCATTTCCCCCTCAATAGATAGTAATGAAAAATCTACAAATTTGGGGGAAGGAAAAGAGATAAAAATAATCTCTTGGGACTTTGCATCTAGATGATTTTGATAAGATAGTTCTAAGAATAATGAAAGCATTGTACGTGTAGTCTTGGAAACTTAAATAAATAAAGATGAATCACAATCAATTCGGTTCAGTAAACCATCTGAGAAAATGTCCTGTTTTGCATTTGGAATAATTTAAAGATGAAAGCATACCAATGATTTGGGGGAGCTCCTGTAACTGCGTTGGCTGAAAATTGACAAATTGATCAAATGGGAAAGAAGAACCTTTGTAATATTTAGTTGTGAGTTTTGGGCCTTCCTACAAAATTTCCTGAATTCCTCTTTTCAGTCTCCAAGTTGTCCCCTTTCCCCCTTCCCCTCAAACTAAAACCCAGGCTATCAGAATGGCCAAATGTCCTACTAGGTTTACTTCTGCATTTCTGCACCCCCACCCCATGTTTGCTCTACTCATCAATATGCCACAGTCACCTCTGATCAGACCATCTGTCTGGAAGACCCAAGAGTCCCAGACTGTCTCCTGCAGCCTTTTCGTCACTGGAGCCAGCAGATTTCCTTTTTAATATGAGCAAGGTGGCGCTCCCTGCTCACAGCTAGCCAGTGCCTCCTCACCCTGACCCCTCACCAGGTGCAGCCCTTCGTCTGTTCGGTCTCTCCCTGCAGTCCTGCAGCTTCTTCCCCATCACCCTTCACACTGACCTTGCTTGTTCCCAGGCCTTTGTCTTTTTGCTGTCATCCCCTGGTATAACTGCCTCTCATCTTCCCAGAGGCATGCAACCTCATTCTCAGCTCCTTGCTCACATTCCACCTCCTTGGAGCTGCTTTATCTGACTTGTTGACTGCCCTCCCCTTCCTCTTTTCCTACTAGCACACATCACCAGATGAATTCCAGCCCTCTTACCATCTCCCTCCAGCAATTGCCTCTCTGCAGGGAAGGACAGGCGGGCTTTCACTCATAGTCACTGAACTGATGAGTGAATGACCTTTCAAGGGCACATAGAGCAATTTACTTTTTCTTCCAAAAGAAGGATACACACACACACACATATATATATATATACATACATACATATACATACATACATACATACATATACATACATACATACATACATACATATATATGTAACTGCTAATAATTTCTCTCTTTGTACTACAAGTGGGGGAAATCACTCTTTTAAGTCTATCATAAGGTTTTAGTTTAGAAGCTGTTATTTCTTAAATCTTAGGCATTTTATTTTCAGTTGTCCTGTGCTTACTATGTATGTGTCTACCATCTAGGGAAAATCTCATCGTGACCAACAGCTGCTGCTCCTCAGGAGGCACCTAGAAAAATGCTACAGGAGCAGGAATCGAAAATGGATTGTTTTGTTTCCAGAAGGGGGCTTCCTCAGGAAGAGGCGAGAAACCAGCCAGGCATTTGCCAAGAAGAATAACTTGCCATTTCTTACACATGTCACTCTGCCAAGGATTGGGGCAACAAATGTTATTTTGAGTACACTTGGAGTAAGACAGGAAAATGGAAATCCTGCTGCAGGAGATGCTAAAGAGTTAGGTATGGAGTCTTTTTAGCTGTGTTTTTCTTTTGCTAAAAGATTTCTCTGGAGTCCAGAAAATGGCATTGGTGTTCTTTTTAATATTTCTAATTGTTATTAAATAGAAATAATACTTAGAAGAGGAAAATACAGTTTTTTGTGTTTCTATTTACAAAAATTAGTCTGTGTTACAATAATTGATTCCAATAATACTGCAGTGCATAAAGTCAAAGTGTCTTCCCTCAAGTTTACCTGTCCTTACTCCTGGCCATTCCTAGAGCCTCCATAAACACTCCTGTGAATGTCTTTACGTGCTCATGGAAGTGTATCTATAGTATCGACTCCTAGAAGTGGAACTATTGAGTTAAAAGATAGAGGCATAGAAATAACTAATGTGAAAAACTAGCCATAGATACATGCATAGAAATAGGAATGTTATATATTATTCATTTATCAAATTTAAAAAGGTATTGTTTGTTCATAATACAAAGAATGAATTTAATGCGGTTTGACAGATTTATTAAGAGCCTTAAAATGTAGCAAAATGACCAAAGTTATTTCACTGCAAATGATACTACTCAAAAAGAAATCATCTGAAATAGTGGCAAAACTATTACATCATAAAAGCAAATAGAAGGAAGAACAGAGAAGTCATTTCAATTATCTGCCCAAAGGAATAAAATACAGCCAGTACAAATGATGCTCATGGAGAGTTTTTACTGCCTTGGAAATGCTTACTGTCTTTTATATTATCAGAGTAGGAAGAACTTGCAAGTCTTGTGAAATCAGTATTGGCTCAAATACAGAAATAATTAAGGTAGTAGGAAAGAAATGAAAGCCAAGATGCCAGCATTTTAATTTTAGTGCGATTGCTTCTCTGACCTGTAACATTCAGGGTCATTTTTTCCCCCATTTCTTAATACTTTTCTGAAATTAAAAAAATATTAACATGTATGATTTTGATGACCAGGAAAAAGCAAACCACACTTAAAATGCCACTCTGAGACAGCCAGGTATCTTTGAAGATTTGCAGAAGATATTTGTGCCCACAGCATGAAGACTATTTTGAACAAATTTATCAAAGACTCTGAAGTATAATTTAAAAGTGAAAGAAACTCACTAGGTCTGTTCCTCAGTAGCATTTTGCCTTTTCTTTTAATAATTTTTAGATAAGATTAAAATGGAAAAGCTTGGGCCTCAGAAATACATGCTTTTAAATCAAGGTATGGACCCGACAGAGAACTAATGCCTGTGAAATGGGCTGAGTTCCCTTTCATTTTTTTTTTCTAAGCAGCTGCTTGGCGGTCGGCTCTCTTAATCTTTCATCATCTATTAAAAAGACAAATTGAAAGAGTCTTTTAATAGAAAAGGAAAGTCCAGAGTAGCCTGACTGTTGGGGAGATATGGTGGCAATGCCAGCCAGGCCCACACTTGCCTTCAGAGGCCTCCTCCCAGAGGAGATTAGTTGGTCTCGTAAAGACTATTGTTTGCAGCGCTTCACCCAGACAGTGCCCACAGTGTCTTGAGTGGCAGAGGTGGGGACACTTGTCATGTTGCTGCACAATTGAGAAGAAAAAGGGTTTTTCTTTTTCGAGAGAAACTATTTCGTTGTCTTGTTATCTGCTTATAAAAGCAAAGTCATGTATTAATCTTACTTTAATTAAATATTTTTTGTTCTAATTGCTTAGGAAAAAAACCAAAAAAATAATCTAGAGCTGTAGTTTGCCATTTTCTTCTCTATTTTATATTTTCTTTCCTTTAGTGTTCATATTCAGTATTTAGTGTTTTATTTCACATAAACACAAACCATGTGTTTATATCTCTTTTATATATGTGATCAAACATGGACTATAGAATTAAAGGATTTGTATGTTTTTCACTTACTGTGTTTAAAAACAAGAATTGATTTAAAGATCTAATTGGTTTTATGGAATGATCCAGGAGCCAGGCAGCATCCCAAGTAGCGCTGGGTAGGAGCTGTGCAGACATCAGGAAGGGAGGAAGTCAGGGAGGATTGTTTTAGGCCGAGTCACTTCTTTGTGGGATGGAAGGTGTCTGTCAGGCAACTGACCTCATTCGTGCCAGGTAATTCCAGATTTCCCAGTTAAAGGTGACATTTCTGGGCGAGGCGGAAACTGCACTTCGGTTAGGTATGAAGTCTTGATTTATTGACAGAAGGCTTAGCATCAGTGACTCCATTGGGAGCCTGCTGTCTCTTCAAAAAATTATACAAATACTATGTAAATATTAAGCTGAACTCTGCTGACTTTATTTCCCGTCATTTTATTATAAAATTTTCCAGTGTACATAAAAATTGGAAGAATTTTTACAGGGAGCATCCATGAACTCCCCAACTACAGTCTAAATTCACATTTTGCTGTATTTGGTTTATCACATTTTTCTCTGTCCTTCTATCCATCCATTAGTCTGTCTTGGGCTACAGGCAGGAATGAAGGCGAGTAGGCAGGCAGGAAAGAAAAGAGAAGACAAAGAAAATTCTTTATTTTATTTTCATTTAGTTGTTCACACTGGTTCTTCCCCCCATCAACCCCACCCCGCCAGACCTGGGTCTGGAACTCAGGGGTATGTGGCTTGCTCCTTCAGAGGCAATTGACCTAACCGCTGCTCCATCAGGGCGTTCCTCTGTTTTTTTCAATAATGCCTCTCAAAGGAAGTTGCAGACATCAGTATACTTGACCCCTAAACATGTCAATATGTACAGCACTAGTAGCTTGTTAAAATGTGTTTCTTTATATAAACTGTTCTGTCAGCAATATGTCATTTTAAAAATTAATTTTTTAATTAATGTTTTAACACTACTTTTACGGGTATTTTCCCTTTAGAATGTTCTAATAATTCTTAAAGTAGCTTAAGGCCAGTTTTAAATTATTTGACATACAGAGGTAGCATCATTAACTTGTAGTGCACATTTGAACTTTGGCTTGAAAATAAATGCTATTGTTTTAAGGAACTCATAAATACTTCAGATGAAGAGTAGACCTTTGTACCTTATCCTCTGGCTAGAGGCTTTCCCTCTCAGGTATACTCAACTTTGTACTTTGTGCTGGAAGTAAAAATAGTGAAAAGAGCCACCGTACATGCGCTTTCCTGAGCCCTCTGCACAGCAGTTACTCCCTGCAGTGCCTTCTAGAGGGTGGCAGGTGTGTGGCTTCATGTGTGTGTGACTCCTGCTGAAGTAGGAGGAGAATTCTGTTTTGTTTTTTTGAAAAAGGAACTGATGTGCATCAATGAAATGCTTGATTTTCATGTTTTATTCCAAGGCTGATGAATGTTCCCTAATACAAATCTTGGTGGTATAGTATCGTGTTATATTTAGTGAATGGATTTGTTTTAGTTTGAGATCTGTTTTTCACTTTTGTGATGTGATTGTTAGTCTCTGACTTTTTATGACAGTTTTTATGAATGATATAAATGAGACCACATAGTGTGTAATTATATTGAATGCTTGCGTGATGAATGTCTAATAATTTGTAGGACTGTTATTTGTTCATTTATTTGATATTCATTCATTTTTTAATAAAATAGGAATGTCATTATTTCACTCTAAATGCATCATTTAAAATATTAATGCCATAATTCATCCTTTTTCTTAATGCAAAAGATATATCAATGTACTTTATACTGCTCAAGTAATCGATGCTACATATAATGTAAAAATTATTTAAATTATTTTTTTCTTTGTTCTCAGACAGCAAATCAAAGGGCCTCCAATGGATAATAGATACAACCATAGCTTATCCCAAAAGTGAACCCTTAGATATTCAAACCTGGATCCTAGGGCACAAGAAACCGAGAGTCACACATGTACATTACAGGTAAGGATTATACGTCAATATTCAGCATGTATCCAATATAAACTATTGCGGACAGTATGAATGTTTTCATCTTGAACTTTTAATCAAACAGTGAAAATAGGTGACACAAAATCATTCTTTAAGCTGAATTTTTAATATGAAGATACCTTCTGAAACACTCATTTTCACTGAGTAATAAAAGTCTCTGAAAATGGCATTCTGGAGGCCTTGATTACATGCTTGCCTGACACTCTTGAGTAAAAGTAATTACTTAAAATGATGCAGTGACAAAAAAAGTAATTACTTAAAGGACAAATATCAGGGTAAATAGATACTCATTTGGATTAAGAATATTCGTATTACTAGAAATGGAATGTGTCCCTAAATCATTGTTATATAAAGTTTTTTCAATGATTTAGTTGAAAACTTAGCCATGACTTAAACACTTCTAATTTTTAAATATTAAAATGTGCCTATGTAATTTGCACAAACAACAGTAAAATCATTTATTGACTATTCTGTGCTACTTTCCTGAGATATTTTTATGTGGATTTATTTTTTTTTAAAAGCATTTCATGTGAACATGTAGGTCCCCATATCAAAGCGTGCTGCTAGCAAGGCCTGGATGGATCTCGACCCGGATCACTAAGTTACAAAGTGGACATTGGTCCTTACGAAGATCACACTTGCTACAAAAACTCTTAATTCAGGAAGAGAACTATTTAAATTATAAACCCACTGATAGTCAATAGGTAGCATATTTTTGTTTGTACATGTGTACAGCATCAGTTTTTTAAGTGCACAGTTGAAATAAATTGGAATTTATATTTTAAAACATGAAATTACTGTAGTTTGGGTTTTTGATGTGTGAGGGTGACATAAAATGACAGTTGATTCTCTGTGACTTATTTTACCTCATTATGAAAGCGCATGGGTAAGGTACTGAAGTGATTCTTGATGACGGTTCAGCTTCCTTCCACATAGGTACCCCATTTTACTCAATTTGTTAAACACTTACCATGTACAAGACTTGTGTGGGCCCTGGAAGAATTTCTCCAGAAATAGTTTTGTTCTCATTCACATGGAACTTTTTTAGCATTCACTATATTAAAAGGCTGTGATTTGTAAACAAAGCTCAGTCCTAATGTCCAGTCCAGGAATATGTGATTGTGAGACCCATGTGTTGGATGCTTGTAGGTGCAGACCTCCTAGCAGGTCCTACCCAAAAAGAGCTGACACATGAAGAAAGCATGAGCATTCTGATAGCGTTGACTCTGCTTTCCTTTCTAACCAATAAATAGAAGAAGCATAGTGTATAGTTACTCAGAAGAAAATGAATGGAACCAGAAGGATCTTAGAAAGTAATGTCCATTTTTAGTAAAATTATTTAACTTGTTTATAACTTATAATATTTAACTTATTTAGGCAAATGCAAGCTCCTTAAATTCTCTTGAAGCAGAGGTTGTCAACAATGGATCTCTTAGAGGGTCCTTAGAATATTTTAACTGAATCTTTATGCACACTTTTGTGTTTATATATGTATAATTTTATGTAATAATGTAATACAGGAAATTTCATAGCTTTGCTCTGTTCTCAAAATAGACTGAGGATTTAAACCAAGATTAAGGACACCTGGCTTAGAGATCAAACCCAGATAGTAGATAGATGATTAAGAATGGTTAGTTTAATATAGAAAAATACTTCTGTTAATAAAATAGAAACGTCTCAGAAATATATTTCTTTATAGAAACTTTATTACCAGACATAGACATAATGAAGTTTTAACGTGTTAGATTAGTGGAGATTAAATTATAGTATAGAATCGTTTAGATTAGTGGAGATTAAATTATAGTATAGAATCGTATCCCAAAATATTGATTAAAGTACTAATTCTGCCTGGTTATTTGCTTACACAACACGTACACATATCTACCTAGAAGTCTTGGGACAGGTGTAGAGATATATTTCTTTTTACTTACGAGGATGGAATAGAGACCATTGTCTCACCAGGGTCAGGAAGGGAAAGACGTGTTCAATTGGGAAAAGGGAGGAAACAAAGGACAAGAGAGAGCAGAGGTGTCCTGTGTCAGAATGGAAAAGAGATGTGTGAGAAGGCATGAGGAGGAACGTGGCTCCCGTGGCTCCCGGGAGTCCCCACGCACCGCCGTGGATTGACAGGTCTCCATAGGTCTAAACCATCAGGACACCCTGGAGGAGAGGGGGAAAGAAAGGTTGCGTTTTACCTGAATGGTATTTTTGCTGTTGTTTTTATTTGTTTTTTTAACCACTAACTTTTTCAATTCTACAATCTCTTTATTATTGACCCTGTAGTTTTCCTGGCAGGAATAACTCTATTGAAATTAAAATAAATTTAAACAAACATCATAGTCTTTATCTATTTGAGTGTGTTTTTGCTGTTTTCAGAAAGAGGGACAGTTGTCTCTGATTATAGTTTTAAATTTTTAAATAGGAATGAGATGTTTCCAATTAGAGTAAGAGATTTAAAATGCAGCACTAGAAGTTACATATGACACAAGTGCGAATGATACAAATAACTGTGGTTAGCTCTCTCTTCCTGTTAATGTGGGCATGTTGGCGAGAAAGGTACAACACATTGCTGTAAGTGGGTATCCAGAGATGGGAAGGGGTCTCTGTCGTTCACTGGAGACATTGCTGGCTAGTAAATGTGATGCAAGCCAGTTTTGCTTCAGTTGTTGTAGAAAGGATTTGTTTTCTTCTTAACCCCAGCTCTCTTTTCTTTCTTTCATTCTTTCTTTAAAAAAAGCAGAAGCAGCCCTCATTCTTGGAGAATTTCATCAATCACTTAGTGATCTTGGTGAGCTGGACCGTTGGCACTGTGGCTAGTTCTTTGCAGTGTAACCCCGAGATGAGACATGAGAGTTGGGATACAGCGACTGCGTTTCTCCACGTTTAACAGTTCCCACTCAGATTGGTGCTTGTATTTCCATTTCTTTATTTGAGATGAAATCATATTAGAAGATTGTGAAAAAAGCAAATGAAGATTTTAGAATACTAGTACCACTTAAAAGGTCAAATCAAAGCAAATCTGAAATTGGTTGTCACTAAATGACACAAGATCTTAAGAGAAACTCCAGGTTCAAAGTCCAAACAGGTTAAGCAGCAGCTTAGTGACCCATAAGTGCTAAACCATGACTGCGTTTGTGTACTTTTGAAGTGTTTGTGTCATGCTTGAGGTCCATTGCATAGAGGTCAGTAACTGTCCTTTCCTGTGCAGGCACCTGGTCCTAGAGGCCTGGAGTGCATCTGCATGGGGCGGCATCTGCTCTGGCTCTGTAATGTCCCCACCTAGACTCACTTGGGAGACAAGACAGCTGGCACCATGTGTTAACATGGACCAGTAGTTAGCCCTTTTTGTATTCCTCAGAGCCTTTCTTTTCCCCTCTGGGACTTCATACTCAAGGCTACCAAGTCTGTTCTGCCACCCATGTACGCTCCTCGGAGCATCCTGTGACAAGCAGTGGAGATGACCCTGAGCCATGAGGCTCTTTCCTGCAGGGCACCAGTCCTAAGATGGTCAGAGTGTGTGGCAGAATGTTTTGCTGTTACAATAAACATGTTTCAATGAATGTTTTTAAACCTGTCTCACTTAGCATGCACTTATTTATAAGTGGAAGTTAGGGAAGGGTATTATCTGCCTTTTCATGGAATTGCTAAATTGGAAGCAATGTGCATTTTCACCTTTCCTGAGTATAAGAACTAATTCTCAAGCTGACTGTCAGAGACAATCTCACGGAGGTCTCATAGGAGATGCTTCTTCCTGTACCTCTGCCCAAGTCTTCACCTTAGGCTTTTACAAATGTGATTGGTTTAAAACGGAATGCCATTATTTAGGCCTCAGGTGTCATATTTATGAAATAAGTACGATAATCTAGCACCGTGCTATTAAAATGTATTGCCAGGAAAGATAAGATTGGAGTGAAGACTGGCATCTATCCAGAAATTCAAGTAGTCACTACTGGAATCACTGGCTCCTCCTGTCTTCCCTGTCTAGAATGCACCCTGAGAGCAAGTGTGAGGCCTGTCCTACTCACAGCTGTATTCCTGGACAGCACTGGCATGTCATGGAAACGCAGTCCTAACATACGGATGCTAAAGCTCCTGCTTCCAGACCATCACTGTCCAGTCCTAGAGCCGCTAGCCCCGTGTGGCTACAGAGAACTGACAGTGCGGCTCATCTTTTCTGTACCTGAAAATACACTCTGCATTTCAAAGACTGTAGGAAAGCGGAATGGCATATATTGATAATAAATTTTGTTGATGACATGTTAGATGACATTGATGACATTTTAGATTTGGGAAGTTAGAGAGTTAAACTTTTTTCTAAAGGAAAGGTATAGGCAGGAATGAAAGCAACCCGGCAGACAGGAGGAGAGGAGGAAGAAATATTTCTTTATATTTCTTTAGTTGTTCATCTTGGTTGTTCCCCCTGCCCCCAGCCCACCCCTGACCCTGGGTCACAAACCTGGGTCCTTGGGATGTGCATGGCCTGCTCCCAGTGGATTTATTTACTGACAGCAGGGTACACCTGAACTTGCTTAGGTTGTTAGATGCTCTTTATTCTGGACTTTGTAAAATGTTAAATTACTTTAAAAAATAACATCATGTAACTACGAAAAAAATTGAATAGAGTGAAAAATCTTTCCTAGCATGTGCACATAGAATTCACTTTTTAATTTTTTTTGGTATTTGTTCTTATGTATGTTTTTAATGTAGCTGTAATTGTAATATGCATAAAAGCTACTTTGTATTTTACTTTATCCCACATGGTATTTAATGAGTATTAAACCCAAATGACACATATACTAGGAGTTAAGCTTTCAAATTTTATAAATATTTATAAAAATTGCTCTGAAATCTTTACATTTTTGCTAGTTTTCAAAAATCCCTTTCTTTTACTTGTAAATATTTTCTCATTCTCCAAATGTTATCCAAATGTAAGAATTCTTTCTGTAAAACAATAACACATTATTATACCTAAAATATTAATAACACTTTACTAACATTGAATACTTAGTTGTCAGATTTACTGAATTGGCTCATAAATTATTTTTTCAAATAGTTTGAATTCTGTTAGATCACAACTGGTTCATAGATCTCATAAGTTTCTTTTTATCTATAAATTTCACACCCCTCTCATTTTTTTCTTTCTTATAGTGTACTCTTTTCAGGATGCCATATTACTTGTCCTATAGAGTTTTCTACAGTTTTCATTTTGCTGATTGGATACTATGTATTCCTCCATCCCCTATATTTTCTATAAATTGGTAGATACTAAAACAGGGTCAGAGTGAAGTTTGAATTTATTTGAGCGGGAACACCTCATAAATGGTAAGGCTTGCTTTTACAAGGAGGTATCTGATGTCTGGTTGTTTGTCAGAAATCAGTTTTGAGGTGGCAGTCCACTGACATTCCAAGGCCCCAGGCCTACTACTTGGGGCCAGAGAAAGAGCCAAGATGGACAACTAAATAAAAATAAATAAATCCTTCTTCCTCCTCTCTCTTCCCACCTGCCTGCCTACTGACCTTCATCCCTGCCTGTACCTTTCCTTTAAAAAAAAAAAAAGAAGAAGAAATATTTTTGAGTACTGTTGTTAGTTTACATTTTTAAAGAAGATATCCAATGCTTTGAGGGAAAAATGATACCTCCTTATTCATTCCTTTAACCCCAAACACTGGTGTCAGGAATTTTAATTTGGAATTGAGGCTTCTCCTGGCTTATCACATGTAAAGAGAATTGCTTTTGTCTTCGAGACCCTCTTTGTACCACTATAAGAAGATCTATAGTCCTGTTGTCCTGTACTGTATGGTGAGTTGTCAAAAAGGGTTTCCCCCATGTGTGCCAATCTGTGTGTTGGAAATGTTCTAGACGTCATTGAACAGTGACTGTAAGTAATCTAACGCAGTAACTGATGGTTACATCGTCAGGGTTCTTCAGAGAAATGGAACCGCTAGGGTAGAGAGGGATAGATATACCTGTAGGATTTGGTTCTCACAGTTATGGAGGTCAAGCTGCTCCATGATCTGCCACCTGCAAGCGAAGAATCAGGGAAACCAGCAGTTTCTCTGCCTGAGCCCCAAGTCCTGAGAAAGTGGTGGAGGTCACACAGCTTGTTGTGGTTCCTGTGAAGAGCAGTGTGACAGTATCTAAAGTCCCGTGTGACTGACCCGTTCTATCTGGGACAACATATCCTGGAGAAAGACAGGGGTGTCAGTGCTACATTTCATGTTTGTGTAAGAATAAATGAACTGGAGACAGCTGACCTGTTCATCAGTAGAGGAATGACTAAACACAATGCATTCTTCATAGGGAAAAATCCTAAACAGAATTTTGTCTCTGACCACGTAGCTTCTTTACCCGGGTATCTAATAATCGTCTCTAAAAAAGACTTGAGTTTTTCCAGAGAGGTGTCTCCTCCACACATTGTCTCATTGTCGGTGACATCTCCATCCTTTCAGCAACTCAGAGCAAACCTGGGTGTCACCTGACTCTGTACTTTCTCACATCACATATCTACTTACCAGGAGACTCTCCAGGTCTTCTATACTCAGACTCCCGGATTTGCCCACCTTTCCACTGGTCCTGGGCTCTGTCCCTCTTCCCGCTCCTAGATCACTATGTAACCTCCCCCAGTCACCCCATTTCACTTTGTTCCTCCAAGTGTCCATTTCTAGCACAGTGTCCAGAGTGATCTTTAAAATTCGAAGTCATCATCATGTCATGTTTGGTTCAGATCCCTTGATGGCTTCACCAGCTAGAAGCAGGACCTGCCAGTGGTGTCTGTTCCCAAGCATGACCTGCCCCGGCCTCGTCCTCCTGGCTGTCCCAGAGTCTCTGCTGCACTGAGCAGATGAGCGTGCTCCTCCCTTCGGGTCGGCCTTGGTGCCGGCTGCATCCTCTTCTGTCTTCCCTGGAAATCTGCAATGTGCAAAGTGGGCTTGGGGTGGTTTTCTAACTGAATTGCTTACATTTGGCTGTAAAGGTAATACTCAAAGCTCTTTCCATAGACATGAAAGTATCACCTCTGGAAAATGAGCTTTGGAAATGAGGGGTCTCCCCCACCTCTGGGGGTCACCATGCGTTTTTTACTTCTAGATCTCTTCAAGATCAAATACAATGAGTGTTGGTATTCAAAAACTACTTTTTTGCTTTCTCATTTTTTAAGTTCTTTTTCTTGTGTTGAGGACTTTTAAGACCTGCTCTCCTAGCATCTTTGAAGCATGCAGCACACTGGCGCTAACCGGAGTCCCTGCGCTGCGGCCCCAGGGCCTGCTTATTGTTCAGATGGAAGCTCGCGCTTCATGGCCACTTCAGCCTTTGCTTCCTAATTTCATTTCATTTCATTGGCAATAATATGCTCCCTAAATAAAAAATCCTTAGGGTTTTAAGTTGCAATTGAATAATGGCTCAGCATGAATACGCCTGGAGATCGTGGGATCTGAGATGCGTGGGGAGACTAGGTGTTTGGTCCTCACTCATCCAGTGTTTGCTGTATCTGCTCCCGCCCTCTTCTCTGTGGGGGTGAGTCCAGCAGAGCTCCGAGCCCTGGGAAACGGCTCCTGGGCGCCTCGGCTCCTCCACGGCACACCTCAGCTCTGCTTCTTCAAACTTAATATTTCTAAAACCGAACTCTTTTTTTTTTTTTCCTTCCCTCAACCCTGACTTGCTGATTGAGGTTTATATTCACATCGCTCTGTCCTTGCCCATAATGAAAATTTTGGAGTTCTGTTGACGCCTCCACTTTTTCATCATTTCCTTTCTCAAATTCACCTGCCTGCTGCATGAGTGACAGTCCCAAAGCTGGTTCCTGAAAGCTGTTCCCTTTTTATCTAATTCTTTTTATCTTTTCCTGTTCCCTTTTTATCTAATTGACGCAGCTGTGCTCAGACTCACTCCCTCTTACCTGGAGCACTCTGCTGGCCAAGCCTTCCCTTCGCTGAGGGTGCTTCCCCACTTCCCTGTGCTGCATTCATCTTCCTCAAGCATGGAACCTTCTTTCTTTTCGTTTTAAGCATTAGTGGACAACTGGAGAATTGAAATCTATAGATTGTAGATTAGGTGATATCATTGCATCAGTGTTAATTTCCTGATTTTGATCATTGCATTTTGGTTGTGTAGAGTCTGTCCTTGTATTTAGAAAATACATTGGGATATTTAGGACACTAATATCTATAACTTACTCTTAAAAATTGAGAAAAATCATACATATATATTAGAAAAAATATATATATATATATATATTGAGATAGAGAATAAGATAAAGCAAATATGGAAGCATTTGAGGAATCTGGGTGAAGCATCTATGTGGATTCTTGGTGCTATTATGCTATATTTACAACTTAAAATCTGAAATTGTTTCAAGGTAAGAAGTTTTAAGAAGCCATTAGGGAGATATATGGGAAATCACCATACCTTTCCCTTAATTTTGCTGTGAGCTTTATCCTGTTCTAAAAAAATCACAATCTTAATAAAATATTTTTTTCATCATTAAACTCATGGGAAGTGTAATTGTGAGCCTCTTGGGCAAATGCACCGGTATAGGTTTTGCTTTACTGGAAAGCTCAGCTGGATCAGCAAGCATTTATTAAATAGCACTTTACTGTGCCTTAGAGGCTATAATATGAATAAGGTGGTGATAAATCTGCAGTCCGAACAATGCCATCTCACGGTTGGGCCCCAAAGTGGTGTGTTGGTTTGCCGAGGCTCTGATTAGACCATGGCCTGACTGCGGGAACCTAGGTCCGACTGTGAAGGGAAGCCGTGGCCTCCCTCCGTGAGACATACTTCTCCTTCACCTCAAATGTAGTCACTCAAAATGCTCTCCTCTGTGATCCAAGGTTTGGTTTATCCCTTTATTAAGGTTGGTAAACATTCATGTCTGAGTTACTGAATTCTATTTTCAGATACCCGAGGGGGTTCTTGGTAAATCTTCCTCATGGTTCCAGGGAACCTGAGTTAGGGGAGCTTGTTAGTTGTTGGGGAAGAGGCCTGAGCAGCTTGCCACGGGCAATGGGATTTGAAGCCAGGAGATGCTCTGATCTATTCAGTTTGACAGTAGCTCTTCCTGCTCCTGCATCCGGCTCTGGCGACAGTAGCTTCTGCATTTCTGAGCTATTCTCCTCCCCTCGGTAATTTGCCCAAGGTACTGATGCTGGTGGGTTGCCTTCAGCTGAATCCAGTGTAGCAAACTGGCGTCCCTGTGAAGGAGCAGCTCAGGGTTACACTCCAGCATGCAGAGAGGAGATGGGGAGTCTGACGGGAAAGACAAGATGTTAGGGAATGAATGTTGCACATGGGTGCAGGTCCAGTGGGCAAAACTAGCCTGAGCAAAAACTGGGTCCTGGGTAGGCAAGGAAGCCAGAGCCACCTTCGCTCCAGAAGTAGGGAGCCAGGGAAGTCACTTTTAATAGGATGATCTAGAAATGGTGCTGTGGGCCTGTGGGTGAGCAGGTGGAGATCAATAGCAGAAGGAAGTTGAAAGGAGTTGTATCTTAGAAGCAGGTATCAGAGGAGGGGAAAATGGGACTGTCATTGTTCATTGTGAACCTTGTAGCACTCTGCATGTTAACTTTGTTGTTGTTTTTTTTTTTTTTATGTTAACCTGCATCCTCTTTGGGGCCAGCTCCTGAGATGCCCAGTAGACGGGCACCCACCTTCATGTAAACAGGAATTCTTTAGACTCCTTCTGCAGCTGTTGCTGTGTTCTGGTTTTAGATCATCTGTTTACCTCTCTGAGCCTTCCCTGGGAACAGTGCTTTACCGAGCAGGACTGGATCTTAGCGCCTTCTCAGGCGCTCGTGAGTCCCTGGCCTGCCGGCGGGCACAGTACAACAGAGTTTAGCCATGTCTGTGACCGCCGCTGAGACGCCTTGTATCATGAAAACACAGTTGTTCTGACTTGAATAGAGGGAAGTGCCAGCTAAGTACGATTGTCTGTCTTCTTTTGAAAGTATGATTTATCTAGTGTTCTTAAGTCTGATGCTGTGGATTTTGGTATAATTTTCTGTATTTCAGGTCACATTCTGAATTGCTGATAATAAGAATTTCTGTTTCGTGAAAACGAGGAGC
The DNA here is from genome assembly GCA_004363575.1 of Solenodon paradoxus. NCBI lineage: Eukaryota > Metazoa > Chordata > Mammalia > Eulipotyphla > Solenodontidae > Solenodon > Solenodon paradoxus. Next base: position 373,603 of record RJWH01001360.1, read on the forward strand.
TAGTTTCTTGTGTGGATAGTTGTTGGTGTTGGAGAGATCTGTTACTGTTGCTTATTTCTGCATGAATCTGGTGTTCAGCATATTTAACACTTTGCCATATCAGGGGATTGGTCGCTGTAATACTTTAATCCCATGGTGACCAAGTAATCAGGAGAGTAGGAATAGATTGCTCCTGAGGGATTATTTGATCTGTCCTCCTGGTCCGTGCTATTCTGGGGAAGGTGTTCCATCAGTCACAGACCATTACATACTCACGCCATATAAAGCAATAGAAATTCACCAACTTCATGTGTGCTTTTAGGAGTTCAGTTGGTAAACTTACATTTCCTCTGCTTACTGAGATGAGCCAGCGGGAGAAAGAGATCATATGATATCACTGATACATGGTATTTAGAGAAACTAAGCAAACACATGAACTAAACCAAACAAAAATAGACTTCTAACAAGCAAACGGTATCAACCAATAGATTTTTAGTCAAAAAAAGCAGATCAGTGGCTGCAGGAAGAGAAGGGGGAGGGTATCCAGGCAAGTTGGTTAATGGAATTCATTGTCTAGTGAAGGAAAAATGGGAATGGTGGTGAACTTAATGTAGTATATACAGATATGAATTTACTGTGATGCACGTCTTAAACCTGTGTGTTCCAATGTTCCTTCAATAAAATTAATTTAAAATGTTCCCCTGTTTAATTCAGCTTTATTTTGAATGTCATTTTCTCCTTTTAAAGGTATTTTGTATACTGTTTCAAGATATTCTTCAGCCCTATGACTCTTCCTCAGTTATCCTTTGTTGACAAAGCTTGATTTTATATTAACAGAAACTAATCATATGCAGTAAAATACATACTGCAAATCTTACCTAATTTTATTCATCAGGTTTTTGTCTCTCAGAAAGAGCACTTCCTCTGTGCTGTCTACTGGGCTTGTGGCATAGTGAGGCCAGAGAAAGCTGTGTGGACGATTCATTTGCACCCTGAAGGGTAGTGGATTAAGTAGGTAGAGATTGAGGGGTAGCTGGGTGGGTGTTTGCGCTGTAATAGCTGGATGAACAAAAATGCTTGTAGGAAACAGTCTGTGACATCACGTGTGTAAAGGGAGATTGAAGGAAATGAGAATGGAAACTCAAGATCAGATTTTGGTGCCCGCTAAAGTGTCAGGCTGCATATTTGTGTCATTAAGTAACTGAAAGCCCTGTTTGTGAAGAGTTAGACCTCACGTAAAGGAAATCACTGCTCCTTTAGGTCTGTGGGGGTGAACAAACGAACAGACGAATGAATGAACAACCTCTGTTGTGCAATCAATTTTGTAAAAGCTGTGATGCCTGGACTGAGGGAAGCAGGCCTTGAACCAGGAGGAGGGCCGCTGGGTTCCTAGTGTCAGCCACCAGAACCAAGTTGTGCTTCCGGATGATTGTGACTTCTGAACTAAAGTTGTTTTACCTTTTTCTCGAACCCTTACTAGGATCTTTCCAGTTAAAGATGTGCCTCTGGAGGCAGATGGGCTTGTAGACTGGCTGTATCAGCGTTTCATCGAAAAGGAGGACCTCTTATCGCACTTCTATGAGACAGGTACACAGCATCGTATTACGGACATTCCCAAAGGTCCGGTGGTTCCAAAGATGTACCTTGGTGGGGACAGTCTCCAGAAACCCTTATAGGAATCCACATATTTTTATTTTTAAGAAGTTCAGCTTACAAGCCTCATAAATGTGTGCTAACTTTATTCAGTCCCTTCTTCACCAGTTAGAGATCCGAGGATGAATCACAGGTACAGATGGATGCGTTCAGGAAAGAGAGTGTGCTAAAGACTCACTCACCCACGGGTGGTGGGAGACTCTGGGAAGCAGCAAACAGTCATGGTCTGGCATTGGATTTGATCTCTTAAATCACACCATCATCTTGCAGTCATTTGAGATCATTTTTAGTTGCATTGTTACATGCTTACTCTTTTCTTTACATGTGGAGGTGAAGTTTACTTTTTAAGTTTTCATGGGTACAACCTTGCACTCTTCTCCTTGGGAGAAAAAAAACCAAAAAGCAGTCCTTACCCTCAGGTTCCTTTTCTAGACTTAGTATTCTCTATGTTTTATGAAAACTGCAATGCAGTGAAAAGGACATCGGGAGGGAGAAGGAAAGGAAGTTAAGGAAGAAGGAATTCACCTTCGGCAGAGGCTGGGCACGCACAAAGTGCTTTCGCAGAGGCTGTGCTGTCCGAGGGGCTCCAGCTTACCCGAAGGTCCTGCTTTCTTTCCACTCAGACCTTTCAGGTAGAGAATTGTAGTGGATGTTAGATCAGGCTGCGAAGGCAGATGCCATAAATTCCCCCCAGTGCTCTGTTTTCATGTTGAGGACTTACTCTTTGCCCTCAACAGGATTCCCTCCTGCTCTTCACTTTCAGACTCTGGGGCGTGGGGCGGTGCTGGAGTCAAAGTGTGTGGGTCAGGAGGATGCTTGTGAGATGAGCTGGCAAGGTGCCCCCCTCGCATGGCGCCATCCTCTGCTTCAGACTTTCCTTAAGATGAGACAGGATGCGCGTGTAGGGAGGCTTGAGAGATTACGAGGCCGACAAGGTCTCCAGTCTTTTTCAGTCTTCATCTCTTACATTATGGTATTTGTCCTAAATTATAACAACAGTAACAGAAGGCTCTTTTAAAGAAAGCTATTTGCATAATACACCTCAAAGCCTGAAAGTGTCCTCTGTGAACTGTTTGTGAGATGCGATCGATCCCCTCAATCAGCTTTCTCTGGGATTATCCACAGGGACTGAGACGTTAGAAAGGAAGGGAGGGAGAGGGAGGGAGAGGGAGGCGGGCGCCCTGACACAGTCTAGCTTTCCGTCTCCAGAAGAATGTAGAGACACCTGTTTGCTTTGAGGTTCTCCCTTTGGCTACTCAGATCTATTTCAGCAAGCATAGTGCCTTTGGAAAATAGTATCAGTGATTAACAACTACTCTTTGTGGCAAAACTATTCAGCTTGCAGGTAGAGGAATTAGAATTAGCGTTAAGTCAGGGGAAAAGATTCAACACCCTCCTCCCACGTGCTGTGTCCCGGCTGCTGTGGGAGCGGGTCCGTGGGACCGGGCTGAGGGCTCAGGTTCCCACGGGAGAGCCAGTCTCAGAGAAAGAGAAGTTGGGATGGTGCTGGGTTGGAATCAGGGAAAGAGCCACAAAGGAGCTCATCTGGAGAGCAGCGACTGGCAGGTGGAGCGAGCTTTCCGACCCTGGGGGGGTACGTGGGAGCCCCTCTCCTGAGGTAAATGCAAAGGTAGAGGCAGGAGCAGACTGGCGGCTTGAAAATCCTATTTCAACAGAGATCTGTCTGCAAGGGCCAGAGGAAATCACAGAATGCGCTTTCAAAATCTGCTTAGAGGAATAGTCCGCTTTCGTTCCAAGAGACCTGCCACGACAGCCAAGCTAAAGACTGTTCCTCTCTGTCTTCCAGGGGCCTTCCCACCCCCCAAGGGCCAGAAGGAAGCTGTCTCCAGGGAGATGACCCTCGACAGCACGTGGGTCCTCCTCATTCAGTCCTTCGCGTTTCTGTCCGGCTGCATGTGGTACAGCGTCCTCCGGTACTGCTACCGCTGTCTCTTTTAGGGGCCGGCCCGTCAGGCACCGCCGTGCTCACACGCCATAGTGTACCTTGTTTCACGTGTGCAAAGCCGAATATTCAGCAAAGGCAAAGAAGATTCAAGGAGGGAAGAATCTTTATCCCCCTTTGGGATATTTTAAAACTCTACTCAAATGAAGATCAGTAATATAATGACCTGCTAATATGTTTCACGGACCTTCCATGTTTTAAAAAGATGCACTCTGCCACACATGTAAGCAAACAGCACCTCTGGAGAGGAGGAAACCCTAAATCTACTAGAAGCTGATCTGAGAGGGATTCTGCTGTAGCAGGTAGACTCGAGGTCGTGGTTCGAGCTCAGCACTGCGTGTGGGTCCTCGTCACCCAGTCTCTCAGGCCCGAGCTGTTGGGTGCCCACCTCCTGCCAACACAGCTAGGTGACAGGCCACCCTCGGGGGACCTGGGAGCACCTCCCAAACTTACTTTCCCCCTCATCTGCAGAGCTGTACCGGCCTCCAGGACTGAAGGAGGTTTGGGGTCAGGTATGGGGGAAGTGGTGTCCATGGCGCATGCAGGTATTCAAGTGTTCTTCCGATGGCTTGCCCAGCCCCACACTGTGTTTACATGCGCCAGTGCCTGCCCAGGCACGGTGGTCCCTTCAGCTCCCTTCTGTGCAGAGGCTGTCCCTACATGGAGAATTGTCTTTTTACAAAATGCACTTTGATCAGACGCGTAGATAGCAGAGAAGTAGGAGCAGGGTCCGAAGCCAACAGAGATGGGCCTAGCAGGAGCCCCTCAGACTGTCTTCTCTGCCGTCACCTGTGTACTGGCCTCTTGGGTCCCACTGAGTCTTCTTTCTGTAGCTCAGAGCGTCTCGTTTTCCATTTCAGCAAATTAGCCCCAAATGCACTTGTGGGTGATGGAAACAAATTAATGTCAAACACATAAGTCATCAATTTACGGTGAAGTAGGCTAGTGTCATAGAGAAATAAGAGCTAGAGCCAGACACTGACTTCAGACAGTGACCAGTCTCATCTGGTACCCCCGAAGCCAGGTCTGCACCCTCCAGGTGTCACGACCAGGGGTCGGAGGATGGCACAAAGCCTTCCCAGTCTCCTCCAATTGTTCTAGAAGAGGACAAAGTCAAGCTTCCATTTCTAGAACTTTTTGTTTGTTTGTCACTGTTCATGTGATTTACCTCACAGGAGAACCAACCTCTTAAAAAGTGCCGACACCACATCCGTCCATCTCTCCGCCTGTGCATCCCTCCATCCATCCGTCCCTCGCCTGCACTCTCCTCCTGGGAGATAGCAGGTGTTTGGTGTGGGATTTAGAACATTCAGATCTAGGAAGTCAGTGGTTGCTCCTTGTGATAGGAGAATTGTAGATTCCCCTGTGATCGCTAATCACACAAATGACAATTTTGAGAAGTAGGCTACAAAATAAAGACTCATGTTTTCTTTATTTTTAAATAAACCAAAAAAGCTGAAAAGATGTGAATTTTCTCCCAGTGATGTGGGGAAGGCAAAGCAACACCAAATACAAGCTCAGCAGCTTCATCTTTAGATGAAATTCAGTGCACGTGCAAAAGAACGACGTGTGAATGAAATACCTCATCGACTCTTACTCTGCTGCTGGAGATGCAGGACTGTTAGCACGCCCAGTTTGAAGTGGTTGATGTCAGATGCGTTTTTTGAAATCTGAGTGTTTCATTGCGTGTTTCACAGTGGCAGCGAATAAGTGAACCTATCTCAGTTCAGAAATGTGGAGGATGGTCGGAAAGAAGCCCATAGAAGTTTCAAGGAGCTTCTGTGGGAGTACCAGCAAACACTTCAAAAGTACAAGGTGAATTGTAATTGTTCATTTGACAGATTAGTCAGTCATCAGGGATGACTCTGCTGTCACCTACAGCGAGCTGGGACCCAGCCTGTTGACCTTCTCATGGCAGAGCCCGCCTGGTGGGGGGGCTGGCATCAGAGGAGGAAGAGGAGTGCTCACGCACACACACTGTGCTGTATGACCCTCTGGGGTCTGGTGCTCTAGAGCACGGCTCGTGTTCAAATGCAGGGCAGGTTAAACCCAACCTCCGTCACATGCTTTACTGTCGAGCTCAGTGTCTTGTCAACACTCTCCAGTGACAAATACCAATAGGCAGGTGAGTTGATTTTTGAATCAGATCTGCAAGCTGTAAATAGATATGTGTCTGAACTGCTGTCCCTCTTTGGTTTTTATCAACATGCTCTCTCGTTCTCCTATTTCCAAAATGTTTAAGAGTGTTGATTGTGCTTTCTTTCTTGGTGACTGAAGTTCTGCTCGAAGTTGTGGAGGAAGGGGGCACCCCCTGTCTACGGCAGTCAGGGAGGCAGCACTGCCGCTGTACAGAGCTGCGCACAGGCTCCGAGCTTCTGCTTTAACCAAGCGAGCATTAACTCCTTTAGCGCACATCCATGTTGTGCCAGTCAGAGCTGGAGAGTCTCAGCCCTCTTGATCTCAGCTGACAGGTCCAGAGGGTGGCCCTCCCCACTAGTCAGGCCCCGTGTCACAGTGAGGGCCTCTGCATGATCACGACCACAGGGCAGGTGCAGTAACTACAGAGTGACCCCCCCACCCGGCAGCACACTCCTAACCATGTTGGTGTTAAAATATACAGAGATTGTAAAGAAGCATCAGTGGAAGGGAAAGAAAAATGACAAAATGGAAAATGGTGTATGGGAGTGGGCAAACAAATCCATTGAGAAACCTACTAGATATGAGTTCTGATCTGTCTAATTAGTAAATAGTTTTTAATATTCCAGCCAACCCTTCATTTGCCACTGTAAAGGAACTAGAGATTACTGGTAACTAATCCAGTGAGTCATGGCAAGCCAAATATGTAATTTGTTTAGGAATTTGAATTTTTATTCTCAAACTTTTTTTTTTTTCCTTCAAGGGATGCTTACTGATTTAAAAAATGTACTTGAGTTGTTCACTAGTTTCTCTTGCCATATGTGACTGTGTTAATAAGTAGTGAAAAGATTTGGAAAGATAGCTTCAGGAAGAGGAAGCACAGAAGCCTAAAGATTCCTGAGTAGTCAACAGTTGAGGGTATTGCGATTGTTCTCAAACCTTTTTAGGAGAATGAAATGTTAAATCACCACATGTAAACCTCAGAACGTCAATTTAGTATCCGCGTCATTCACGTTAAGGACACCTCTTCCCCCTTCACTCCTGTTACTCATGTCTTGTGACTTTGTCTTAGGAACGTCTTCTGACAATCAGCTCCCTACAGACTCTTCCAAACTGGGACCGGTTGTAACCATAGAAAGCAGTCTCTAGTCATGGGTCAGCTTGTTGAATTATTTGTATATTTGAGAACATTTGATTTGCACTGCTGAATAGGAAGAGTTCATTATTTTCTTCATTACAGGACTTCCCTCCAGAGTTCCCATTAGGAGCGTGTCAGCTCTGGTCCACAGGGTTGGAGGCCTGTGTCAGCCTTATTTTTTTGCCATGTAGGGCTGTGCACCCAAAACCTGTCCACATGAAAGGCAGAGTCAAAAGAGCACTGAGCAGCAGGCACAGGTTCTCTCAGGAGGGGAGAGGCTCTGGAGACTCAAGTGGACTTTTCCAGTCTCCAGGGCCCAGGATCCTCCGGAGCAGTCGCTGGCCAGTGCTTATTGTAATCATTTCACATCAATACCCTACAGTTAGGAACTGAACCCTGGGAATAAGCTGAGGGTACTGACCTGTTAGGGGAGAGTGACTGTAGCCATATGGAAGATAAAAGATGGGTTTTCCTGCAAAATTTCCATTTGAGGAGTTTTACATTTACTATTTTTTTAAAACAGTTTAAAAAGCAAAAAAAATGTTAAGTGTATTCTTGTTGCAAAGTATGCACACATATTCCGAATGGCTTTATTTTTATTGTGCACAACTGTTGAGCGTGCGGCAGTGGTGCACAGACTCCTCACCCGTGAGGAGTCTGCATCTTCCAGCAACTTCTTTTATGGGGGGGGGAATGAAGCAACTCTTCACGGAACTGCCGTCGTTGTGTTAGGTGTGTTTGTCTTCTTTACAGCCATGAAGTTGTATGTATTTCATGCAGATGAGCTTTCATTTCCTGATGCCATAATGTTTACTCCAGCTTGTCGGCCTGCGTTCCTTTCTTTGTGTCTCTGCATGTTGTGACGTCTGATGAGAATGAGTGTAGAGGCCGTGGCAACTGCGATGCACTTTTGTAAAGGGCTGGTCACACGCAGATCTGGTTTGTGGATTCATTCGGGGTGGTTTTAGTAACCAGATCTCCTTCTCAGAAATTGAGATGTGAACTCCAAAAGAAGTGTTTTCCCAACAAAATTAATAGCTGGTTCTATTTTTTTTAACCTAGAAAAAAAATAAAGTTGATTTTTTTCCAAGTAAACTGCTTTTCATTCTTTGTAGCGGGGATCGGGTATTGGTGTGTTTCTGGAGACACTTTGGCATTAGCATCTGTGTCGGGCCTGGGCGCACACGGCAGCCGCATCAGCGTGCAGACGCAGCTGCTCCTCTAGGGATCTCACAGTCCCTCCTCAGCCCTCCCTGATCATTTACTGAGAAGTGTTTAACAGTCCACCCTCCTGGAAGAATTTATTATGCATACAAGTGTACCTAACATGAGTTTTGCGAATAGCAAGGATGGGTAGTAGTTAGCAAATAACAAAATATTCTTTATTGCAAATCTCATAGAATCAGTGTGTTCTCCTAGGATACTTTGATTTTTGCTAAACTCTTGTTGCTATGATTGCGGTTCAATCGTGATTTGAAAAATGGACTTAGATCTTATTCCACTCATTTCTCAAGTTGTCATCAGCCTGATTTGTGATTTACTGTCAAACAATTCCTTAACCTTGTACAAACAATATTCATTAAATGGAACCACTTTTAGTTTCAGCACTGATTGTAAGCTGAGTGATTTAATTGTGATCACAACTGCTGGCAAGATTCTAAAATTTAGACATTGACTGTGTTTTCAGCATACCACTGTCCCAACCTCTTTTTTTTTTTTTTTTTTTAATAACTGTTAGTGTTGAATAAACTCACAATCTGCTCTTCTTTGGGAAATTCCTGTCACTGACCTCAAAGGCTCTTAAGGCTGGGAAAGTGTTACCATCTATTCTGAGATTCAGATAGCCCTTTGGATTTCGAAGAATTTTAATGAGAGCAAACTTCCTGAAGTGCATAGGAAGTTTGCAGTCTAAAGTTGGTTCTGTTCTCACAGCTAAGTAAACTGTGATAAGGGCATCTCCTCCACTTTGTTTTGAGCATTTAAAACATTTCTTGCTTAGATATTTGTAGAATATGTTTGATCCCATGGAGACATTTAAAGTCCATTGAGAGACATTACACAATCTACCATGAGGATAAATACTTGCAGTTCATCCGCCTCCTCATTTCCTACCTACCCAGCTGTGGGCTGCTCTGTGGTGCGGTGTGATCCCCCCATAACCCCAGCGCATTTCTGTGGAAGATGAGCTAATGGGCAGAGGCTTGAAAGCGGGTGGGAAGCACCGAGATGCCGACCAGCCCTGAGTTGTGGAAGAAAGCAAGCCATTGGTTTTAACTTTTGCTAAATTTTTGTTTTTTAAGTTATTTTCTTTCTGCTGAAAAAACATATATTTTTAAAAGGAAAAATTCCTCTCGGCTCTAGGAAAAAGCGATTGGGTAACCTGTTCTTAACTCTAGGCTTGAGAAACAAAGGTGTGCAGTGTTCGGATCACAGACACAGCACGGGGGCAGGAGGCAACCCAGTGGGAATGAAGCTTCTTTCGTGGGCAGACAGATACTCTCAGTTGGCTCTGATTGAACCCAACACAAATAAAGACACTGGAGCAATGGGTTTTGCTCGGAAGCACGCGTGAGCCCCCAAGTACATTCCTGAGTTTTCCAGGAAGTTTCCTCGTCCACTCTGCGTCGAGTGAGGCTCCCTCTAGAGAGGCCAGTCAGGTTCTCAGTGTTGAAGGACTGCAGCTGAGAGGCCCCTGGGCCACGCTGAACTCCTCCCCTAAGATACACTTGCTGCATCTTTGTTTCTGTTTTGATGCAAAAAGTCCCTGAAACGGGTCTTTAGTGCATGTGTGTGTGTGCAGAGGAAGGAAGCAGGTAGGAATGAAGAGAGAGGAGGAGGAAGCACTTATTCAGTTGTTCATTTCGGTGGTTCCTCCAACCCCATGTCTCCAACTTGGGTCCGTGGGCTTCATGGGCACCACACTGGAGCCGCAAACACTATCAGAATCAGTGAGTGCACAGCTGAGGGAAAAGAAAAGAGCAGAAGCGGAGCGAACAGACGCACTTAGAGAACCAGGAAGAGGAGCCAGGGGCCTAGAAGATGGGGCACCAAAGGCCGCTGTCTATGAATGGACACACGCGGACCCCGGGGCTTCTCAAAGATGCACACTCTGTCCTAAGCCTGCTGTCCCTGAGGGTGACCTGTAGGGGGGTCCCACCTCCACTTCAGACCCTCTCCCCTTGTGGCAGAAGGAAAGCTTGCCTGTCAGCCATTATTCCAAACAAAAGGACAATTCAAAATATTAGTGACAAGGAGACCCTTTGAATAAAGGCATCAAGAGCCCACAATAGGGCTGTTTATCTTTCCCTGATGTAGACACATTTCCACAAGGACAAGGAGTGGCATGGGAAGCAGGCCTCTGGTCCTCCACTGGGTGTTCTGAATTCCAATGTGTTTAGTGTGGGACAGTGAGAGCAAGGGCAGCTCAGAGACCCTCAAAAAGCACAAAAGTAGGCGCAAAGGAGATTTTTTGGCAGGCACAGGGTCCGTCCAGATCCAGCGAGAGAGAGTCTGTAAAGAGTGCAAATAAGTCACATCCATCAAAGGGACATTTGTCTTAGAAGAATGGCGTTTTGGTTGGGGAGTAATCGTCATGTTATTTTTGGCACTGAGTGATGCATAACTCGCTGGCTCTTAAGATTTCCCCCAAGCAGCAGATGCCTCTGGTTTTAGAAGGTAAGAGTTAAATCTGAAGTACACTAGTTTAGAGGGGTGACAAACTGAGAAGCTTCTACAATTTCCCTTTCCTGGATTTAAAAATAAACAGAGTTCTCGAACCCTGGAGATATTTTATGTGAGTGCTGTATTCAGCCACTGTAAAATCACAATTAGCCACCAAAAAGTCTAAAAATTCACGTTTTTTACCTTTTGGGATATGGAAGGGAAATGCCTTTTGTTTTCATGTGTGCTCTCTGAAGAGACTGAAGGAGACAGATTTCAGTCTCATGAACTCTTTGTTTCTGAGCCCCAGGCGTGAAATTGGTGCCGGTGGTGCATTCTGGCTAAAGATTTGCCTCCAGAGTCCAAAGCCTCTGCCTAGGGCGGCCCCTGGTTCTGGGGGTGTCCCAGGGACACTGTAGCCAGTGTTCATCATGGGCCCGGCTCCCGATTCTGCCCTCAGACCCTTGGACAGGCCTGTCATCCTCTCTACCTCACCTCCTGCTCAACTCAGGAAAGATTTTCCAAGATCTTTCCAGAATTAAGGGAGATCATGTGTTTGAGGCACATGGTACTGAGTGCTGGGAAGAGGGGACTATTAAACCTACTTCTATTGGGGTGTAACTGATTCCCACATTCCCTGTGCCTAAGGCCCTGCTGGCCTGTTTGGCGTATAGAACTTTGTCGCAGTCTCATGGGCTAAGCCCAATACCCTGTTCCCCAGAGGTCTCTGATTCCCCACCTCCCCAGCAGACTGCGTCCAGCTCTGAAGACCCCAAAAGCAACCCAGAAAGTGTTTGGATTTGGAGAGCTGATCAGGAAAGTGAGGAGATCAGGGTACGAAGAGGGAATGGGGTCTGCCAGTCAGAAGACAGCAGTCTTGTTAGGGACCAGTTTTGCTTCTGAGACGCTACATCACTTGTGAAGAACTTGGATTAATTTTCAAAAGAGAGAGAAGTACAGTTTGGTAGTTGGAAGCTGCCCACCAGCCCATCATTCTCTGTATAGGTTGCATGATCCTGCATACAAAGCCTGCAAGGAAGGCTTACAGATTCAGGAAGTTGCAGAAAACTCAAAGTTTTTCCTTTCTTGTCAGAAAGACTGGTGCATAACTTGAGAACTGGTGTTTTGTCTTCCAGTCTTGAGTCCATGTGTTCTCTTCTTAGGGATCTGAGTGCCAGAGGAAAGAGGGCAGGTCAGAATCTAACATCACTATGGTGACTGAGGTGTCATGGGGTCCAGAGGAACTTGAGCGGAGCTGGGACACAGGTTCGAGGCCTGGCTCTGCTGGGGGAAAGTGGGAGGGGAGAAGGGGATGTTTGGGTCTGAAGAGCCTTTGATGCCCCATCCTGAAACCTAATAGGCTCCAACCGACTAGTCAGAATTTCAGAGCATCGGCCCCAGAAGGTGATTCCATGAACGAGAATGAGGGGCAGTAGTGGGTTGATGGACACTCGGAAACACTTAGAAGCTGTTGTCTGTGGGAAGCATGGATCCGGCTTTGTACCTGGCCGCCCAGTGACCACATTCGGAGCAGCCAGGACTGGTTCACGAGGATGAGAACCTGGCTTTGTTCTCCAAAAGATAACTAGGAAGGCAACTGAATGAATGAACGAGCAAACGAATAAGGAATTTATAAAGCAGCCTCTCTGAAAGTAGAGAAATGAACTGCTGACTACTCAACCATCAGAATCCATTCCATTGAAGACAGAATATAATTGGAACAGAATCCATGGTGCATCAGGAGGAGCACTGACTCAGACTGACTTTTGTCATTAAGCCTTGAAAGGGGAAAAAAGGGGGTGACAGGGATTCTTTACCAGCCCCATGGGAGCTACCTGCCCCCTACAAGTTAGCATCCAGCAGAGCCCCATCCAGCAGCTCACCCCAGGATGCTGTCATCTGAAAGAAGTTCTTGGGTGGGTGAGTAGGAAGAGAATGGGTGATGGGCACAGGACATCGGTGCAAAGAAGAAGCTAGAGACCACAGACCAAAAGAAGCGAGAGTTGAGTGTGTCTGCTGTGAGTCATGGAGCAGAGACCAGGTTATGGTCTCTGCTCTCACTGCACTCCTGACACAACGGTGGGAGCAAGTCCTTGGGTGACGCTGATCCCACCTGGCTGCTCCTGCGGGCACAGCCCCTCCTCACCCCTGCAGACACAGACACACACACCCCAGGAAGACCGAGCCAAGGACGGCCCCCTGCAGCCCAGCCAGGACCTGCACCCTGCTCCGGGCCCTGCCCTTCTCTCCCGTTTGGTTGGGATGAAGTGCTCACTCAGCTTCTCTCAGGGACCTATTTCTTTATCTGAGATGGGGCATAGCCACTTGGTTCTAGAAGCTTCCTTTCTTGACTGCCACTTTTAAGAGCGTGTGCTCTTCAGTTTCCTGGTGTGGTTGACTGGCTTTTGGAGTTGCGTCTTGGTTTTGGTTTAAGTATCTGTGTTATGTCTTTGGGCAATAGGGCAGGAGGACTTGACTGATCTCATGTCTTGAACAGCGTCCCATATGTTGGGAAAAGGTTCTGTTTACAAAAAGTCTCTGAACTCTGGCCCTGTCCTCAACTGTCCCTCCAAGTGCAGCGTTTGAAGAAGGCATGGCCTGCCACCGGCCAGGGGAGAGGGACCCGAGCAGTGAGTGCAGGGCTGTCCTCCCTTCAGGCTGAGGGGCTGCCTGGAAGGGAGACGTCGATACTGCTGGAAGGAAGGGGCCGTGAGGCAGCTTACCTGGAAGCTTCCATTTCCTCACACAGTACTCCTTCGACAATGGCTGAGAGAATCCAGAGAGTGTTCAGAGAGGGTTTAGACAACCTCAGAGCACCCAGGAGTGAGGGCGTATCGGTGAGAATTCGCAATGGACGGGACCTTTCTTATCATGGCTGGTGGCCTGAGCTGGCTTCTGGGAGAGGACAGCTCTGGATGGGGCAGGCCAGCTGACCCTCTGGCCTGTCTCTTCCGTAAGCCATTGTCACAGGGACAGTGACAAATGCTCCCCCACTCATTGCTTTTTCTGCTGCTCTCAGAAGGTGATGCTCAAGGGCCAGGAGACAGGCCAGCTTGCCCTCTGCATTGCTGAGATCTTGTCTGAGAGCAGCCAGCAGGCACGACTCCACGGGGTTTTGGGCCCCAGTGCAAAGTGGAGGTGCTGAGCCTCGTTGGGAACCTTCAGAAATGTCAAGACAGCAGCTGGATGTGTAGTTCACATGCTTGTGAGGTCAGCCCTGCACCAGGGCCACCAGCGAGGAAAGGAACAGGAGAGGCGGGCCAGGGTCTTCCGTGTCTTCACTGTCCCTCCTGCCCTCACGGCAGCAAGTGCTAGAAAGACAGGAGCGCCTGAGCCTCACACACAGTTCCTCACTGCTTGGCCTGCAGCTCCTTTTGCCACCTCTATGCAGATGCAGGACTGAGGGGATTTGGGATGACAAAGTCAGCAATCTGGCCTTGTTATCTGTCCCCAGGGCCCCTGTGACCTGCTCCTTCTAGGTGGCTCTGCAGACCACTAAGGGACACAGCTGATCCCCAGGCTGTGGTCTCACTTCCTTTGTCTCCTGGGCAGAACCAGTCCAAAGTACCCAGATGTGGGGAGGTTGCAGGGCCTCAGCGGCCAGGCGGACAGAGAACACCAGGCCCATCCAGGCACCATCTCAGTTGAGTTCCCTCTAAAGCAAAGCAATGGGCAGGTCCTGGGCGAGGTGGGTGACCAGGAGTTGACCCTTGGGTCAGGGAGCAGAGCGGTGAGAGGGAAAGAGGGGCAGCACTGGGGCCACTACCCCGGGATGGCTCTGAAAACAGTGGCCCAGAGAACACGTAACGGACACCCAAGACACCTGTGGGGGCCAGAAAGTCCCCTGACTAAGGGGTGGGGCCATCGGTCCTTCAGACTTCCTCTCCCCATGCCTCTGGCTGCAGCTTCACCCTCTCACTCAGTCCTGCCCAGGCTCATGGGGAGCCACCCCAGAGAGCAGTGGAAGGGACAGTGGCCAGGCCAGCTGTTGTTGTACTGACTACGGGAGGGAACTAGGCTGTCATAGCAGCTGTTGCCACACCACGATGGCAGCGTGGAGACTGGCTGTGGGCTTTAGGGGATAATCCAGAGGCCTCTGGAAAAGGAACTGGGGCCCTGGGAAGGATCTGGAGTGGCACTGGAGGTCCTGCCCCTGGGCCTCCTGACAGGTTCTGCCAGGTCTCCCCTTGGTCACATGGCCTCAAAACCACCTGTTCCAGGAACTCCCTTTCCTCCCAACTCCCCATCTACCCAGCTCCTCCTCCTCCAAAATTCCCTGCCGTGGTCCAGCCGCAGCAGGATCCAGGGGGTCCCGAAGGTGGGTAAGGCGTCAGCGAGTGGGAGACAGAGACTCAGACTCGGAGGCAGAGTGAATCTTTGTTCCGTCCTTATTACAAGCAGGCAGGTTTTTTATACTTTCTTTTTGCAGCTTTTTGTTTTAAGATTACGTAAACTGAAAGCACACATTGCATAGTTTTTTTGTTTCTTAACTAAATGTGTTACCTGACCTTTTGATAGGATCTTGCTTAAGGCAAGGGGTGAGACAAAAGAGAATTCTACAGACTTGCGAAAGGTTAGAAAGTTATTATCAAATTCCTAAATGCATATCAAGCTTAATTGAATCTGGCAGGCCCTTTTGTAATCTAGCAAGTTCTCGCTGCCCAGTTTTTATGAACCTTTATAAGTTGTTCTAATAGTTTTACTTTTTTTTTCCTATTGTGCATTCTGATTCCATTTTTGTCATAGGCACCTGTACATGGTAATGGTGGGAGCAGGCAGTCGTCCTGCATTATTTTTTCCTCTTGGTGGGAACCATAATTTTCCTTTAATCTTATAAACTATTGTAAGGTGAGGACAATGCTGTGGGAGGGGATCGGAATAGTTTTTCTTTGTTTTTAGATATAACCTACATCATTAATGGGCCAACTGTGTAAATGAGTGGAGGCTGAAATAATTTCCCTTGCTATAGTTGATTTACTATATCTCCCAGAGGCAGTTGGAGATATTTTCTGAGTCAATTTCTTGCGTAATTTCTAAGTATATTGTTAGCCTTGCACAGAGGCAATGGCATAGGTGAGTTTAGTTTTTTCAGTATCACTTTACCTTGTTGTAATAGTCCCATTTTTCAGAGAAATTCCCAGTCCCTCTCCCAGTAGGGAAATTGTTATTTTCATTATTATTTTGAGTTAATCCCGCATATATGAATAAGCCAATACAGCAAATCATGATTCCATAAATCATGATTCCCAGGAAAGCTCGGTTAGAGGCACCACGTCCTGTTCCATGAAGAAGTCTTCTTTGAAGACCTTTTTCTTCCCAGCTATTGACTTTGTCATTTAGCCAGGTTGGACATGGACGTGGCAATTCCCCACTCCTCCAGCTCCCCTCCTAAAGACCTCCCTCCTCCCACCTCTCACACAAGGCAGGGCAGGGAGCAGAGAGGAGCCTAGACTCCAGTCCGCCATCTGCCCTCACCTGCTTGAGTCCTCACCCATCAGAAGCTGCTGTGCTGATCACAGGCGGGACCCCGTGCCATTGCCGGGCACACCCTGAACACATGGATTCCTTGCTCATGTCCTAGCCGGGGAACAGAGCAGCCAAGTAAATACTGCAGTCCCTCCTTCATCACAGGTTCCACATTCACGAACTCACCCGCTTGCTAGAAGGCTGAGCGGCTCCAGACCCCCACATGCAGTCGGGTGGTCGGGCCCACGTGGAGTGGAAGGTGCAGTCTCCTGGCGGCCACACTCCCGTCCAGACCAGGCCCTCCTGCTCAGCTCCCACTGGAAACGCGTGTTCTCCATGGTCGGCAGGGTACGTTGTGCTTTTCACTGGTGTTTTGCCATTTAGTGGCCCCATGGGCAGCCTGCACACCCACGTGTCCTGAGCGCCATTGGCTGTGCGCTCCCCATGGTTAATGGAGCCACAGAGTGTGCTGAATCCAGGTCTGTAAGCGGAAACACCACCAAACAAGGCTGGTCGGTGAGCTCGTACTCCTAGGTTCAGTGTTACTGGTCAGCATGGTGACCGCAGAACAGAACTCCCTCCAAAACGACAGAGGACAATAGCTTTATCGATGACGGGTGCCATGAAGATCACACAGGGAGATGGGCTGGCCTGTGATGGGGGTGGCGAGGTGTTTGAGACCGACTCTCTTGGAGGTGTCCGTGAGCTAAGGTCTGCATGACAAGAAGCCAGCAACCTGCACGCACCACCAATCCATGGTGGACTGGACCCGTCAGACCCATGCCCCACTAGAACAGGACCCACCTGCATGCCAGGGTCTTCGGTCATAGATACACCAGGCACCCAGCCACCAGCTGTCATATCAGCAATGTGGGACAGACTTGGCCCAGAGCTGACACGTGTGCTTGAATGTCCAGGTCCCTCTTGCCATGCAAGCCTGAAGAACTGTCTTCTGCAAACTCGTCTTTTCCGTGCACACTTCAGTCACATTGAACCACATTACATCCCTGTGAACCTGTCTCCGAAATGCTTCTCAACTTGTGAATCTGAACTTAGTCCCCACTGGACACCACCTCCCCCTCCCCTCCCCTCCCCGCCCTGCCCCGCCCCACATTCACTTTCCGTCTGAATGAGACAGCTCGGGCACCTCTGCAAGCAGAATCACCCAGGACCGGGGCACGC
This sequence comes from Solenodon paradoxus, assembly GCA_004363575.1. NCBI lineage: Eukaryota > Metazoa > Chordata > Mammalia > Eulipotyphla > Solenodontidae > Solenodon > Solenodon paradoxus. Next base: position 390,780 of record RJWH01001360.1, read on the forward strand.
TGACCGGCTTCTTCCCTTGGCTGCATGTCCTCGGGGCTCTGCGTGCGTGACAGCTGTCAGCTTCCAGAGCTAGTGTGTTGCGAGATGAAAGGCTTTCTGAGATGAATGCCGGTGGTCTGCACGCCACCCATGTGCACAGTGCCACCAACGGCCACCGAAAAGTGGTTAAAGGTCCGTTGTGTGTTGTGCATATTTCACCACAATTAAACAAGAATAGCAGGGTCAGTAGGGAGACGTGTCCTAGGGCACACGTTATGGAGAGCCCTTTGGGGTGTCCCAGAGATGTGTCGAGGCTGCAGATTCAGGTTTGGAGTGTGATTCCAGCAGGGTTGGGGAGCCCCTGTGCTCAGGATACACACACGCACACACGCAGATGCACAGACACACACATGCACACATACACACATGCAGAGACACAGATACACATGCACACACACATGCAGACACGTAGACACACCACACACATGCAGAGACACATCGCTCAGACACACATATGCATGTGCAAACACACAAACACAGACATACATATGCACATGTGTGGACACACACACACTGCCAACACCTTGTTAAACCCAGTTCGGGCACCGACTTGGAATTTTGGGGACCTGGCCTGTGCTGACCCAGCCTGGACCTCCTCCAGACAAGCCGAAGTCCAGAACCCACGCTCTTGACTGAGAACCCTCGTCATGGAGCTCTGGGCCAGACAGGTGCTCCAGCCTCCCCAGTTCTGCTGGGTGGGGTCAGAGTGGTCACCATGCCCTATGCCTCGTGGAGGGACCAGAGGCGAGGACAGAGTCAGAGTTACCTGCAAACACCTCAAGTGCACTACCGCCACTTGGTCTTATGGGTCTCATCCAGAAACCCACCTCTCAGATCGTGAGGCCCTGCCCCTGAGCCAGAGGACCTGGTTCTTCCTCCCAGGCCTGTGGAGGAAGCAGGAACCGGTCAGCATCCTCAGCAGGAAACTCAATTGGGAGTCAGAGTGACGAGGTCCCAGCTAGTGGCCCCAGGGACACCGTTTCTGTGTTCATGGTGCTTACATGGTATCACAGAGGCTGATTTCAGTGTTTGAAGAATGAATGCCCTGTTGCATTGCAAGCAAAGCATATGTGGACAGCCTGCCTGTGTCTTCTTCCCGTTCTTGCTGGGTCTGGGCCAGTGGCCAGTGCAGCACACAGGCTGTGGGCAGGAGTGATATTGGCATGAACAGTGAATCAATGACAGTGACAGAAGAGCAAGGCCACAGATGCTGGAATGGGAGGAGCTGGCCCAAGAGATGCTCTTGCCCCTCCAACCTTCTCTAAAGAGGTCAGTTTTGCACAGGTTTGAGGATATAGCCTGGCATGTCCCACCCACACAGCACCTGACACCTGACTGACAGGGTATGTCTGTGTGTCAGGGTGCTGTCCCTAAGTCAGCAACTCCAGCAAGACATTTGCTAGCTCACAGCTCCAGAGCCCAGGAGTCTGAGCCCAGATGTCCAGGTCCCTGCCAGCTCCTGGCAGCTGACTGGCCATCTTCAGTGTTCCCAACTCTGCCAACATCTCCTTGAGCATCTGCAAATTTCCCCTTGTGATAAGGACGCTATTCCTACTGGATGAGGGCTCAGCAAAGGGACCCTATCCTAGCCAATGATACGGTAATGACCCTGCTTCCAAATAAGGCCACTGATGTGCTGCAGCTGGGATGCTGTGAGCTTCCCAGGGGCACCGGCAGCCCCCAGGGACACACCAAGCTTCCTGGGCACATGGAGCCCACAGCACAGGCAGTTAGCAGCTGTGCCTCCAGTCAGTTTCCAAAAGGACGCATGCTGCCCAGACATCCCTTCCTGGGGGTGTACCACACTCCTGAGTGATGACACAGGAGGAAGGAAGGTCCCTTCCTGCACAGGCCCACTTGGGCCTGGCTGATGGTCAGCCTCAGCATCTACTCTGCTTCTGGGTCTTTCCTCAGGTACCAGATTCACGGAATCATACTGAATCACGCGTGTGCTCCGTGCTCTAGAAGAGTCCAACGTACTCTTAAGGTAATCAGTTATGTGATAAAGAGGAAGGGAATGTTCTGTGTCGATTTAAAGCCAGTCTCAAATTTGTCCCAGGTTGACATCTGTTGATTCTCAATGGACAGATGCTTCATGCTTTATAAGACCGTTTATGACACAAGTGGCCCATTTCTAGTACAAGAGGGAAAAGACTAAAATTATGCATTTCAGTGGACTGGGTGCGTTTGGTACAGTTTAAACTAACAGAAAACGCCCTTCTTCTAAAACTAAGATAAACACAAATGGGGATAAACATCTTCCTCCCAAGGTGTGGGAGAGCAGGATGAGATCACTTATAAAGGGGGTCTGCGAAGGACCGGTGTGGGGACAAGACTAGTCAGAAGGTGGCCGGCATCTCTTGCAGGGACAAAGGAAAGGGAGCCCCAAATGCTCCTGGACGAGTTGTGTGTGTGCTCTGCTGGGCCGGGTGGACTGGGCCCTGGACTGTAAGAGCACTCCCGAGGCCGGCCTGGAGCAGGAGCAGCACCCTGACCCACTGGAGGGGAGGGAATCAGGCAACTCCCCATGGTCAGGAGAACTGGGCCCAGGACCAGGCTTCCCAAGACCCTGGGGTCCTTCCTATGTCTCCTTCCTTGCCATAGCCCCACCCCAAAAGCTTCCCTGATGTGAGATGACTTTTCTTTTTTCTTTTAAGAAAGGAAGGGACAGAAGGAAGAAGTATTTTTTGTTGTTTAAGGAAGGAAGAGGAGTGGGAAGCACTTTCACATGTTTATTTTTGGGCAGTTCCCCGTCCTGGGCTGTGAACTCAGGTCCCTGGGCTTTACATGGTCCATGCCCAACTGCCACTTCAGCACCTGAGCCACCAGGGCACATTGTGACCAGCATGCCCAAGCCAGGCCCCAGATCCCTTATGGGTGCCCCTGAAGCCCCGCTCCCCTGATTGGTGCCCCTGAGGTCCCAGCTCTGAGCAAAGTGCAGGTGGAAACCTCCTGGTTTCAGGTGGGCAGGGTTCTGGAGGTCCTGAGCCACCTGATCCGTCCACAGGTGGGAACTTCACCGCCTCCTCTTTCCAGGTGAGAACCAGAATGGTGGCCGAGGCCTAGACCTTCCTGTGCTGATCTCTCTTTCTGTCCTGGAAAACGAGAATAAACCACAAGCGTGGGTCTGCAGTGAAGAACAGAAGGAAAGCAGGCTTGGGGACATGCGGGCGCTCTGTGGGCCACGCTGCACCTGGACAGCCGTTCCCTGCTAACACCCGGCCAGAGCCTTCAGGGCTGTCCATGTGACAGTCACCCAGATCCCTTCAAAATAGGTCTCTGTTCACCACGAAGCTTCTCCACAAAATCAAAAGGACAAAATGATCTCCTAATTTAAATGAAGTCTTAGGAGCCCTGTGGGAGCCTCTCTTAAATATTGTTGAAACGAATCCGTGGCAAGTCCTTTTACAGGTGATGAGTGGCTTGTGCCCCACAGAATCCCCTTCCCCGATTACTCTGCGCTGAACTCTGATTTGGGGTCTCAAAGCAGGATTCAGCTAAGAACAATGTGCTTTTTATTCCAGTTATGTATTTGGGAGAAAGACACCAGTTGGCATTTGAATAGCACAATCGCCCGAGGAGTCGAAAATTCACATCTAACTTTGGACTCCCCCAAACTTACACAGGGCTGCTGTGACGAGGGGCTGGCAGGTAACGACCAACGAGCACTGCTTTGTGCACCAGAGCAGTGCCCACTGTGCTCTTTCAAGACAGCAGGCCAGAGAAACAAAAGGTATTAGGAAAATCACAGGGAAGAGAAACTATATTTGCAGTCCTGTGCTGTACTGATTGGCACTGTAAGTGTCTGTTGTCCAATGACAAGAAAAGCCAAGCTTATGTGGCCCTGCGTTCACACCTGTTATTCAAGGGTCAGTTATGTGTGCCATTTCTCACACCATTTCACAATCGAAGAATGTGGGAAGACTATATAGAAGTATCAAGTTCACAGGAGGCCAACTGACACATCTCCCCAGAGTAGTTTCCAGGTATTTCCTGAGGAAGAGAGGAAGAGAGAGGTATTTGCAGTGATCTCAGACCTGAGTGAGGCAGTTCTGGAACTTGGGGCCCATAAGGGAAGGAAGTAGGTCTGTAGAGCCAGGAGCCCCCTGACTGCTGCTCTGTACTGCTGGGTAGCTGAGGAGAGCAGGACAGGGAGAAGGGAGGAAGGAAG